>OX377202.1:27733201-28286252 GCA_947396885.1 Heligmosomoides polygyrus polygyrus
CAAAGACTTATCTGCAGCGTAAAAATGTTCAGATTATAAGAAACTTTCACTAAATTTACAATACCACACTCTAGGATCATCTTATGACTAGACTTGCCAGCCTTCCATGTTACATGGTGTGATCTACTAAGTGTCACCTACGCCATTACATACTCTGGTGAGACTTACCTCATTTAGTGTCAGGCTTTATCCTTTTTAAAGCTACATGCTAACCTAAACCCCACCAGATTTCTGAGGGTGAAAAGTTAAGAAGAGTGTAGTTCACTTATTATTGAAACAAGGCTCCGTCACGCCTGTCGGCGTGCCTCGCACTTACGCGCTTCGCACGATGTTGCAGTATCACTAAGCTAAGGACAATCACATCGAGCTAGCTGCTCTACTTGTACAGCTTTCTTCCCTTCCCTAGGACTATAAAAGGCTCGCAGTACGTACAGTATATAGGATGATACGGCGATCTATTGGTTCCTCAGTACTGGTCCTCCATTAGTGAAACGGTCCCCCTTTACTGGTACTGTTCCCCCTCAATGATCCACCCTAAGCGGACAACGTCTTCGGCACACCTTCTGGATCTCCAGGCACATTGGACGACGTCTTCGTCATGTCTACCTGAATCCCTAAACACGTTGAGGGACGTCTTTGGCACGTCTTCTGAGTCCCAGGCACTTCATGCGTCGTATTCTGCACGTCTTCCGAATCCCCTGGCACGTAGAAGACGTCTGGGTATTTTCCGCTATTTTCGCGCCACGTAGTTTGATCAGTATCGATTGACGGTGATCGATACTTCAAAAACGAACTTCAGATTCGTGTTGTGCAACCTCGACTACCTCCAGGGCTAAAGTTGATCGCCTAGACGACATCCACAAAAAATCGATAGTTTGATCAATATCGATTGGTGGCGATCGTCTGGGTGTTTTTCGCTATTTTCGTGTCGTAGTTTTCCCCCCTATTCCCCCCCCCCCGATTTCCCCCCCATTTTCCTTCCCGATTTTCCCCCACTAATTTCTGCCGCGCCGCCGATCGATAAGATGACCCATCGCTTAACGCGTTATTATAGTGTATGATATTACGTTTGGTGATTATATAAAGTGAAAAATAAAAAAAGGTGTATGCCCCATAAGTACCGCTTTCTACTTCAGTTTTTTAAAAGTTTTGTTCCAATTTTTTTTCAATTATGTATGACTAGTCTTAGGTGTTTCAGCCCACTCGATGACAATCGCACGGCTAAGCCGATTTGTCCATATGCTTGAGTGCAATTTTGATTTGATCCCGTTTCCATTTGTTGACATTCGCCTCCTCCTAATCTTTTTAATGTTATTCATGGCTAAAGGGCTGTCCAGCAGGAATTCACAATTTCTAGCGCTTCCGCTCCTGCCTCACCGTCGCGCTTCATATGTACTATAGACATAAGTACATATATGTAGCATACAAGTTTGCATAAAGATAGGCATGCACGTACGTAGAACTTGTCCCTTCAAGCTACATAGCGAACCATTATGGCTTGTTTTGACATTTTTCCGTTCCACTCTTTTGTTTCGAGCGACCATTTTTACCCAAGATTGCTCACAAACGTTGGACCAGAACTGATGTGCTGAAATGAAACTGAAAAATAGGCATCTATTTTGAACAGTATAGAAGATTGTCGTAGAGCTGTCATGCCAAGATTGATATCGAATCTCTATTCGGCCTACGGCGTAACCGCCTTGTTCAGAGCCTGAAAAAGACAGGAGGAAAATTACCCGTCCAAGAGTCATTTCAAGTTTCAGCTATCCCTGAAGCTAAACGGAGAAAGAGACGAACCATGAGGAAGACAGCCCAAACCCTTCGGATGGAGACAAATGTGTATCTACTTTATTTTTCCATTAATTAGATACCTTTTTAAACTAAAACATCCTTAGAATATAGGCTATTGGAGAGAATAATAAAATACGCCTCAATCGATTTATGTTCGTTACATTTTGAATCAGTCACTGCTTCAAACTAATGAAGGCATCTTCGATCCCACGCTGACCATGAATTTTTTTGACCACTCCTACCATTTTCTACGGTCTTCTACAGCCAATTCATTCTAGACTACTGCCTCAGAGAAATAAAAACGATGAGTTTCATGCACAACCATGTATCAGCATCTCCGAGTGCTCTGACTACAAGTATCTGTGTTGAAAAGCCATCATGGCCAACAACCAAAAAGTGAGCCAACGTCAGTCAGTACAACCCATAATAAGTGTTTATGTACCTTCTTTGAGAGCGCTATTTTTGAGATTCTTACAGTACCGCGCATGTCTTTTGGTCAATTCCCGAAAAAGCCGCTTTGGAACGCTCCAAAGCGGCTTTTTCGGGAATTGACCAAAAGACATGCGCGGTACTGTAGGTGATAGTTCTGAAGTAACATTCTTGCTTCTTTTCTAGGTTATGGCACTCTCTTACATTTTTGCTCAGTTACGTCGTTATTCAAGTGTATGGCGGCCTTTCGAAGTCTGCTTCCTAAATTGCAGATGGATCTGTGGCAGTGGCATGCTGTCGTCTTAAGGGGCAAATTTTTCGAAGAAAGCTCCACATTTTGGTGGGCGAAGATTTACGTTATATCCATGTCGGACCTTCAGCGAGCGATCGGACGTCCCGGCCCTCAAGCCCCAATAACAGCCGTGGTCGTTATTCCTCTCTTCTTTAGCTCTTCTTACCTTCAGTACAGGATAAAAACTAGCGCCACATACAAGTAGGAACAGGACAGTAGGGCGTGGTAGGGGAGAGTTACCAAAACGGTTCCTCCGTCGACAGTCCGCCGCAATCCTGCGACTCCGAAGTGTATCCCCCTCCACTCTCTATATTGGTCAGGCAGGCAGACCGGCAGAATGCACACGACCACGTTCTCGTTTATTTCATGGGGTTGTGCTGATCCCGCTAGGTGGCGATGTCCGTTCCTCCACGTGGTGCCACTGGAAACTGCCCGCTCTGCGAGCTAAGCCGAACACGGACATTCGATTGCAGGCGACAGGCCCTTGTGACAGGCCGGCCTACGAACACGCATGTCACATCGCATGGTTCATGACATTGCAAGTTTTTCGTGATAGTGCTACGGCGTCCGCGGAAGCCGACGCGCACTCGCAGAGCCCGGCGAGTGTGAGAAGTATGCGAGGGTCCCTGATGCGAGGACGGCATCGGGGGGCAACTGAGCTAGTCCGAAAGTCCCGTAACGTAAGCAGGACCCGCGTGGCAACGCTGAATGTGGGTACGTTGACGGGCCGCTCGTGCGAGTTGGTTGAAGCAGTGGAGCGTAGAAGAGTTGATTTCTGTGCGGTGCAGGAGACGAGGTGGTCCTGCCGCAAGTCAAAGGACATAGGACGTGGCTTCAAGGCCGTTCTATGTGGAAGTTCCAGGACCACCAGTGGTGTCGGAATAATCGTCTCCGAACGGTTTCGCGACTCGATTGTAAGCGTTGAGCGCTTTGACGATCGATTGATGAAGATCGTTGTCGCCGCTAAGGAGCGACTCTACCACTTCTTCTCTGCGTATGCTCCGCAGACTGGCTGCTCCGATCAAGCCAAGGATGAGTTTTGGAACCTGCTGGATAAGAAGACAGCAGAGGTACCGTCGAAAGATGTCATCATAGTCGCTGGTGACCTTAATGGGCACGTAGGTGCTACGAAAGACGAGTACAGCTGTCATGGTGGTTTCGGATACGGATCACGTAACGCCGATGGTGAGCGCATTCTTGAGTATGCGGAATCGCATAGTCTCACCATTGTAAACACCGTCTTCCGAAAACGCGACTCCCACCTCATCTCATATTATAGTGGGAGCTCCAAGTCTCAGATAGATTTTGTGCTTGTGAAGGATCGTGACCGGAGTCTTGTCACAGACGCGAAGATCGTGCCGTATGAGACGGTCGCCCCACAGCACCGACCGCTGATCTGCACTCTGAAAATTGTCCCTCTGAGGCTGAAGCAGGTCGAGCGATGCGGTGCTGCAAGAATCAAGTGGTGGCGAATGAGAGAGAAGGAAGCAGCTGTGATTTCTCGCGTGCGGTTACCGACAGTCACGACTGTCGACGAAACTTGGAAGAAGGCGACCGACGCGATTCGTCAAGCTGCACAGTCGGAACTCGGCATTACGAAGCCTGGGCGGCGGAAGGTCGACAAGCAGGCATGGCTGTGGACAGATGACGTGAAAGCAAAAGTGCGAGAGAAGAAGTCGCTTTATCACGTATTTCTCGGCGAAAAGACGGCCAATAACTGGCGGAAGTACCAAGAAGCGAGGAAAGCTGCAAAGAAGGCCGTGGCTGTTGCAAAAGCCACTCATTATGGAGATGTCAACGAGAAGCTCGAGTCACGCGATGGCGAGCGGTATATGTACCGACTTGCTAAGAATCGCCATCGGCAGACCGAGGATATTGAGAAGTTTTTCGGCATCAATGATGAGAACTGCCATCTTCTTGCGGACCGCAAGAAGGCATTGAAGCGATGGCGCAACTACTTTGAGGAAATCTCTACAGTAGAATTTCCTCATCCAGCCATCCCTTTCACAGCTCCAACCCACGGCCCCGTTCAGAAGATAACAGAGGAGGAGATTGAAGCGGCTTTGAGGAAGATGAGGCCAGGCAAAGCGACTGGGCCCGATGACGTGGCAGCTGATTTATGGAATTCCAAGTACTGGTACCCTGCTG
Organism: Heligmosomoides polygyrus polygyrus; assembly: GCA_947396885.1. Lineage (NCBI taxonomy): Eukaryota > Metazoa > Nematoda > Chromadorea > Rhabditida > Heligmosomidae > Heligmosomoides > Heligmosomoides polygyrus. The sequence continues at coordinate 27,737,862 of OX377202.1, forward strand.
AGTGGTTGGCGAAGTTCTTTAATCAGGTTGTGGCGGAGAAGAAAGTGCCTGAGTGTTGGCGTCAAAGTACGACGATTCCAATTTGGAAGAAGAAGGGCAGTCCTGCAGACTGCTCCAATTACCGTCCGATTCGCTTGCTTTCGCACAGCATGAAGATCTTTGAGCGAGTTGTCGATGGACGAATTCGGGACATCGTCCAGCTTTCCAGCAATCAGTGCGGCTTCGTGGCTGGCTGTGGCACCGTTGATGCCATACATGTTGTCCGCCTTCTGATAGAGAAGCATCGCGAGAAACAGAAGCCAGTGCATATCGCCTTTCTCGACTTGGAGAAGGCCTTTGACCGCGTACCGCGTGAAGTGATATGGTACGCCCTGCGTCAACATGGAGTTCCCGAAGAGCTCATAGAGTGGGTGCGAATTCTCTACTCTTGTCCAAAGAGTCGAGTTCAAGCTGCAGCTGGAACCTCGATGGAGTTCCCCATCTCTGTCGGAGTACACCAGGGTTCTGCGCTTTCCCCACTCCTCTTTGTTGTCGTCGTGGATGCCATCACACGAGATCTTCAGAAGCCCGTCCCTTGGACGTTGCTTTATGCCGATGACGTGATGCTCGCTAGCGAAGATAAAGGAGAACTCGAGCGAGAGTTGCAAGCTTGGTGTGATCGCTTGGAGCGGTTTGGACTCAGATTGAACGTGAAGAAGACCGAGTATTTAACGACGGACGTTACCGAGTCCAGCTCCATCAAGGTTAACGGCATCGAGCTTCCACGCACTGCGGTCTTTAAGTACCTGGGATCAGCAGTCGCGTCTGACGGCAAACTGATGGTCGAAGTGAATTCACGCGTGAGTGCAGCTTGGTCCAAGTGGCGCGCGTTGACTGGCGTGCTCTGCGACAAGAAGATACCAGAGCGCTTTAAGTCGAAGATCTACAGAGCAGTCGTCCGGCCGGTAGCAATGTACGGCGCTGATTGTTGGCCAGCGACCAAGGAAGTTGAAACGCGCCTCAGCGTCATGGAGACGAAGATGCTGCGCTGGACGGCAGGAGTTACGCGCATGGACCGCATCCGAAACGATGCTATTCGGCAGAAGTTCGGTGTCGCGCCGATAACTGACAAGATGCGCGAAGCTCGCTTACGATGGTACGGCCACGTTTTGCGTGGAGAAGAAGACAGGGTCCGCAAGATAGGCCTTAACTTCGAGGTAATAGGAAAGCGGCCTAGAGGGCGCCCGAAGCAGCGCTGGGCTGATACGTTATATACGGACTTGAAAGTAGCTGGTGTCCACCCCGATCTAGCGCTGGATCGGGAAAGGTGGCGTCATGACACCAGAATAGCGGACCCCGCCACGAAGCGGGACAAACGCTGAAGAAGAAGAAGAAGAAGAAGAAGTGCTGATCCCGCTACAACGTGCCTAATCTGCAAAAGGAATGGATGAAATCAATCGATATTAGTCGAACGATCGATACTGCTTACTTTCCTATAAGTCAACGACAAATTGTAATCAAGTTTAAACAAACTTCAAAATAAATTCAAAATTAAAGTGTCTTCAAAGTCGACGAATTTCGTACAGGTTAAACTACAGACTCTCCAAGATACTTGGAATAATTTTTTACTCATGGAAAATACGGTATAATTTTCTTTGAAATTTTTTAGTTCAACTGCCTGAAAGAGTGCAGTAACTTTATAACGTTTTTGCTTAAAAAAAACAATAGTCAATATGGCAGCAATGATTAGGTCACTAAGGGACGGGATTGTGCCATCTGCTCAAAAAGCTCGTCTGATCTTCGTTTGATTGATAGTGCAAGTGCTCTCCACATGAAGCGTCAAAGTGAGAATCTCTAAGTTCTTTACTTTGTCTTTACTTTTATTGTGTCGTTTGCAGACTTGAAATTCTACGGAGGCAGAAATTTAGCTGTCAAGCGAACAAAAATCACAGCGCCTTGGACAAGGACATGACGCCCCTCTATTATTTTGACACTAAAAAATAGAGCCTTCCTGTTTTTTAAGCCATTATTTTTCTTCAAAAAATAAGAATTTTGTAAAATTTCAAACAAGGTAGATGAATTAAAACTTCAAAGAAAGTCATATTAAGTTTTTTGAGCAAATAATTATTTATCTTCTTTGGAAAGGAGCTTGTTTCAATTTGGAAGATGCTTAGTTTGATTCCAAAAGCGTTAGGTTTGTTAAGAACACTGTGCAAACTGTTCTGCCCTAGAAGAATGTCACAAGAAGCGTGTTGAGTAGCTTTCTGCTTCGATTATTATCTGGAGAGTAGGAGAATCGCTTTAGAAGATTGATTACTGTCTCCCATGCAGTTCGATCCCATTTTTGCTCCTAGAAGATAAACCTAATTTCTGTCATGTTTTGGAGTTTTTAGTCTGTGGAGCATCTTAGGCACGAAGTTGTTCAACGAGAGCGAGATCTAAATGCTGCGAATGCCTTGTCCATTCTATTCTCTCCATTCTGCTGCAATAATTTTCGGAATGGCACCGAGTTGGACTAGGATAGTTATCGCGTTCGTAATTCAATCAGAATAGGATGGCATTCCAGGGAAAGGCATCATCATTTTATTACGCATCTAACAGTATGGTACCCGTAATGTCGTCAGATAGACAGAGTGGTCCATCCAGTGCTCTCATGAAGCTAACCAGTTTCGTCCCTGCTTTTCTCGCCAACCAGCGCTTACTATTGTGTACCTCGTTCACTCCCAGTTAATCGTAGACTTCCACTAAGAAAATTCCTAGAGTTGTGCTGCAGAAGATACTTAATCTCTTTTTTTTTGCTCTAAGCGATTCTATGTCACTCCTTGACATCCTCTCAGCGGTCTAATTTTCTCTGATCGTGGTGAGTCGACGTACTGTTGAAACCATCATCGCCAGTGGTTCTGCCTTTACATTCTACAGACATTCCTTGCTATAAGTGGATATCCGGGCGCGTGTAGCGCTGTCGGAGGAGGCGCTGGCTGTCGCGTGCACCCCATACCAGGTTTCTGGTTCGGATTTCCCGCTCAGGCCAACCAAGCCTTCCATCCCTCCGGGGTCGGTGAATTGGTAGCAAACTTTTCTGGGAAGGATAGAGCGCTGACTTGTTCATCGGCTGGCCACCGCAAGCCATTGTATGGCCAAATACGCATTCATATCGCCTCCACGACATCCCGTAGAAATAGAATGCGTGGCGCATCCCAAAAGGGATTGATTAACGCCGTCCTTTATCCTTTTATCCTAACTCTAAACGTTTGCGATCACTATCCAATGGTTCGGCGAATAGTGGCACATCTATTCTTCATCGTAACGCAACAAGCAATATCCAGTTAATAGGAAACGGTTTAGAAGAAGCTGTGTGAAAAGCGCCTTACAAGCGTGTCTCGTACATCCCGAATTCATTCAAGGTTCAGGTATAGTTAAAACTAACCACACCTTCACCACTTTTGATCTCCTTATCCGTTCTTTATCCTTATCCTTAGGTGGAGATCCAAGGATCAGAATGAATTTCATACGGTCCCAATCCGAATACACAACATCGACCAGTTCTTCCATTCTCAGGCTTTACCCATGGTTTATTTCTGAGATCAAGAATGGACCCACAACTCGTGGTTTGATGCATGATTCTTCACTTCCCATGATTTTTCATACAGTTTGATTCGAGCGACTTCCTTCGTACAATGTGCAGTTCTCACGCTCTGCTTGAACCTGCTTTTCTTTCTGAATTTCGCGAGTATTTTTTCAGTGAGTAGAAAGACAGTCTACATTACACATCATAGTGTACTGAGCGACCGAACGGAAAGATTCCTGTGATGTTTCTGCTTCTGTGCCAGCGAGGTTGGTAGGTGGAAAAGTTTATTTTAGGCCTGACGTTTCGACCGTTTCGTCGCCTTCAGAGGCATGACTTTTCCGCAATGAGCGTAGCAGTCGCCACAACTCGTTGTTAGCAGACCAGTAGCGAAGTGTACGTATATCAAAAGTTTATGCAGTGTCTTGTTGACCAAAGAATTCGTCAAAGACTTCGCTACTGGTCTGCCAACAACAACTTGTAGCGACTACTACGCTGAGTAGTGGAAAGTCGTTGTCCGGAAGACGATGAAAGGATCGAAACGTCAGTCCTAAAATGAACTTTCCACAAACTCGCTGCACAGAAGCAGAAACATCACAGCTGATAAAGATGCCGAGGTTTCAAGATGAGAGAACATGGAGAGTACTAGGAGAGATTTCTGTAGAAACCTCGGCTTCCCTCGAATTTAAATTCAGCATGTTGCATATATGAATTCTTTGATCAATAAGACAGTGCATACACTTTTGATACGTACGCTCCTGGCTAGAATCCTGGCACTAATGGTGACCTCTGAAGATGGCGAGACCGTCGAAACGTCAGGCTATTAAACACTCCACCTAACAACGTCGTAAGGCAGAAGAGCTTGAAAACTAACGATTTTTCATAGTATTTTCACCCCTGTTTCCTTCAGAAAAAAATACAAACTTGAGTCCTCCGCTGTTCCTATCAGAAAAATGATGCCACATTTCTTATTGTTAGAAGGCGACAAAATTACAAAAAAGCCGCCGCATAGCTGACTTCATTCCACTTTCTTCTGTTTGAATTCAAGGATTGAATAGTCAGTAAAAACATTCAATGAATCAGGAGTCACTGTCACTTGCATCCCGTCTCCTAGTCCAAAAGTCGGAACATGAAACACGGCACGAAAGCTCTGAAAATGGTCGCTTTTGGTGCACACTGCAGAAGGTTTTGAGACAATTACCTAGTTTCAGGCAATTCAAACGCAAACACTTTCGCTCCAGGTTGTGTACATTCAGATGCTGCCGTACATCGCTTTTAGTAGTGCAGTAGAGGAAGAGCTGAATATTGGACATGGCATAATCTATGACTACAGAATGAAAGCACAGTTCACTCTCGCTCCCCAAGGCCTGTCTGCGGACCCGTATCCCGTCGTACTTTTCCGGCCAGTTTGTTTATTTTCACCCGCCTACGCTTCAATGACGTTGCCGCCGAAGATGAAGCAGTCCGTGTCTAATTCTGGGTGTGGTTGTTGTGCCAACTGCTGCCTGCATTTCGCCACCACATCACCATCACTTATTCAGTATAATTTTCACGGCCTTCTTTGAATACAAGGATAACAATTTGCATTCGCCAGTTGTTGACTCAAATAAGAGCGCGACACCAGTAGTCGCTATTATTGACCATCACTGCTCTATTTGGATGGGCTTCGAGAGTTCAGCTCATTGGCGAGATTCTGTTGACTAATTGCAGCTGGGTTCGCAGCTGTTTCTCGTAATTTTTACCGCACTGTAAGTGGCCTAGTGTTACATAAGTGCTACGATCAGCAGTTGTACAATCGACGTTAACAAAGCGAAGTGCAACGGATCGCATGTCTTGCCATTTGGCAGCATTGTCAGGTCAGTTTGTCTTGATAGTACAGGACCTGTCGTTCCCCCTACTCCCCCGGGTCGATAACTCTATTGTTGGACGAAGCAGCTACAGCATGCGTAGAGTCCTCAGTCTCCACAGAAGTTGCTTAGACGAGCAAGCAACTGAACATTGCGATAATACCAAGAAGACCAACTTCCTAAGCTCCCGCTGCCGCTGCAACCTTCGAGGGAAATAGTGGGATACCTGGCAATTAGAGTGAGTCATGGGAACACATCTCCTTAGATAGTCGTGATATCATCGCACGCATCCTTGCCAAAAATGCTCCCCATTATTTTGTCTGCTCGTTCTGCACCACGCACGGCATTTATGTCTATGCTGTCTAGATATTCACATAGGGATATTCTAGGGTAAGTAGTGGTCCTTCTAGGTGCTTCTGGAAGCTTAGAGATTACAAATGCTGTCCAGGAGATTTGTCACTCTGCTCTTCATTTCATGCTCGGTGTCCTTCAGATTTACCTCCGTGAAGACGCCACACCATAACAGAGTTCATGTGCTGGAGTAATAAAGCTGTTTTTCTCTGGTCAAGGTGAACGACAATGTGTAAAGATGGCCACTTTTAAGGAAATAGTGGTATTTCGAATAGGTGATAAGTCCAATCTATGGAATCCTAGGCCCACAGGTTTGAAAGCATAACAGTAATGGTTCCCCGCGGAAAAAGTGAGCAGAAAACAGATTCTGTGACGATGACGAGGTCCGCGCCTACAATCGACGGTGTCACATGTTCCTTAGCGGTAGAAATGCTGTTGGCTCTGACTTAGCTATGTACAAGACAAATGTTCTTATTCAGTGAATCTGTACCACACCGTAGCACGGTCGGCGTACCGCGCTCTTGAGACGAGCTCCTTGTTTCGGACCAGGGGTGTGCGTTTACCGGTTAACGATTTACCGGTTTAATGGATTTACCGGCATTTTTGCGATAAATTCTTTTAACGAAAATTTCCGGTAAATTTTCAAATTTACCGGAAAATTTAGCGACTTTTTTCATACAAAATCATGTTCCTATCTATCGAATGGAGAACGAAACATAGTACCGATCTCAATTTAGAAGTGATTGCTGATATCTTCTCCGATAACTTGCTATTAGTGTTCGTGGTCTCAGCCTCATTAAAACATCCATGCCCACATCAGGATGTGGAGATGGTGCGCTCCATTGTTAAAGCACGCTCCACTGGAGTAGTACCTCCGCGCCGAGATTCCCTACACGACATGAGACAATTTGGACAGATATTGAAGCTCTCAGAATAGGCGATCGCCAGAGGAATAACGAGGAGATACGTTCATGTCTTGTTCCCGTAATTTAGTCCAAGATGTAAGGCATCGGTATGAAGTCCGCTAGTGCCTGGACTCTTATGCTGTTTTCCCGTATAAGAAGAGATAGAAATTCGTCATCATGTCACATTTCGTTGTTTATTCTGAAGTGTCTGGCTTTGCTTCAAAGTACAGCTTAATAGTTCAAAAAAGTGATAGTGCAAGGTGTAAATCATTCTTTCATCGAGTGAAATTATGATAATTGTGATAATTTCAAAAAGCAGTTAGACTGGTAATCAAAAAAATGTATCAAGATTTGATTGAATGTCGGATTTTTCAGAAATGTTTTGGTAGAGTTTTAATTGAGTTTTTATCTTTTTTAAAGCACCCACAATATAGATCATTACACTTGTGCATGGTTAGGCTTCCGCTTGCTTTGTTTGCTTTAGGATGACGTATGCATGATAAAATAAAGATTATATGGTTTTTCTGAGCGTGATGATGTTTCGGTGAGAAGCTTTACGCTTTTAAATTTTTTTTAACTTAACGGATTTGCCGAATTTACTGAAATTTACCGGCGAACTTCCGCGTTAAAAATATGCGGTAAAAAGTTTACCGGCGACAAGTCAGCGCACACCCCTGTTTCGAACCCCGTCCAGGACCCTCATGCTTCCCCTCCCCCCGGGTCGATGAGTCGATAATAGTCCTGTCTAGGAAGAATGAAACGCTAAACTGTCCATAGGTTAGCAGATACAATCTATTGCATAGCCAAATACACTTAAAAATTGCCTCTACGATAAGTGCTCAGAAATGAAATGCGTGGAGCATCTGAGACAAGCCGTCCTCTATTCTATATTCCTGATAACTCTTAGCTAATTCTCAGACGTTTCTTTAACGATAGACATGAGATGTGTTTTCTGCATGAGGGGAATTCGGGATGGTCACAAAACGCCTTGTGAAAAATTCCCCAAAATATTATGCAATTCAGTTAGGTCAAACTGTACGCCCGCTCCGTGCTGCTGCCCTTTCAATTTCCATAAGTGCACATTCCGTGGAGAATCCAATTTTCTCTACGCGATCACCTCCCATGATCGCCCATATGAGGTGCAAATGAAACGCAGCTGTTCAAGCGTATGCAAATTTCGTCGCTCATTCTAGATTAACTGTGAGCATTCCAAAGGCAGTTCCTTTCCTCCTGCCAGCAGAATGTCAACGCTTTCTCAACACGATGGATTACTTCCAGAAGCTCTACCTCCTAGCTCGCACCTATTCAATAGCTATTATAGTATCAATTTGGATTATTGTCTGTACCTTATACTTTACTTTGATACCTTGATGGTCCTTTTGTCGGCTGGAGGTGTTCTCAGCGGGGACCACAACTCTTCCAGACCGCTCGATCTCTGGCTGATTGCATCCAGTGAGGCAGACTCCGCTCTCTGAAAGATCTTGAGAATGAGTCTGCCCATCGCGTTGGCGGTCGTCTCAGTGGTCTCTCTTATGGTCTCTCGGGAGCCATTCTGTGACACGGAGACTCCATCTATCGTCCTTTCGTCGAAGCAGGTGTCCGGCCCAGCGATATTTGGACTTCTTCATGTACTGCAGCGGGTCTGCTAATTGCGACTTCTCCCGTAGCTCCGAGCTTCGTAGGCCTTCTTGCCATTGCTGACAGAGGCTTGTCCTCAGAAGACATCTCTCCAGTGCACGATGCGTAGTTTGCATCGCTCTGGCGATTGTCTTGTTGTCGGGCCAGATTTCCGTCGCGTAACGCATCGCAGGCAGTACAGAGGCGTTGAATATCGAGGCCCTGAGGCCGGGATCCTTGACCTGATCGGTGACTTCGCGAATCGAACTGAAGGCTGCCCATGCTGCGCGTCTCCTGCGGGCGATTTCAGGAGCGAGGTCGTTATCCATGTTCAGCTCTCTTCCCAGATAGACGTAGGAGTCGACCTGTTACTCCATTTAACCTTACGAGTCCCGTGTCACACCACTGGTTGACCATAAACTGCGTTTTGGACATATTCATGTCCAATCCAATCTTCATACCTGCCACATTGAGCTCATTCAGCATTTCCTCGACTTCTGCCGTGCTGGTAGAGATGAGAACAATATCGTCGGCGAAGCGAAGGTTGCTGATCCGTTTACCGTCGAAAAGGTAGCCTTTATCGTCCCAGTTCAAGTCTTTCATGGCATCCTGGAGTGCCGCTGTGAATAGCTTGGGAGAAATCGTATCTCCCTGCCGTACTCCTTTCCCGATAGGAATTTTAAGCTTTCGATCGAACAGCTGGATGGTAGTCGATGTGTTCGAGAAGCATTCGTCGAGAAGTCGGATGTAGGGCGATGGTATACCAGCGTGCACAAGTGCGTTCAAAACGGCGTTGATTTCCACAGAGTCGAACGCTTTCCTGTAATCCACGAAGACAAGGACGAGTGGGAGGTGGTATTCCCGGCTCCTCTCGATGAGCTGTGAGACAGTCTGAATATGGTCCATGCAGGAGAAATCTTTGCGAAACCCTGCTTGCTACACTGGCTGATATTCATCCAAGCAACGCTCCATGCGGTTTGGTGAAGATCTTGTACACAACCGAGAGAAGACTGATGGGTCGATAGTTGTTGATATCCTCCTGCTGACCTTTTTTGAAGATTAAAACTGTTTTCGACTCCTTCCATGAGTCCGGAATCCTACCAAGTCGAAGGTAGTGGTTGAAGTGCTTGGCAAGAAGTGAGCAGAGGGCACTGCCACCCGCACGAAGGAGATCAGCAGAAATGCCGTCCGGTCCGGTAGCAGTGTCCGGCTTCATCCTTCTGATGGCATGAGCAACTTCTGATTCCAGAATGGGAGGTACTTCCTCAGCTGGTGGCATCAAGCATTTCGGGACAGTGATGGAAGAACGGAACAGATCTGTGTAGAATTCTTGAACGATGGCCTCCAAACGATGGTCTGTACCTTATGTTGACATTAAATTGTGGCACGACGGCATTCAGTTCTAAGTGCAAGGTTTCGGCGCAACAATCTGCTCATCCCTGCTATTAAATTCAAATCCAGTCGCTTTATTGCGGAGTGTTCTTTCCCTAATTTGGCTGCCAGTGTTTGAGGTTATACGGTAACTTTTCGTTCGTGGAAAGCTCTTGGGTGGCAGAAAATGGAACTTTCAAAGCTCTCGTCACTCATGCGGGGGTCTGCACAGAACACAGGTCGTTTCGCAAATCTTCCATGATCTCAGCAGACTTTTCAAAATTGGAGGAGGGGTGAAAGAACAAGGTGACCAGTCATCCTGATATCAAGGAGCGGGATTCAGGATATGAAAGTCATTTTTTTACTTTTCCAACTAGAATTATTTAATCGTATGACAATGAAAGTCTGTGGAGTGGTTCTTGGCATTGTGAACCTACAAGAGGTGCTTTGTTTCACTACCGCAAATGGATCCACTGTTGGGGTCATCGAGAATGCAGTGATTATTCCAGTCTATGGCAGCTGCAAAATGGGTATCTTCCCCAATCGAGGTAGACAAGGTCCATTAGAAGAGCGCAGCACTCCTGTTTTGCTGATCATTTCTCTTTTCACTCGTCAGGTTCCAGGCTGACCTCTTCGCTCCTCCACCGCTCCCCCCCCCCCCCCCGCAAAATAAACATGAAGAGAACCGTGTGCTCAGCCTGTATTTTTTTAGCAATTGTTTTGATAAAATAGAACCACTCATGAAAGCCTGATCCAGAACTAACGGTCCGAGTAGCCAGGTGAACCTGAAGGTTTAGAAAGCGACGTTAAGTGCTTGGCTTAGACAGTCTCCAAGACTTTGTTTACGCCTCCATCGGATAAAAATTGACGTATCCTCCAAAAGCTTCATTCTGTGCAGGATCAAAGCAACGATGATGATGTCGGCGGTACGATTCATCCGGAATACATTGGTCATTCATTACTTGATCGTGGCGTAATTCTCGATTCCTTATGGACCAATGTTGTAACTTAAGATAAAGGTCTGGAGGAGTAAGGTGTAAAAAACTGTAACCACTTAATTTTTCAAGACAAGGGTTTGTAATTCGTCTACATAGACGCCTAAACTGCGAATAATGAGATGTAAGTCTGTAATTCGCATGTCCATCTCATTATCAATCAAGCAAACATCGTGGAAGATAGCGCGGTCTTTGTGACAGACTTATAAAATTGTCGCATTTCCTATTGTTCCTACCGATCCATGAAGCTTTGCTGTAACTTAAAGAATCAGCATTTTGTTCACACGCTAATCGTTACAACATTTTTTGGGCACCCTGTATACAAGTGCTCTGACGCTGCTTACTTGGTGTTTTCCGAAAGCGTAATCCTTAATGGTCTAGAGGAACTTTAAGTGACGCACGTAAATTTCATCAGAAGAGCTTCGCAGACGGATTTCATCGCGTGACAAAACAATCTGAGAGCAGCGGAAATGAATAGAGCACAGTTTGAGATGGGTTGTCAGAGGGTGTTGTTAATTGCACTCAGTCGCTGATGTAAGCGAAAGTAATAAATCGCCTTCAATAGGTAAAAAAATGACGTACTGGTTCTGCCCCAGAAGTGCATACGCGTTTGCGCTCACACCTACGCATACCTTGAAACTACAGAAGATTGAAAAAGTGATGCGCACAATCGGAAGCAGTTGATTAGGACTCCTTCTAAAAGGTCACGCTATGACGATCGTATGCTCGTCATGTCCGTAGTAGAGATCCTCTCAAATAGTAGCTTTCTGATCTCAACGCTAACTAGCCGATGCCCTAAAAAAGTATATTTAAGAAGCGTGATTCCTACAAGCACCTCACTCCTGGAGTTATACCTCACGCGCTGCGATCGTTATCGCTTCTCTAGAGATCCTCTCAAATAGTAGCTTTCTGATGCCTTCAGCAAGATGGGCTTTTAGAATAAGGATGACAGAATAGGTCCTATCGCTATTCAACCCCTTTGCTCTATGCGTCACTCATTCCACTTCGACGCGCTTTCGCAGAGACAATGTGAATGCGTATTTGGTAGCACACCAACCAACAGTAGTCAGCCGATGAGCAGGCCAGTGTTTCTCCTCCTGTAGTCCAGTAGTGATCCACCGACAAGCAGAAGGGATAGGTGGCTCGATTGGGCTTTGCGGGTCCAACGCCTTGGACCGTAATAAGGCGTGCATGAGAGGTTCGGCGGCCCTCCGACTTCTCTGCCTCGACCGTACTAGAGAGAGATACCAACATTTTGTAAATGCTGCTTATAATACACTGATTGTAATCGAAACATGTGACAATTTCATTTTTAAAATTTCGCCCATCATTTGCTTTCTGTTTTGAAGGCCAAAATAGAGAAAGCGATTTTGCGTCGTTTCGCCTTGTCGTGAATGCTCATTTTTAATTTCATCGGCATAGTAAGAAACACTTGAGAGTTTACTGATAGACAGAGACAAGGATTCAATCTGCTGCTGAGCGTGTATGAAGACTTAAGGAGACTGTAGACAGGTACAAGATTGAAAAGATGCCAAACTTCTAGGAACGCTGCAAAAAGGTGTTGTTGTGTTGTATGAGTACATGGCTAGTGAATGTTTTTCCTCATTCTAATCCCGTTATGCTAGAAAACTTTCTATGCCTTTAGTGAATAAATAAGTTATGTATTGGCGTTTAAAGCTGCAGTTCGAAATCTACATATCAGGCTGGGCAAAAGCTTCCCGCCGCTCGTGCAATTTTTTTCAGTCTCTCGTTCCATACATAGAACAACAAATGATCATATGCGCCATTACTAGCTATAATATTTTGCCATTTTCGTGTAATTTTGTTTTTTAATTGCATATTTATATTGTTTCGAGATGCGCAATATCGCAAACGTCTCTACTATCCAACAATGTTTAATTGCATGTTCGATTAGGCCAACTCAGTTTCTATGGAAGCAGCATCAAATGAAGCGTAATGATGGTCTAGGTATGATTCTAGGTCCTTCCTTCTTCTTTGACTAACCGAGGTTTGCGCTGTCATATCACAATCAAAACGTTTGGGTTAGTTATACGAAATTGCATAATGATTTTATGATTTTCTCTTTGTTGATTGTCGACCATAATCGTGCTGGATTGCTTTGTTTTGCTTTTCCCCTATTTTTTATTCATCACACTCAAGATGCAGTTATAAGTAAATAAATTGGTGGTTGCCACTTTCATAGAATTCCTGACGTTTTGATGAAAAAAGTTCACTGAGACACCTCTCAGTTGCTCTCTATTGTCGAGCTACTTCTCCTGCAAATGTTTGGACAACAAAGGAAAAGGAAACAGAAGATGGACTGTTGGAGCCAGGTTCAGTGATTACGGAGGGTGAGCCAAAACACGCTATTGCAAACTTTGGAGTTTTATTGGCCTTCTTCGCGACGTGTGGACGAAGAGTTGCGAAGGAAGAAGATCCTGCTTATTTCCCACGAAGAGCTGTTCCGACGCAATCCAATGGCCTGCAGTAGACATCGCTGGTGACAGTAGTGCTTAAAGGTAGCAGCCTCCAGTGAAGGACTGCCTTGCAGTTCCACCAGATACTGAGCATTAGCTTTTTTGGATGAAGTAACGGGTTTGGTATGGAATTCCTAGTTGGGGGCGACTGAGCCTCTGACGCTTTCGCGTATGGTTAGCGTAGACCAACCATATTTCATTGCCATTCACCAAGTTCTTGAGCCAAGTTAAAATCTGGAAAGTGAAGAAGTTGATTCATGCACCTCTGCGCGCTTGTAGCTGGTGCCCGTTAACACCATGCGGTGACCATGCTCTACAGGAATCTCTTGAACCAGCTCCTCATCCTCTGCAACTGGCCTTCGAGACCGGGATCGCGGTTGGTCCTCGAGGTCAAGGTCACCGTTTTTGAACTTCCAGTACCAAAGGACGATTTTATCAGCCATATTCTAACCCAAAATCATGAGAATAGTGGGAGAGGCTATAGGTCGGCCTACATATGAGTTATCGACGAGGTTCCAGAATAGATTTTAAGAATTTGGCGAAACGCCAAACTGAACGGAAAACTTTTTGAACAGCCTAATAAATATCTGAGGTGTGACTGCATTAATGTACATAGGGCCAGCGTTGTAGTACTCTCTATAATATATCGACAAATGTCTTATCGTTTCAAGTAAACACATTGTCTAATCGATTGTTTTCTAAAGCAAAGTTTTTCGAAACAGTCGTGGCCAGCTTTTATTAATGGGTGTGTCACTATCATTGGCATTGTCATTAAGCTTTACCTCGCATCTTCAGAAATTACAAATAGGCACGTGACAGAACCCTTTTTGGTTTTGGAGCTGCCGAATGAACGGTAGACATCGGTATGCTTTCCTTACACTATGCGTTCAGCATTTGCTGTGACACTCCTGCTATTATGATTTTCAGAAGCACCTGACACCCTTTAAAGAACGAGGTCGATGATTGCGAATTATTTCAATCCACTGAATTCTGCACTTCACTGTCAACTAATATACAATGCGAGAGGAGTGCGTGTGGATGTGCTCATAAAATTGTTCCACCTTGATATGAAGATATTTTTGAAAAGTGGGTGGAGTACGTGGGTGTGGAATAAAAATCAGGTTTTAAAAAGGATCAAAGTGGGTAACACAGTGGCGACTTGATGTTGTCTGCCGATGTAAAAATCAATGCTTCATCTTTTTATACAAGTATAGTACCAATTGATCAAAGTCCGAAGGACGGAAGACTTTGTTTGCATAGGCTGTATTCGAATCAAGAACCTCAACAAGGGATGCGCTACAGACCTTGTCTCCTCCGTCTGCACTGCTACACTCCTGTGATAAAAAGAGGAATAAGAGGAAAGGAGTATTCTGAAGCCTGGATTCTTGTTCAGCCCAGAATGAGTTCACATATGTGGAGCAAGCCAGCTGATTAAAGGTTCTTTACCAGAAACCCCTAGTTACGTAATCGGAAGCTCGAAATTCGTGACGATGTAGCTACGAATCGAACATACGCTCCATTTGTTGCGCCCTCGAAATCAAGCCTCCTGCTCTCTGCATCATCCACTTCCCGAAGTAGTGATATGCGCCAAATGTTTATTTTCGCCACATAAGAAAAAAGGCATTCTCCTGATAGAAAATGTTCAAAATATTTTCACAAGGAAGCTTGTTATAAGGTACAACGGGTTCTTCTATTCTCGGACTGCAAAAGCAGCAATTCGGAACAAATTTTTTGGAGTCCACTCGCTGTCCTCCCGAAGGAAATGGATTGATGCTTGCTCTGTTTTCAAAATACTCTCTGGTCGAATTCGTGTAAACTCATCGGCATTTTACAAAGTGATTCCCTCAAAGACTAGAGGAACACCCTACAAAATATGGTATCCAAAACCAAGGCTTGAGACCAGGAAGCATTCATTTACAGTAAGGGCCGGATCAACGTATCTCGCACTGAAGAGCAACATCAGCCCTACTCCTGAGTCTTTTGGATCTTTCAAACGAGTCGCAGAACATGCTCTCCTACAGTATTAGTGAGAATTCCGTTTCAAATTACTGAGTTACAGTAACACGTTTTATCCTTTCTCGTTATGTTTCACAATGATGTTTAAGTTTGTTTGGTGCTATGTTGGATTTCTCACGACTATCTTTAGTTGTAATAAATTGAATTGAATTGAATTGAATGTTACTGGATTTCGTCAACGAAGTTGAAGTGAAGATCCTCATCTGCCCATTGAACAAAACAATTCGACTTCGTATAGCACTTGAAAGGTTAAATAATGGCGGCGTTTTGTGTTCGTATTTGAGAGATACTTGGAAATGAATCAAAATGATCAGTGAAGGTTGTGCAGCTTTAAGTGCGCCTTCTGACTGCATGCTTCTATGAGCTCGCAGGGTTACTGGGATAGTACATCGAGCTGCACTTTTCACTTCTGTGGAGCGGATAAGGATGAGGGCGCAGATGCTTTTGACAGCTACTGTTACGGCACTCTTATTGCAGTTTCTACAACTCCAAGAAACCTCTCCTTGATCTATTGTGATGCGCATATGCTTTCTGAATGACTTACTCAACTCATTGTCGCGACTGATTTCTATCCTTGTGTACTCTGCCTATTGTACTTACTTACTTATTGTTGTGCACTAGCCTGCTTTACCCAACCTGTCGGTCCCACGTGGGAGGTTGGTATGCCCTGTTTCGAAGCTCCGACAGGTTTCCATTCACAAGAACGGCGGCATCATAGGCAACTGGTGTGGTATTTGCAGGTTAGGATTGTGAACTGGGTAAGTAGCGATACTGTAGGCGGTTCCTATGCAAAGCAGCTTACCAGGAAACTATCTCAACGGTAGGTCGGAAAGGCTCAAGTGTTGTATATAGGCAGAATCGTCTCTCTCTGTGAAACAACAAAATGCAAATATCTCGACCCCAATACAAATCTGCGCAGAGTTAGGGACGACAGAAACTGGGCCTTTGGTGGTGTTAGCCATATGCCTGCACGCGGAGGGCGAGTTCAAGTTGGCTGGAAACGGCGATAATGGGGATTACGCTGACCCTCTACGCACTGCGCCACCATCGCTCGCTCTTCATCGCTGTTTTCAGCCAACTTGAGCCCGCCCTCCGCCCCCAGGCATAGGGCTTACGCCGCCAACGGCCCAACTTCCGTCGTCCCTAACTCTGTGCAGAGTTGTATTGGGGTCGAGATATTTGCATTTTGTTGTTTCCCAGAGGGAGGCGATTCTGCCCATATACAAAACTTAGGCCGCTCCGACCTACCGTTGAGATAGTTTCCTGGTTAGGCATTCCATCTCTGTAAAAATCAGAACTGCGAGAATTAAAAAAAACATAAGAAGTAATTTTCCACATCATCTTGGTTGCTGATTTTTTTATCCTTCACACGACGATCTAACTGCTTGAAATAGCGATAGCGATAATCGGTAGGGGACAGGTCTGGTGGATATGCTGGATGTGGCAGAGTTTTATGTCCCAATTCATCCAGTTTCTGGACAACAATTTTGAAACGTGCGGAGGAGCGTTGTTATGCAATAGGAGTAGAACTTTTCAATTGAACGAAGCCGGCTGTTTTTCAATCAACCTTTGGTGCATCACTTCAACTTCACCACACTACTTTTCTGCTATGGTAGCCTTTCCAGTCTTCAAGAACTTGTATGTAATGGACTATACCAGTCATTGTTCACCATACGGTGACCGTGGCCTTTTTTTGAGTGGAGGCTAGGTTTCGGCATCTCCTTGGGACTCTCATTCTTGTCGAGCCATTGTGCAGACAATTCTCATAAAGGATCCATTTCTCGTCACATGTCACGATCCTTTCCAAAGAAGGCTTCCTTAGGTTGCCCAGACTTAACAAAGCACAGCTGTCGCGGCGCTTCAGCATCTGGCGGCGGTCAGTTCGTGCAGGATTCATTTATCCGATTTCTTTACTTTTCCGATCGCATTCAAGTGGCGACTGATAGTGTTGCCGTCAACGCCGAAATGCTGTGCCGGCACCCTCACAGTTTGACGCGGATCCGCTTCGATCATAGCTTTAGCTGGTCGTCGTTATGAACGAATGGCAGCCTACCTCGGTCTTCATCTTCAAGACTTTCATCTCCGGATAGAAATTTTCAAACCAGTGGCAAATTGTGCGTTCCTTAGCGAAATTTTCCTCAAATACAGCGCTAATACAGCTGCGGCCGCGGCTTTGTGTTTACTTTTCCACTCATACAAGTAGAGCATCCAAATATCACGTCGATGCGTACTGGAAAAACGACGTCAAAATTTCGGCAAGAGGCAATTATGCCACAACGGCCACAACGGAAGCGGAGACTCTACGCTTCCAGAGGCTATTATATGTACAATGCCTGAAACGGGAACATTCGAAGCCCCAAAAAATCGACCAGAAATCGAGATGGCAAAATCGGCCATTGCAGCAGTCTAATATAAGTAGTCTAAAAAATGAGGAGGGAAAGAAGGTAGAAATGCAATGGTATCCATAGGCCTTCGCTTAATTTACATGCCTACATGATTGATCTTTGAAGTCGATTTTTCAGTATCCTTTTACATCATAATTATTATATATGAGATGTATAAATGCCACTTATATATGAGGTGTTTTCAATACATAGTGGTGAATCTACGCACCTCTGAGTGTCTTTGAAATATTAGGCGAAAAGTGATCGCCTATCTAAAAACATCGAACTGGAGCATCATTAAGAAACAAAAAAATATCCTGTAGAAATAGAATGCGGTGCGCATTCCGCGAGGGCTGGAGCGATGTCAACTTTATCCTTTTTTTCTTAAATTTTGCTTTCATTTTTTTATGTGTTAAAGGAAGACTGTGTAGCACCGGAATATACAAGGCCGTTCGAAAGCGTTAGATTGAGTCATAAATTTTGCAACAAAATTTGCCTTCTAGTAGGAATATACCACAAAAGAAAAATTATTGAATTAAACGAAGTAAATGACGTCATTCTCAATGAGTTTCTTCCGCTTTCATGCACTGGTTGGATTACATCTCTATAGAATTTGGTCGGTCTCGACCTGAAGAAGTTGTCTATCACCGCCGTGACATCACCGACTTCAGCGCCTACCATAAATGCAGTGATCCATCGACGGAAGCAGATGGGTGTCAGACGGCGCAATGTTCCAGAGTATATGGTGCTGGCTTGATTTTGAATTCCTAGATCTTTCCCAGCGTCTGAAGTGCCTAAGCGGTCAGCCGTAAGTGGTGGAAGAAATATTGACTCGTATCGACTTCTTTCTCCACTAGTTGTTGATGTATCTAGTTGGGCTGTCGGCAAAAGCGAGCGTCGAGGATGGTCTGACTACGTGGAGCAACTCCCGGTGCACTGAACCATTACACATCCACCAAACGCACAGCATGTCCTTCTCTCGGTGGAGCTCCGGTATTGACGGCATAACCCCCAGCTCCTTGTGTTCCATCTATTGTTTCCTTCTTCGCGGTTGTGGTAAAGCATCAGCTTTTCACTACTGGTAAAAATTCGACACAAGCCTCCTCGCTTAAACCGGGGCAGGAGCTATCGACAGTCGGAAGCACAGCGACTTACTTGGGTTTTCGTCAAAGCATGAGGCACCTTCGAAGGCGATTTTGGAGGCCTTCCAATCTTCCGCAGCCTTCGGGCTTTAGTTCACCGGGAGATGTGGAGATCAGCGGTCAGTCCCAGTGTGGTTTGAGAAGAATTCAACTTGATGGATTTACGCAGACCCCTTTGTTTACAGACGTTGATCTTCCCGGGTGTGTTTTGTCTTTGTGGCCCTTTGGGCGGAAAAGAACTTCTGATACGACCTCCAATAATATATTTGGCTAGGAGAGAACTTGCCGGTGGCCTCCTGAATGTGCCTGATCCTCGTCGCTGCGTTGCTGCTGAGCTTGAATTAATTGAAATTGAAATCACACAATTTTTCACTTTGAGTGATCATCGTTCTTGAGAATAGAATTTTTAAAAACGTAAAGAAAATTAACGATGCACAACTCATAATGATCGCTAGACAACAAGCTTTCAAACAACTTATAACACTTCAGCAGGTTTACTTTGAATTCCAGAAAAAAACAGAAATGTTGCAGAATTTATGACTCAACCTAATAGTTCTAGAATGTAGTGCTAATAATAATAATAATAACAACAACAATAATAGTAATAGTAATAATAATGATGCTTTTCAGTTAACAGTTCCCTAGCTCTTTCGCTCCAAAGATATGTTTGTCTTGTACAGACTTCCTTCTGTCGTTCGTTATCTTTAGATGAGATGAAACATGCATATGAAAAGCCTTCTGTTCTGTTCTCATTTCTCACTCCCAACAGAACTTTTAGCTACCATACGGGTAATCATCAGGGATGTGCGGAAATTTTTCTAGAGAAAGCGGAAGACGAAAGACGGAACGGAAACGCTCAAAAATGGCCGGAAACCGGAATACGAAACGCAGAAGCGGAAATGACGCATGTTTGTCATTTTTTCAAAAGTGCATCAGAAACGGCGTCAGAAGCGGCTTCTTTTGCACTTTTCTTGCTCAGAACTTTGCGAGCAAAAATCATCCACAGATTAATGTTTATCCTCATCATAACATAGCATACCGAAGAATGAGTTCATCATATTGTTGTGATAATATAATATGGGTCCTTTTAGCTATGGCTGGAGCAATAAATGAAAACAAATTCAGGGTTTTATCCTACTATTTCAGCATGTGGTCCCTCCGTGGTATCCATATCTATTCCTGCGACTGTTTTTTGCTGACTTTTGTGATGCTGCAATTTTCTGAACTCTAACCGAATTAGCCCGTTGAGGTTACTTACAGACTCGCATAAAAAAATGACTCGGGTGAAGTCTAAAACTGGTGTAGCCACCTAGATCATTTTCCAACCAGGAACGAGATTCCTCTCAACATTATTGGAAACCTGTGGCAACATGAACGACATGGAGACTGCAGAGATATCTGCATACTCAACATTAGCAGTTACATTACAGTCACCAAAGCTAGTACTCAGAATTCATTCTGGGATCTAGCTATGCCATACCATCGCTCTTCGCTAGCGAAGGCGATGGACAACTAACATAATTGGGGAAGGGACGGTATCAGACGTTGTGGAGGGGCAGGCGCCTGTAGCAGTTGTCCGATCCACCGCTAGCGAAGCCTCGCTAGCGGGGTGTCATACTTTCGAGCGATACGGCATCGCTACCGATGCGACCGGGTCGCTGAGCTGAGCAGAGCGTCGGGCAGCATCGGTAGCGATGCTACGACGCAGCTGCACACAACGCTATTAACTGCGCGCCTATTCGCTAGCTTCACGCTAGCGAAGAGACTTCGCTCATCGCTCTGTTCGTCGCCTTCGCTCGGGGTGAGCGAAGGTATGACATAGGCCGAACACTGATGTAATCTTGAGGCAGATAACCTCATGGCACAACCTTCACTGAACCCTTTGTTTCATGACACTGCGCTATATGCTTACAAAGTTTTTGTAGCTATTTGTAACTAACGGATTAAGAATTTTATGATCATTCAAATGTTGGGTGCACTTTCTTAGCATACAATGCATACATAGCTTTTGCTGGCCCATTAATTCTGCCCTGCACCCAGCCCTTCCCATTTTTGAGTACCTTTTTTGGTAGTCTAACCAATTCTAAGAATATAAATACGAGAATTGTCGAACAGTATTTCTCTCACAGTTATATGAAGAAGAACCCTTTTTAATTGATAAGCTGATTGTGTTCAAGAGAAAACTAGTGTGGAACAGTGCTCATTTCCGTTTCCGCCTTCCGAACCAAAAACAGGCGGAACGCGGAACGGAACGGAAGAGTCCAAAATGGCCGGAAACCAGAATTCGGAACACGGAAACGGAAATTCCGCACATCCCTGGTAATCATGCTTCGTGCGAAACTCGAACCCACGTTCTTTGCTGTTCGGGCAGGTTGCTTATATTGCGCTTTCTGTCTTTGTTTTTGGAAATGATTTGAATCAGAATATTATTGTGCATACTGCCACCTCCGCAGCCTTTGTAGACCCTTCAAGAAGTTTTCGTTCGCATACTGCGAGCACAAGGCATGACTCACTGAAAGTGGGCTTTGTGAGGTATTTGAAGTATTTTAGGCGGCTGGTGGAAACATCACGTTTTCAATCCATGTGACCTATGCATCACTTTCTTGTACCGTTGGTCGTTGACACAATTCTCTCTTAAAAGCACGTGGTAGCGCAGTCGGAAAAGACGCCGTGCGATCGGGGTTCTCGGTGAGTGTTTCGCAAAGGCTAACCACTCCTTCCATCCCATCGGTGAAGTGGTACCATTGTTTGGGAGATATAAAACGCTCACTTATTAAAGTTGAATCATCGGCTGAATACAGCGCGTCATTGTATAGGCGAAATTCCAATCAAATTGCCTCCATATCTCAAATAAGTTGAACGCGTGTCGCATCATAAAAAAGGGATTGATTAATGCCGTCCTTTATCTTTGAAATTTTGTAAGATTAATGGAGAGCTAATCAACTTTTCTGCAAATTAGATCGTGAGCGTTAAGGATCAGTGATTGTAGCATACACGACACGACACGCACTACTAGATGATCTAGGACTCGATTTTGTCTCGAATTTGGACCCAGCAGGACATGTTGGGGACGAGCGTTCTATTCCCTGACCCGCTCACCCCCAACCCACTGTGATCAGTGATTCTGTAGCGGAC
Organism: Heligmosomoides polygyrus polygyrus; assembly: GCA_947396885.1. NCBI lineage: Eukaryota > Metazoa > Nematoda > Chromadorea > Rhabditida > Heligmosomidae > Heligmosomoides > Heligmosomoides polygyrus. The sequence continues at coordinate 27,759,646 of OX377202.1, forward strand.
CACGATCATTCAGGCTATGCAAGAGTTTTGGGACTTCGCAATTAAAATTTAAAAAAAAAAACAGAAAAGAAGCACAGTTCCTTATTAGGCTCAGGTCCAACTCGAACTTATAGTTCTAATAGCCCTCAGATTTATGGGTGGTGACATGCCTGTTTTCTATGCCGCATTCTATAGCAAAACGTATCCTATGTACACGATCCACATGAATCCCATAGTAATCTGTTTCGACGTCAGTTCACCAATACTGGTAGATTTATGTTTTCGATGACGTTCTTTGACGCTGGAAGGATCCACTCGGTGTTTGCGTGACCACGCTCCACAACGATTGCATACTATCCCCCTTATTCTCAAATAATAATGGCGTTGTCTGCTGTACTTTCGGTCAGGTCGCGTCAGTCCGCTCTCTCTATGAAGCGACCTTGTTTCTTCTGCTCCTGGTTGGTGTACAGCCCTAGCCATACCATCAGTGGAATCTGCATACGCTTTTTTCACACCACAGAAAAGGAAGAATAATCATCTTCATTGCAATGGCTTGTATTCAGAAGTTGTTAGCCATATACTGTCAGAATACTCAAACAGAGTAGGAGGTGTAATGGCGTTGAGCATTCAGCCCGGTGAGCAGGTGGTGCAGCTTCGGATCCCGTCTGGAGCTAGCGTTTTGATCACAACAAAGTGTCGTTACAGCAGATTACTCCCTCAGTGACATCGGTGACAAGCACTTGCGGCTTAAAGAAAATAACTTGAACCACTGACACAGTACCGTTTAGGTGCGGTCGAACTCTGCGCATAACTGGTGGACTCGACCTGCACGCTCTGCTTGTCGGACATTCCCCAGTACATAGCTCCAGAACCTAGCGCAAACCCAACAGAGCGTGACATTATGCGTAAACAGGAATTGACGAATGGATAGAGTGACTGGAGTGATTAGAGATAGAGTTATTTTTCTACTCTCACAATCAGAACTTCTTTTTCGACGAATCTTGCGTTTTCCCCGGCTATCTTCTCTCTGTTTGTAAACTGGGGCACCTTCGGCGATTAGGATCACGTTTGCCGTTGAGTCGTGGCCGTCTTAACGGCTTATTAAATTCATTCATTTATCATGTCTGCTTTACCGCAACATCAAAAATACGCAAATGTCTACGTGCTTTGGGAAGAGTTCGCTGTTCTTGTTCGGCACTCCCTGAGTTACAATGATTCATTTTCCTATGATTTCGTTTTTCATGTCTTTGGGCTTTGCAATTTAGTTCAGTCAATAGTCTTGTCCTTGATTTCCGTTATTTCTTTTTCATCCGGTATGCAATCAGCCGCAACCTTGCCAACGCACACTCGATTCAGGAGAGCTTATTTTCCAACAAACATTTCATTTGAATACATGCTGAACCCAATTATCAGGTCCTGGTCTGTGGCGACATTCCTCGATTACAATTTGTCGCTTCAACGCACATCAAGAATTGCTCTTTGCAGTCCTTTCAGAAGTCTTTTTTGTTCGGATCCTTAATTTCGTTATTGTTGCTCAAATTTCTCTGCTCTTAGAGGAAGCTCGCAACCAACCTTCTACAATATATTGCTACATTTTCTAAACAACATAATAATCAAACTACTACGTACCCGAAATTAATTTCCGGCCCCACTCGTGCAGCACATGTTCTTGGCCCCCTCTTTCACTGTTGTTTCCAGGACCGTGGTAATTTGATTGCAATGTTGTTCAGGAAATGTAGCAATATATTATATGAAGACATCAAAAAGAACTTACGGCCCGAAACGTCGTCAACAAACGTTGATTGCGGGCCTCATTCAAGATCAGCGAAGTTTCTAGTCTTTGTTGAACCGACAAAAGGATTGAAGTATAAAACCGCATGGAGCACAGAAGAGTTGATGAGCTTTCTTTTGAGATCAACTTCGACGGTTCAAGACCAGAAAAGCACTTTGTGCTTGATCTAGATTTTTCTTTCAGCTTGAACCCTTCTCTTTCTTTCTTTCTTCAGATTGCTCGGGTCTGGTAAGAGCTGTGCAAGCCAAATGAATATACGAACAGATTGTAACACTTTCTGCTCATTTTTGTTACTTCTTTCTCCCAGTCAGTGTTGGCCTGCCGGACATCACCACTTGGTTTTCGCGTAATCTATTTCTAATCGGTAGTTGGTCATTTCACCACATCTAGCATTTGCCGAAGCATTACTACGAAACACAACAGCAAAGGAAACTTGTCGCTGCCACATCCCTCTCTAAATGTTCATTTCAAAAGGGGGCGGTTCTAGCTTCACAACAGCACTTTCGTGCCAGTAGAGCAGCGGTTTTCGGACTCCTGGTAGTTCGATTCTCTCAGATGCTGAATTATGCGATTTTCCCGTAGGATGTTCAAGGTAAGAAGTCTTGAATCGTGAAAAGGCTCTTAAGAAATCCAGTTTAGTCTTCGAACAGGATGTAGTAATTTCTGACAGTTCTTCTAGATTTTCACTCAGAATTTTTTAACGATCTTTATCGTAGGTAGAAGTGAGATCGAATGTAATTCGCCACAATGAGCGTGCCTTAATTCTTGTAGAGTAGCACTCTGTCGGAAAAAGCTAATTATTACACATTTTTTAGGTTTATTTATTTAGTTATTTCATGCAGACATTGGTGCGCCAGAATGGAAAAGAGTCAACAACCATAAAAAAAGAATCATCATTGTGTCAAGAATAAAACAGAGAGGTTTGTCTTATTGGAGCCTAAAATGGACAGGAAAAGAAGTTTGGTAGAATCCTGAGCACCGAAGATGGTTAGTCGAACAAGTGGACCGTGCCGATCAACGGGTGATAAGAGCACGTTGGGCAAGAAATTCTTTCACCTGCGATGCTTTTTGCACGACTTATTAGAGACACAACTCGTCAATGCCGAAGAAGGGTGTAAGCAGATTAAAACGCGCAAATCGCAAAAATTTAGTTTTTTATTTATTGCAACACTGACCAGGTTTCTACATACTGTGCATAGCTCGTAAGTTGATCTCCAGTTCTTCGTCTCTTTGAGTGCAGCTTTATGGTTGTGCTGGCAGCTTTTCTTCTCGTGACAGCCTGGATGGTTATATCGCTAAGTTTATTCGGTCTAAAGAGAACTACGGCTGTTATGAAAATACAGAAGGCAGCAATACCTAACCCTATGATGATAAAACAGATGTCTTCTATTCTATCTGCGATGCACTCACTATAGGTTTAATTTTTGCATATTATATTTTCCATTCAATTACCATTGTAGAAAAAAGGATTGAAGTGATGATCCCGGGGAAAACAAATCACGTGGTGGTGAAGAGAACGATGCTCAAGACTCAGCGTCGAGGTTCTCCTCGTGCTCCACTTGAGTAGCTAACAAGTCTTGCGAACGCGAAGGCGTCAAGTGCTTGTTGCTGGCGAAATCTTGAGCGGTTTTGGAAGTTGTGCTGCAGAAATGTGACGAATACGAACACGTTTCCACCCACCACTTCCTTCTTAGAAAGTACCATCTCCGGTGGTCCCTGAGAGAAGCTTTAAGAGCCTCCCGATTCTAACTTTTTAGCCCGTCAAGGAAGAGGAGTGCTGTTGAGTAGGAGTCACTTTTTGTTTTAATCGGCATCTGATCGCATCTCCTGCCTTCACAATATCGCCTTGATCAATTACAAGTCACTTTGGTTCTTCCTTTCGACACATATTCTCACATAGCACACTCACATATTTTACTTCGATAAGAGCATTCTGTGCTAACTGCTGGGTGTTCTCCTGTTTTTAGGATGAAATTTCGAGAATGCTACAGCCTCAGGTTTCTGATTTTTTAGACATTTTAGCTCCTGTAACTGCATAGTGTTCATGGTATTATCATTCTTTCAATATTGAAGAGGCGAGCGACACTAGCGACAGCAAAGATGTAGAGCTTAGTTTGAAGAGCAAGGACAAACGTCTTGCGGCGAAGTTGAGGTTGAAGTTGCGCCACGCACTCTTCGAAAATCTCGGAGTGTCTTATTGATTGATAGTGTAAATGTCATTTACATGAAGTTTTGTATACGAGAACACATGATTGTTTACTGATTACTTTTTCAGAAAATGTTTGCCTAGAATTACCTAACTTCGACCTATAACGAAGGAGTTCATAAAGGTGAACCTGAGCATGGGTGCGGAGCCGCCTCGGTTTGAAATTTTAGCACCTACTCAGTGCTATATAGCTATTGAGTTGACCGAAAAGTCTTACAACATTATCACAACAATATTACAATACAATACAATATAATGCAATATACAAAAACTCGATCCATGATAAATTCCCCATCCAAGTCTAAGATCCTACCCCATCTGTCAGGCTGCCTTTCTATTCCGTTCCGCCAGAATTCCGAGGGCTGTGAGGAAAAGAATTCAGAAACCTCCATTCCCAGTTGACGTCGATCATCGAACTCTCTACCTCGAAGATGTTACTTCAGAGCTTTGAATAGGTGGTAGCCCGAAAGAGCGAGGTCTTGAGAGTACGGTGGATGGGGCAGCACTTCCCAGCGTAACTCCTGGATTTTCTCGCGACTCACTTTTGCGACATGAGGACGCGCGCTGACGTGCAGCAGGTAGACATTTTCCCGTTCCGGACGTCACGGCGTCGGCCAAGCTCTGAAGCTGGGTAGCGTAGACAGATGCTGTGACTGTGGTCTCACCATCCAGCAACTCCCAGTAAAGCATGCCTTCTGAGTCAAACAGAGGGGCGTCCGGAACGAGGTGGATCTTCGAGAGAGAATTCTCCAGCCTTGAAGCGCTGATACCAAGGGGTCACTGTGGAATAGTGAACGATTTCCTCCTTGAATGCAGCGCAGATGTTCGAGGCTGCAGTCCTTGCGGCATGGCTTTGTAGAAAGTCGTAGTAGACCATAGATCGTAGGATGCTGTTGTTTATCGTTGACATTGTTGCTTCGCACTCGACGAAACCTTACACACTATGCTTGAGGAAGCTTCGGGAATGTACTGTGACATGATACGTCACCACACAAGATCAATACTGTAAGAGCTTTAAAAAATTTAACAGGCAGTAGCGTAAAGTGTTGCAAGACTTTTCGATCAACCTTATATGTTGCTCTAGCTCCGGATTTATATAAATAATAATATTGCGTGTTGAAAGTTATTCTGCACGAATGATGGTGATTAAGCTAAGCAAGTCACTGAAATACCGTGAGTTTTTATTGGAATCATCACTCGAATTTAAATGAAAACATCAAGAGACAGCAGGTGAAGCTCTCGCAGAAATTCGGAGGGGAACTGCGGACCGAAATCACTATAAGGCCCTCTTCAGATTAGGATAGATCCTCTAATGGCAATTTAAACAGTAATAGCACTCTTCGAGACACCTGGGCACCCAGTGCCTGAACGTGTAACTCAATTTGGAGTTGTTGCTGACCAGTGTAAGATCGCCTCGACCCAGCCAAAGAAGTGGATGATGCTCCGAATTTCTCGCAGTGACAGTCGAACACGTGGTCGCTTTTTGGTTAAGAATCCTCAGTACACGACTGCGGCACTCCATCATTATGACTCATAGAATGCCACCCACTCTTCTTCGTCATAGAGCATGACGTCCCGATCTTTGACATAGTGCGAAAGAAAGTTGCCTAAGTCCATGCAGTCTGTGCTGCCGACGCAAAACCGCATTGAGCTTTTTGCGTTCTGAGACTGTTTGTCACTGTTTTCTTTAGGACGAATCTGCAGGGAGGGAACAAACTAGCCAGCAGTTCGCAGCCTCTCGTACACTCACCCACACATCTAATTGAGTTGCATAGAACCTGCGTAGTCGTCATTCTTCCTTCTGCGGTTTAGGCTTCAGGCTTTACGTCATTCGTCGTGTCGAGTAATCAAGAGAGATGGGTGCACTGAACGCTTCTTGTAATAGTTGAGCAGTGACTTCCTCCAGATCCAGAAGGTCTCATAGTTGTCGGCATTTCGTAGCTCATTATTTGGCCATCGGTATCGCAGGCAGCGAAACTTTCCATGTCGATGAGAGTTCCCATGATAGGGACGTTGGAGCCTAAAAGCCAAATATAAGGTGTTTGAGCTCATTAGTTGTAAGGGTTAGATAAAATCGGCAAAGGCAATGACGGTACCTGTCCGATCTGGAATGAGGTGAGGAGCGTAAAGAACTCAATCGTTATCAATAAGAAAGTTTCGTGATGATGCTGACGTCACTGACAAACAGAAACAAAACAGTCTAGGCAAGCTAGCTGGTTTGAATCTTATAAACACGTTTCACGATGATCACAGTCTGTTTCTTTTTAGAACGATTCTTCAATAGGCAGCTAACAGTCAATAAAATTTAAAGGTTTCTGGAAGAAGAAGAGAAGAATGTAGGAGATCTGTGCTAACCTCCGTAAAAGCTGCGTAATGTGAGGGAAGTGCAGTGGAAGGTAGGACGATTGGTGAGAGGTTATCCCATTTGAGCACGGTGGACACCGCTCGGAAGCAGCAGCTGATGTTTTCTCTGCATTCCCTTCTGCTCACACGTTCAGTGAGAAGGTGATGAACTCCTTCAACAAATCACATTGCGCTATAGATCCTGGCAGGGTCAATGGGATGCGCACCATGGAGGCTACCACAATTCACCTTCCCCTGTTGACGAAGGCCATCGACAAAGATGAGCGCTATTTTGAATTTTTAGTAGGTAACCCGCTCCGATTTGGGGAGATATGAGGACCACGCTCTTGCTGAAACGGTGAGGTACTGCAGCGGGCTTTCCGGATTCCTAGAGATAGTTCTATTTCTGACACAAGTGTTTAAGCACTCATCCTGAAACTTGATCTTAGCCACCGAAAAAGGAATCCTCCATAAAATTGTATGACTATATGGAACACTACTTTGCCTGACTACTTTGTTGTCGCTATTTTGCTCCATTCAAACCTGTAGTAGTGGATTTCTCAATAGATTTCATATTGTAGAAGCCGAAAACCGAAAACCTGAAGACCCTGCCCAGCGAACATCCCTTGATGATAGTCGTGAGTAGCCATTGTTCCATACTTTTCATTTACGAAAGATTTCGCAGTAGAACCTATAATTAAGTATAACTCGGTCAAAGTATGTTTCCAAAATGGTTTGAAATTACGACAGAACTAGATTTCCTCATAAATAATATTTCTTCCAAGCTTTTTCTGCACAGCAAGTGTAATGGTTACAACGAGAGGGTCGAAGCGTTTAGGAAAAAAGGAGGTTACTAATATGTTTTCTACACTGCAGGCAAAAAGCCCAGGGCCACCCTAAAATTAGGTCTTTTTGAAAGCTAATCGGAGGCAATCAATCCAAAAATTGTAGTAGGGAATTCAGCACGGCAGAAACAGGAGCGAAAGGTTTCGACAAACTCTGCCAAAAATGAAACGAATGAGGAAGGAATGTGTGGAGGCAGTCTACTTTTACATATATCTGTCCTGAAAATAAAGGGCCACCTTGAAAAATTAACTTTATTTAATAGATATAAAACAATCTGTGTACAATTAGCAATCATTTGTTCCTCCACAACTCATGGCTACATCATTAAGTCAGGAAGGCATCGACGCAATGTGGTTTGATGTCTTCGGAGGCAGAGATCGTGCCAGGCATTTAGAATTGCGGCACTCAAGAGGACAAGAGGGCAAGAGGACATGTGGGCCGGTCGAGAAGTTCAGTTGAATGGGTTCGAAGAAGCTCTTCGCGGAGCTGCTGACATGCACAGAGGAGTTCTCCTGCGGAAAGGTCTAATCCCGAATAGCACTTTGCTGAAGGAATGGGAACAAGTGAGCCTGTAATACTCGCTGATAGGAGTCGTAGGAGTCTATTCTTGCTGATGTGGACGAAAGCGAGAGTTTTCGTTCTGCGTGGAATACCGCCCACACCGTAACTGTCGAATCCTTGGGAGGAACTCCTCCCTGCGCAAGTCATGGCAGTAGTACCGCTTTCCGTCTGGCACTTCGAGATTGATGCTTTTTTCATCGGAAAAATCATCTAAATTATGAAATGTCAAAATAATTAACATAACAGGTAACGAGAAGAGGAATTTACCTTAGCACCTACAAGGACGGCTTTTGTTCTTGGAGACGAATTCCAATCCTCTTGTGCGCTCTTGTCAAACGTAGTGCGGAATTGACTTGAGCGTATAAATATTTCTATTGCGTTTTAAGCAACCAAAAATTACTTTCTCTCGGCACTTTCTTTGAAAGACTCTTGCGTACCCGCTCTAAGCTGGTCGATTTATTGGACATCGTACGCGCAGCTCGCCTCTCGTCTGGGGTGAAAGGGACCGTCCTAAATTGTTCTTGGACCGATATTGAGCAGAATTTCTCGGAAATGTGCCAATTCCTTGATCGCTTCAACTGAATCGAAATTTGATGGCCGCTGACTCGGGCTTCAATGGCGGCATTTATTTGCGCCTGTTGTTCAGTAGAAAGCATCCGACCACGGCTCATATTACTGTAAACAATTTGATAAGAGGAATATTGCCTAACTAGGTGATTTCCACTTAATTGCCTTTCTGGACGGCTCTTTTTTTGGTAGTGAACCTATACATATTTTCTGAACAACACAAAGCGAAGTGATTTCATGCAAATCTCCCTCATTCCCCACGTTTGTGGCATATTTTGCCGAAGCCTTTCGCTCCTCTCGCTTCCCTAATGTTTCTTGCCGTGCGAGAATTCCTTCCCATTAGTACAATTTTGCTGCCGATTAACCAACAGAAGTATGTAATTCAAGGGTGGTCTTGACACTTTCTTAGAAAGACACATGCATCATGACACAAATTATCTTCCGTCTTCTACGTTGATAGGGAGACATGCGCTTACCAGTGATTAAATTCAAGCGACGCATTTTGCAAGGCTTCAAGGAAACACTTCGCATGGACAGATTTAATTGGTCGTTGAACCGGGACTTTGCCGAGGTTGACATTTAGTGGAACGAGTCATGCCAAGGGCTTTCAGCCGTCCGACGCGATGCAGTTCTTAGCAGCTTTCCTGCACAGAGCACTGATCACACAACCCATTCCGCAGATTGTGCAGCAGACACACTTGCTGTCCCCATTACGCAGTCGGCACGTGGCTTGGATCGGATTCGAACACATTAAAGCAGTCTTTCATCTGTTTCGTTGGTCTCGGTTCTACTTCTCTCATTTTACTCTTTGTTGCGGCAGTCCTTAACACGAATGTGCTTGAAAATTCAGTCTAGGAGGGTCAGGCAGGAGGCCACCTAGGGTTCCGGATGTTATGTACAATATGCAGCGCAATAGGAATTTTGTACATAAGCGATGGTCTGGATTAGGGATGCTTCGGGGGACAGAAAATTTCACAGTATCTGCTGTGCCTTTGGACGAGGGATGAAGAACGATGTTAATCAATCCCTTTGTGAGATGAGCCATGCATTCTACTTCGTCATGATATTGAAAAGGTAATTTGAATGCGTTTTGGGCACCTACAGCGACGTACAATAACAAAAAAAAAACATGGCCAAGTACGTGATGATCGTTCCTAGACAAGCCCTGTACCAATTTACCAGTCCCGAAGGTATGGAAAGCTTGGTCGGCCACAACGAGGCTTGATTCAAAAACCTCAAATCAGGGCACCCGACAGCGAGTGCCTCTTCCAGCTGTGCTAGCACAGTATGTCACTGCTTCACCCCATGAGGCTGTTGTACGTGCATAGATAAAGTCAGTCAATCCTTTTAATAAGGAACTCGAACAGATGGGTGATTTGAAGGACGAGCAATCATCTGCACCGTTCTAACGCTACGGCAACAAAAGTATAACGAGAAAGGCGACTGCCGTCATCTAATAGTTTTTTCCGCCTTGAACATACTACATTACAAATAAATAGTCGTACACTGCCAGACTCCAGTTCCACTGCTTATGGCTGTATAGCTTGTCGTCGACCTCCTCGTCGTAACACTTTGGCTTTTGCGTGAATCAGTCGCTGATTTAACACACTAACAAGCAAGGGACCTTGACCAGCTCCCTTTTTTGGACGGTCCGATACGACCTGCTTCGAGCGGAAGCCGAGCGTATTAAGATTGCCTGTTTCTATTGTTTACGCGATAAAACATGGTACACAAAGAGGTAGCTGCTTTTTCACTACGAGACAAACCATCACTTTCAATTCTGAATTCCCCCTGCTGGCCCTCAAAGAGGTTCGTTTTCTGCGTGTCGAAGCTGCTCTCTTCTGCATAATGCGCTTATTGTTTACAACCAAGATTTTCGCAGTATGTTCATTATTCAAGTAATTCATTGGCTTATTCAAGCAACGATCTCCCGAACAAATACTAAGCTAAGCTAATAGTAGAGTGAACATTATTTATTTATTTGTTTATTTATCCATTTATTCAATACGCTATATACTTTACTTTGATAATTTGATGGTCCTTTTGTCGGCTGGAGGTCTTCTCAGCGGGGACCACAACTCTTCCAGACCGCTCGATCTCTGGCTGCTTGCATTCAGTGAGGCAGACTCCGCTCTCTGAAAGATCCTGAGAATGAGTCTGCCCATCGCGTTGGCGGTCGTCCCAGTGGTCTCTTATGGTCTCCCGGGAGCCATTCTGTGGCACGGAGACTCTGTCTATCGCAGTTTCGTCGAAGCAGGTGTCCGACCCAGCGATATTTGGACTTCTTCATGTACTGCAGCGAGTCTGCTAACCGCGACTTCTCCCGTAGCTCCGAGCTTCGTAATCCTTCTTGCCATTGCTGACGAAGGCTTGTCCTCAGAAGAGGTCTCGTGCTCCTCCTCGTAAGGTTAAATGGAGTCGCTCTACGACTGGTCGACTCCTACGTCTATCTAGGAAGAGAGCTGAACATGGGTAACGACCTCGCTCCTGAAATCGTCCGCAGGAGACACGCAGCATGAGCAGCCTTCAGTTCGATTCGCGAAGTCACCGACCAGGTCAAGGATGCCGGCCCCAGGCCCTCGATGTTCAACGCTCCGTAGTGCCTGCGATGTGTTACGCGACGGAAACCTGGCCCGACAACAAGACAATCGCCAGAGCGATGCAAACTACGCATCGTGCACTGGAGAGATACGCTATATAAGGAAGACATTAGAGAAAAACACCGTAACTCAACACAATCAACTAATAACATGAAAGACGACATCTAGCTGTGCGTTGAAAAATAGAAAAACGACTATACTTCTGCCATCAAAAGAAATGTGAGCGCTTCAGCAGAACGTACATCTTTGGATGTTGAAAATTATTGAACTACTACTATCACTTATTATACTACTATTATACCTATTAGATGTTATACTTACTGCATACTTGTTATACCTATTAAATTATTGCTATTATTAATTACTGCTAAACATTAGCTTAAGTCGTAGACTAATACATTAAGATCAGATCAGGGCTCAGTAGTAATGACATTGTTGAGGACTTTCTTCAAAATCGTGCTCGAATCCAGGAGGAGGATAGATCAGTAATGATCTCTGATGATCGAACGATGTCCTGAAATCATTCGATTATCAGAGCTGCTCATCATCATCGTCATCTGCTGAACGACCTCGTTTTGTGTGAAGCCGAACCAAGACCCCGAATTATTCGGCTAACGTTTCGACCTCGCCAAAGCCTTCAGGAGGCCAAAAATGAGCCATCCCATTCAAAGCACAATTTCAGGCGGCGGAGGTAGTTTCAAAAAGTAGAAAGTCATCACGAGTTGCCACTAAACACGAGCTGTTGCTCATCTGCGAGTGGAGAAGGTTGCAAGAACGGCGGCGCCATACGTGATGTCCTATGGCGGACGTAGTTTCGCTGCTGTCTCCCTCCCATGCACATTCGCCATTTCAGAGTTCATAGTCAAGTGAGCTTCATTGAGCATGCACTACACCTGCCAGCACTTAATTAGGTCGTGGTGGCTAAACTCCGTGCTGGCGAAAGCTGCCGAGTTTCGCAAAACGCTAGGTCAGCTTTTGCCGTTGAAGAATTTCACAGGTGAATTGTTTCCATTGTGCAAACCCATTCGTTTTTGTTCCAGCGTTTCATGTTGATGCCTCATGCACATTATTCATTTTGGAAGCATTTCGAGAGTTCTAGTTGATATTCCCCACATTCGGTATATACACCGAGATCGGCTGGTCATGCGAGGGATTCGTTCATGTTTACCTATTCATTTGCTCTATCCATTCAAATCGCCTCACGCCGCTCTTCGAGCCCATCAAGCAATTGCCCTCCAACCCTGAGCAAAAGAGGGGGAGAGAGATCGGTGAGATTGTGGACGGAAGGAAATGAGTCGCCGAAAAGGGGCAAAGGTTGTGTCTGTGACATTGTTCCCTGCGATTCAGGGAAGTAGGGCAAAGTGATACCGTAGAACAGCTCCGCATCAACGATAGGTGACGAGCTTCATAACTTCCCCATACGTGTGTTTTTCATTGGCGACGGACAAATGCCGTGGTCTCCTATGAGCAGTGACGCCCTCCTGTTGGATCTTCCCGATTCTGAAGGCAAATAACTCCGGAGACCTTCTATGGAGCCAATCAACCGTATTCGCTCTAGCAAATCCAGGGGTTACTTTTGTGTCCGCTGGGACTGAGAAAGCTAACTAACTTGCAGAAAAATTCCATTATGTGTTTAGAATAGCTCTTAAGACAAGTGCTCTATCGACTACTTTTCAGAACACTTTTCTACGCAACTTTTCTGGAAAAAGTTGTCCTCCACTTTAGTTGCAAAAAAAAGAAATTTACCAAGGTCTTTCTATTTGGCCCAACTCCTATGCTATTTTCCTCCTTTCTTTACATTTCGAACACATAACTCCGGATTTTTGGATGATTCGGATAACGAAGATTTCAGGAACACTGGATTTTTGGATGATTCGGATCAGATTATCCGAATCGGATATCGGATATATATATAGTAGTTAATATCGGATATATACATAGTAGTTAATTGCCGTTACGATGTCTAGTAGAAGTAGAATGCGCAGCGCATTCAAATCAAGAATTAATTAATTTCCTTCTACCCTTTAACTTTACATGAATGTTTGAGCTTTTCACAAATAAAAGATCACCGTAGGAAAAAAATCCTTTCACGTGCAGGGCCGCCTCCTCATACCTGGCTCTAAAACACAATTTCGCATTAACTGAGAAGGCCTATGGCTCCTTCAAACGATTTGTGAAGAAGAAATGGTTATGTTATTAGTCTTTAATGACGACCATATCCCTAGTGATGTTTGTGTTTTTTATGTTTGTTCGTTTTTGTGACTTGTATCGTAAACAACATAATAATAAATGATAATAATAATAATAATAATAATAATAATAATAATAATAATAATAATAAGGTACTCGATTAACGATAAAAACTGATTAATCTTTAATTAATTAATTAAACTGATCCAGAATTGGCTACCGTGTAACCCGCTATTTGCATGGATGCTTGAAATGACTGTGAAAAAGCATTCACGGCATAACGAGGTAAATAATATTATTTCCAACGATTATTTTGATCCTCTCTAAAGGAGCGCTCACTGTAAGCAGCCGGTGTCCAGCTGTACAAATCGCTGCTTGAGGCTTATGGAGAGCTAAAAACGCGCAGGCGAACTTATTTCGATTTCTGTGGGTTATTTGTCAAAGCTCGTCTTGAAGAACTGTTATTTTGGAAGCACGCAATTAGGATCGATTCATTTGGGCGAGAGGTTTTCTTAAGGATAAAGATAAAGGACGGTGTTACTCAATCCCCTTCTGGGATACGCCACGCATTCTACTTCTACGGATGTGGAGGCGATTTGAATGCGTATCTCGTCGTACAATGACTTGTAGAGGCCAGCCGATGAACAAGTCGGCACTTCGTCCTTCAAAGGTAAGTCTGGTACCAATTCACCGATCCCGGAGGAATGAAAGGCTTGTTTGACCCGGGCGGGTAACACCAACTGGGAATTTGGTGTCGGGTGAACCTCCTCAAGGAGGAATTCCACCACATTCCGAATTGAATGTACACACCTATGACTTCTCTCGTTCTTTTCTCACGAGGGTAGGGTAAACTAATACCAACCATTACCCTTTTTATAGGTTTAACAGTATTGTCTTGAAGCAGGTCACAGATGTCAGAGACCAAGGCGTCGTCATCTTGAGTAATCTGAGATTTGATTACGAACACGAAGCAATAGTAAAGCAAACGAAGCCGAAATATGAATTGTTAAAGGCTTTGAAAACGGGTGACCCCCGCTCTTTTAGGCGCTTAAGGAAGCTACGTGACGGTGAGACCCACCTTGGAGCTCGGCGCTTCAATTTGAAATCACTGTTAACAGGAGTAAAAGGAGAACATCTGCTACCATAAAGGTGTCCCAAAAACTACGCATGTAATGTACGGAAGACGACGACGAAGACGAACAGCTACGAGATTTATCTGGGCGAGGATATGAACCGCACTTGATATAGCTTAGCGCTCCGCTTTTATACGGAGCGTTATCACTTTCTCATGGCATATTCTACATAACTAACAAAGAAAAGAAAACAATCTGCGGCATTCATGCGATATGACAAGTAAACATTGAACAGATCAACTACATGATAACACTATTCTACCACTAAAACACTAAAACAAGTAATAGTGAACAGATCAGCTACGTGATAACACTATTCTATCACTAAAGAAGTAGAGTTCCTCTACACTCCCCAGCGACTTGTCCTCGGGCACACCGAATGTCAGCGATGACCTGCGCGCAGCGACTCCTTTCGACTGTGGCTGCTACGCGGCGATTCAACAGCTCGACTCGATGGCGGCGTTTCCTGACGATGGAAGCTCTTCGGCGATCTGCGGCTGGGTGCTGGACCTCTGCTGCTTGGCGATCGAACTCTTCGGGCAGGGGATGGCGAGTTGTGATGTCGGAACTGCTGTGGTGGTGGCGACGATCTGCGTGACTTCCTTCTCGGCGATTCCGTCCGTCCTTGAGATGGTGGCTCTGATGGGAGAGACTTCCTTTGACAGCGCTTCGTCCACTCTCCCAGCGCTATCTTCAGGCGCTGCTCCTTCTCTTTGACGTCGTATTCCTTGTCGAGAAGCCTGTACTTTTCCACCTTGAGCTTGTGGATTCTGTTCGGTGACCGATCCCTTCTTCGGTTTTCCTCATCAATCTGCTGGTTCAGTTGGGCGACTCTGGTCTGGATGTTGGTTAGCGTCTTACGCTTAGCAGCGATTCCCTCCCGGATAGCTTTATCGTCCTCGAGGTTGTCAGGTGTATCCTGAGAGTCCGAGTCGCCTGATAGGGCATCCATGATGACGAGCGAGTTAACGGACTCTTCGTCCTCTGGATCGGCTGGTCTCTCTGCTGGTGGTAGGTGGCTGTCATTTTGGTGATCCAGGCGGGCTTCAATCGACTTGACTACGGCTAGGATTTCCGGTAGCACCTGCTGTTTCTTTTCCACTTCTTCCAACCTCTGGATAACTTCAGCTTTGAACGCCGACATCCGTCTGAACAGCTCGTTGATCTCGTTCAGCACAGCCCTGTTGCTGACCTTCTGGATCTCGAAATGGCATTCCGAGATCTCCTTATCCATCTCGCTCATCTGGTTCAGTATCGAATTCTTGGCTGTTTCGATGCTTTCGTGAGCGCTGTCGCTGATTTTTGTCGTCTCGGCTGTGAGGATGCTCAGCATTTGCTGAAGATGCTCCTCCTGGAGTGTCACCGTGGTCGGCTGCAGGTTCAACTGGACATACTGGTGATGTTCCTTCATCGTTCTTTCCATCGCTTCAGTTCGATCATCGATTTTTCTCAGTCGACACCATAGCTGCTCCTCTTCTTTCGCCTCGTTTTTTGCCAGCTTCGAGAGTTTTTCCTGGGTCTGCTGGAACACTGCAGCACCCCTTGAGCAAAAATCTTGCCACAAGTCGTATTTCGTTTCGCCTGGAGGTTTCTGGCGTTCGACCTCAAAACGGGTGACCCCCGCTCTTTTAGGCGCTTAAGGAAGCTGCGTGACGGTGAGACCCACCTTGGAGCTCGGCGCTTCAATTTCAAATCACTGTTAACAGGAGTAAAAGGAGAACATCTGCTACCATAAAGGTGTCCCAAAAACTACGCATGTAAGCTGTTTATGAAAGGCTATGAAACGGAATACAACAATATTCTCAATGGCTCACAACGACTTAGAACACTCACAAAGAAAGGTTCCCAACTCAAGGTGAGCTTTTGCGATGCTATTTTGACAGGATGCAGGACCCTGTGAGCAGAGTCCAGAATTACAAATTGTCCATTTATTGAAGTTATTTTTTGCTAACCACTTTTTTAAAGGCCTGAAAAGTAGGTCTGAAGGCGTGCGCGCAACTATTATCAACCCCTATGGCACCCCACGGGATGTGCCTCGGCGGTGCAGTCGGTAAGAGTGCTACCTTGTAGGAGCGCACCGGAGGGCTTTTGAGTTCAAGTCCGCGTACCGCCGATGTCTTTGCATATATTACATTTGTTGTTATTACGTTTTCTCGTGATCAAAGGAATCGATTTTAGACCATAAGTGTTCACAACAAACCAAGGCTGTCTATTTGCGCCTTCATATGTGCCGGTTTTTTTTGTGAATGGCAGTTGGCTACGTCGATATTCACCTAAGACCCTTCTCTACACCCACGGATTATGCGTTCAACGAAGAAGAAGTGGTCATTCCTTGCCAGGGAGAAGATTGCTCCTCACTGGCTTTTGAAGGATGCTGTTAGTGTAAAACGCGAAGCTTGTGTCTGACTTGTTTCGTAGTTTTGTGCCATAGCTGTTGACTAAAATAGAATAGCAATAAGACCTTTTATTTCCAGAGAAATGATATGGTGCAGATACATCGTTAAAAAACTAGCACATATGAAGCACATAAGATCAGAGACGCTGTCGAGTGGGCCAAGTTGTCGAAAATTAGGTGGGCCGGCCACGTAATGCGCTTCGCAGACACCCGCTAGAGCCGTCACCGATTGGATTCCGCGGGATGTCAAGAGAACACCAGGACGCCCACCAACGTGTTGGTCGCACTTCTTCGTGAAAACCCTGAACGACCGCTATGACGCTCTTCGTGTCCCTCGATCCATTGGAGCACTCTGGCACGCGACAGGGACGAATGGAGACGCTGCTGGCGCCCGCTCGAGCAAGTGGATGATCAACAGGACGACAGGTGATACAGTTGATGAAGGCGCAAATAGACAGCTTTAATTTGCTGTAAGCATTGATGGCCTAAAATTGACTCCTCCGACCATGAGAAAATATAGTAACAACAAACTATTAGGTGCAAAAGTATGGACAGTGCGCAGACTCGAAATGAAAACCCAAGCGGTGTGCTCCTATGAGGCGGCACTTCTACCGACTGCGCCACCAAGGCACATCTATTGGGTGTCATAGGGGTTGATGAGTGTTGCGCGTACGTTTCCATACCTCTTTTCGCCTCTTCAAAAAAGCGTTCAGCAAAGACTGTGGTTCTGGGCTCCTCTCACACAGCCCTAAACCCTGTCAAAAACTTGATATTAAAAAAGAACGCTGCTATCTATCCTCAACGACGTGCCAACGTTGAAGAACAATCTCAGAAGTCCAGATTTCCAAACCGGTGGTGTCTTGACGCCGTGAGACGTTGGCGGAGGCCTGATGATTATGCCTGCCCAGATTTTTTCTAAAAAAACTTTGCTTAAGCTGAGTTATGTGTGCTGGAAGCTGCGTCTAGAATAGGCAGTGAATCCACAAGCGACCAAAGGGGAGTCTGAAGACTGCCTCATGTTGTTAACAATGGGTTGGGGACAAAGGACAATACTGAAGTGAACGCCTGCACGTTGCAAACATGCCTACTCCGCCGCGCGGGCGGGCTGTGCGTGTTTGCAATGTGTTTGCAGGCGCATTCAGCGGTGCACCTGTTCGTGCCGAAGTGTGGTTAAATGGCTGAGTCACAGCTTCTTCGCTTTTTCGGGAGAGATTTCAACCGCACACGTGCGGGTTATTGATGGTGCCGCGGTACAGGCGGCGTTCGGCGAGGAGTCATATGTCCCGCTTCTTCAGCGCCCGAAGTCAGCTTGCTATGACGTGATGCTCGTTCGAAGGACGGTCTCGTGTTCCCGAGTACCACGTGCCAACGGGGGATGCGATGGGGGCGGCCCATGTTCGACGAACCCTCGGGGGCGGCGAACAACACCAGTTGGCCGAGTAGGGTCTGGAGGGCGAGAACCGGCCCGGCCGGACACCACACCACCTCTGCACGTCATCTGCCGTCATCGTTTCGACAGACCTACACTGGCTATAAAAGTGGGGAGCTTTTAAGGCCTCCTGATTGCAGCTCCTCGTATATCACACCGATTACCGTATGACTAGCAAGGCAAAGATGACGTTCGAATCCTTTTCTCCTCGTGGCTCGTGGATTATAGCAGTCGTGAAGGTTGAAGCAACCTCAAGGAGGGATTCCTCTATTATGATCTTCCCATGACATAGTGAGAAGCCGTAGGCGAATTTGGGCCCAGTTACGACCCGTGCAGTTTACTGAACAAAAGTAGTTTAGTCTCCATTGAAGAATCTGGCAGCGCTGCTGTATTCCTGTTCAACAGCTGAGCTGTACACTACATTCACTTCACTACAATTCAATATTCTGCAGCGGTTCTGCGCCCCTTACCTGCGTCGTAACGCTTGCAATCAACACGCAGTCGCTCGTCTTCGCAGAGATCGCGTGTCCTGACTTCTCAATTCATCTGACCGCTGCGCAGGTCGGTTGCACCAATATTACGAACCCTAGTTAGCTGTGTTTCTACAAGAGTTGGTTAGGTTATGGTATCACTTGGAAAATGGCCAGAATCCGCTTCGATTGTATCCTGACTTTCTCAGAGCTAAGGCTGTGAAGGACTCTTTCCAATTCCTTTTTTATTAAACACCATTTATATTTGACTAAAAATCAGCTACTAAAGGGAAAATAATATAAACGAAAAATCTTGCTGCTTTTCTTTCTATGCATATTTTTTGTTGGATGTGCCATGCCTTCGTTTTTCTTCGTTGATTCGGAAGGATGTGCTGCTCTCCGGTCACTCCTGCTTCTATATTCCCAACGATAGGAAGGGTGAAGGATAATCAATCTTGTGGGAAGGTTCACGCATTCTACTTTCACGATCTTTCGTTGTGCTTTTTGAATGTGTTCTCGACTTATAAAATGTGTCCCTTACCCTCTGCAAAACAGAGGTATTCCCTCCTTGAACACACGAGGTCTTCTGAATTGTTTCTAGTCGAAAAGGCCTGATATGATCAATCAATACTCTTCTTCATCTTCGTTGATTTGTTCCTGATCCTAATCTCCTGCTGAGTGAATGTCTCTTGCGTGGAAGCACTTTTCCGATAATAAAGCATGCAGCAACCATAATATAGGTCAGATTGGCCTTTTGAAGAAGATCAAGCGCAAACTAGCAACTTAGACTCTCAACAAGGTTGACTAGTATGTGTTAGAACCCCTTGTAGCGCAGTCAGAGGAGGCGCCAACTGCCTTGCACAATCCGATTCGAGCCTCTGGTTCGTGTCCCGCCTTAGCCAGCCAAACCTTCCGTTTCTTCGAGGTCGGAGATCTAGAACCAGACTTGTTTGAGAAGAATCAGCCATTGATATGCCTGTCGTCTGCCGACCGCAGGTCATGGTATAGGCCAAATCCGCATTCCAATTGCTTCCAAGACGTTCCGTAGAAGTAGAGTCGCGACCATACCAAACAGGAATTGCTGATGACCACCCTTCATTCTTATTCCTTGTTCATTAAAGCTCTATCTGTCATGTTCTTTACCGAAAATGTCTCTAGACTACATCGGTAGCTTCCCCGCCAAGATCTCCATACACTGTGGTGTAGTCGCAACCTCGACTGCCGTTTGGAGCAAATCGAAGCCTTAGCTGGGATTTAGTTTCCATTGCCGCTTCATTAGCGATAACTTTTGCCAGCTGCTTACCATTAGGTTTAAGCGCTAATTACAGAAACTGTTACTGTTAACTTGAATCTGCACTCAGTTCTGCTGCTTGCTCTTTTAAGGACTTCAGTGTCGCCTGACTTTAGGATCGAATTCTTCATTACCTTGAGCTGCTCCGCGATGTTCAGACCCACAAAACTTTGACGACAGAATCTGGTGACTCAAAAGAACTCTCTATGTCCTATCTTTCTAAAACCTCGGCATGTTTCGTACTGTGTTAATGCTTCTGTGCCGAAAAGGTAGTGGGTGGATCAAATTTATTGAGCGGCCTAACGTTTCGTCCTGTTCGTCGCCTTCAGAAGCCTAAAAGTCGTTCAAGTCTTTATATTTGTTATCTACCCGACCAAGTGCCTCCCTGTCTTTCAGACACCGTTCTAGGTACGAAACGAAAAACCCTAATGTATGAGAAATAAACTCACCCGCTGATCCACCGTTTACGCGGAGCGACGTCGCTACTCAAAGGAGCTCTCCATGTCATCTCTTCGTAAAACCTCGATTTAGTTGTTGACCACGACTACGTCGCTACCGTGGTTGTTAGTTGCCTAATGAAACATGCAATGTCACTCAATAGAACGAGAGAAAAGAATTTCAGTAGATCCCTTGACCGAAGGTGCTTGTGTTAAGGGTTTTAGAAACTTTGAGGCGACGTAGCCGTGGTCAACAACTAAATCCAGCTTCCAGAACCTGCGTCTGTTAGTAAACCATTTCTCCTAAATTTCCCCTGCTTCTATTTGCTCCTCTCATGCAACCTTGTCCACAGACACGGAGTGAGCGACAACGTACATATAGAGTGACAAACGAGATTAGACTTTAAATTCGGCACCAGGTATGAAAATATGGGAATTCCTATACAAAATATCTAGGATTCGTGTGAGTGGGAGCGTATTATGGTATTATTGAGGGATGCAATTCAATCTGCGTTATATTAGGTTGGAAAAAAGTCTTTTCATTTTTTTCAAAGATTTATTGCTTTACAACTACAAAGTCAAATCAATTGAGATAAACTCCATTTTGTTCCACTATACTTCTCCAAAAACTGGGTAATTTTCTAATTACTCTCGCGTAAAAGACTGCAGTTCTGGAGTCGAACCATCGCTGAATCCAATTTTTGAGGTCTTCATCCGTTCCAAAATATTCTCTCCAATTTCTTGCTTGAGAGCATGGAAGAAATGGCATTCGGGAGGGCCGAGGTCAGGGCTATACGGTGGATGTGGCATTACCTCCCAGCCCAGCTTCTTTATTGTTTCTCTTGTGAGTCTTGCAACATGTCGCTTTGCATTGTCATGCAGGATCATCACCTTTGACTTCGCAGGCCTCTTTTCTTGGAGAGCTGCGGCGACTTTCTTGAGTTGGCCACTGTATGTGGCAGCACTAAGTGTCTCTCCACTTCTGAGAGTTTCACAGTAAATCACTCCTCTGATATTCCGCTAAACATTCAAGAGAATCTTCATTTCATGAACATTGGGCTTGGGATCAGGCTTAGAGTTCTCCCCTTTTTGTAGTCATTGTCTTTTCCTTCGGTAGTTGGCACACAGAACCCAGGACTCATCGCCTGTCCCTATCCGCGGCAGGAACGTTTTCTTTCGTATCTGGACAGAAGAGAAGCAGCGATGGAGAGCCGTTGACTTTTCTGAGTGTCTGACAGGGCATGTGCAATCCAAGCTCCGAATTTCCATGCAAAGCCAAGATTCTTCAGATGGATTTCACTATCCTATGAGACACTTTGAGCTTCGCTGCCAGTAGACGTGTCGTCCGCCTACTATTGCCACGAAAAAGATGGAGTAGTTCAATGTCGTCCAATTCATTGGCCTTGCTGACCTTGCTTTGTTCTCGAGTGAATAATCTCCCTTTAAAAATTTCCGAACCACTCGTAACAGGTGCGACGCGTACTAGATCCCAAACCATAAATGTCGTTAATTTGGTCGGCTGCCTGACGTGCTGTAGATCCTTTATTGAATTCATGAAGAATGCCGTGCCGAAAATGGCCATGAGGTAGATTTGGCATTGAGTCCGGAAGATTGGATAAATAACGGAATACAAGAAGGGTCTTGACCTGTGTCCGCGAGCGAACGGTAGACAAGTGTGATAGGATTACGAAATCAGCTATCAATACTGGCTATAGCGTTTACAAGGAGAACGATAAAAAAATTTTCGAAGTGTGAAGAGAATTTTTTTCCAACCTAATAATTTATGCTACCGGCAATTCAGATAATTTCATGGAGGTACTCCTAATATTCGACGAAAGCTAGAGTCTGCCGTTACCACTACCTGTTGGTTGATTATTGAACAGTTATAACATAGTATCTACATAATACTGCCCCGAATGTGGGAGTTCTAAGACAAGACAACTGTTTTTACATGCTTCTAAAAATAGGATAAAATCTGCATTGTATAAGAGGTAATTCTTCATTTAAGATTGTGTGAAAACTTACGCATGCATGTCCTCACTATTATATCCTTAAAGGATCCGTGATAAGGGCTTTTACAGCTCACAACTACGTTGATTCTCTATCGTCTAAACTTAAAGGTTTCGAGACTCTTCGTCTGTTAGGCGGAATTTCTTAATGGGATTGTGAGCAGAGCTCTTACAAGTGAGACCTATCCTAGGTAAGAGAGACGAAGAGGGCTTTATTTCACAGTCACTTCTTTTGAACTTGTTGGATTGATCTAGCTGTTGCCTAATGACTCTCGCACAAATTCAGTCAAGGGGTGGTGCCATGGGTAGCCCTGTGCGGTTTCTGTGTTAGGATTGCCCCCTTCCGATTAGGATAAATCTTCTGTAGAAAACTATACTGTTTCTTTTTCAGCTGCTCGCTTCTCGTACTAACGATTAGCAAGTTAGCAAGTCTCCATAAATTGCTTGCGGTGCATGACTCTGAACTCATCTTCCTCGTTAACGCTCCTGAGGGACTTGAAGACTTCTGGACTTGGCGCTTTGTCTCTCTTCAGTCTCTACGACGTCCAAGAACAATCGCTGAAAGGATCTAGAATCTAGGAACAGCTAGGGGTCTAAAAAATATGCCACCATAGTCAATGGTCCGATTTGGATAACTTGTTCTCTGCAAACGATTTCGTGATAGAGCAGTCGGAGGTGGTGCCAACTGTCGCGTGCGCCTTGAATTGAGGTTCTTAAATTTTGCACCTCTCGTGCAATAAACAGCGAGCGAAAAATAAGCTGTTCCAAACATGTTATAACTGTTCGAATATAACTGACACAATCGTTACACCTTCAGCTATAGCAGTTCTAATTCTTCTTTTAGGGGCATCAATGCGGATGCCTTACGATAGGTTGGTTGTTGAAATAACTTCACGCACTTCTTCAAAGTGTGGCGATATTTACTGAATTGGTTGGGTGGATGCCACTTACAAAAAGAGGAGTGAACTTTACTTCGATGAGCAATTACATTTTAGTTAAACTTCTTTCAAAACTCTGCAACGACTTGTATCTGCAAATGTATTTAATGTCTTTATTTTTGAATGGGGCGCGTGTAGCGCTGTGCCCATGGTCACGTGCTCTAAATACTAGGTTCCTGGATAGGACTTCCCGCTCAGGACAACCAAGCTTTCCATCCCTCCGGTGTCCCTCCCAGTGTCGGGTTGGTACCAGACTCGTCCAGGAAGGATGAAGCGCTGACTTGTTCATCAGCTGGCCACCGCAAGTCATTGTATGGCCAAACACGCATTCAAATCGCCTTCACGACATTTCGTAGAAGAAGGATGCGTGATGCATCCAAAAAAAGGGAATGAACAGCGCCATTATTTATCCTTTGTCCTTTATTTTTTAGTTGAAAACAATGCTTTTTGACTGGAGAAGATAAAGACTAGCATAAAATCCTGGCCTATAAGCCAGGATTTTATGCTAGTCTTTATCTTCTCCAGTATAAGCCTCAGTGTGTTGACTATTCGATCCTTTTCTATCAATTGTACCGTCGTTCCTACACTGGTATCTTCAACAGCGCACGCAGACTGTACCTGGATACGCGAATTTCTTGTCGGTTTTGCGTAATCCATGGCTTGCTGTTGCCAAAAAAAGCCAACGAAATTGAAGATTCTCCGGCTTGGACAAGAAACAAATTTTGTTGACCGAGAAATACTGCGGGTGTTCACATTTTAGGCATACGTCAGAGGGCTATTTCCGGCTCACTGTTTTATCGGCACTTTTAAGCTGTTAAAGTGGTTGCGAGAAATTGGGATTCAGCAAAGCGAATGCGAAAAAAACCCTCGTAACTTCCAACCGCACCACTTCGTGGAAATGGCATTAGGATGTCAGTTGAATGGCGATACGTTGAGCACGGGCATGACGCCTTCTCAGCATTAACAAAACCTAAAATTTTCGCAATCCTGCTCTTCAAAATACGTCTGAGAACTTTGCTGTCTTCTTCATCTTCAGCGCTTGTCCCGCTTTCTTGTGGGGTCCGCTTTCCTGGAATGCTGGCGCCACTTTTCTCGATCAAATGCTTGATCAGGGTGCAAGCTAGCCACCTTCAAGTCCTGATGCGGCGTATCAAGCCACCGCTGTTTTGGTCGCCCTCGTGGCCGCCTACCGGTTACATCAAGGTTAAGACCAGTCTTTCGGACAGTGTCATTATTTGCGTGAAGGATGTGGCCGTGCCATCACAGACGAGCATCGCGCAGGTTGTCGGATATCGGGGTGACACCGAACCTCGGCCGTATGAGTCGTTGCGTATTCGATCCAAACGCGTAACTCCGGCCGTCCACCGCACCATCTTCGTTTCCATTACGCTGAGTTGGCCTTCAATTTCTTTGGTAACGGACCAACACTCAGCTCCGTAAATAGCTACAGGTCGGACGACGGCTCTGTAAATCTTCGACTTTAGGCGCTCTGGCATCTTCTTATTTCAGAGCCCTCCCGTCAGAGAGCGCCATTTGGACCACGCTGCACTCACGAGTGAGTTGGCTTCAGCGAATAAACCGCCATCGAACGCGATTGCTGATCCCAAGTACTTGAATACCGAAGTACGTGGCAGCTCAATGCCATTTACCTTAGTGGAGCTGGACTCATCTTCGTCAGTCGTCATATACTCGGTCTTCTTGATTAAGTTTGAGTCCAAATCTCTTCAAGCTGTCGCTGGAGGAATAAGGATTTCATGCTATTCAAGCAATAGAGACAGGACGTCTTTGACGTCATCTATAGGGCTTTTGACAATAATTTAGACCTGCTTTGAGTTGAAGTTTGAGGGTGTCTCAAGGAAGCGTTTTTTATAACACCAAGCATAACATCTCATTTTTCCCTTATCTCAGTGAAGTCGTTCAAATATTATTATTAATATTATTATTGTATTATTATAATAAGGTAGGTCATTCTTCTCTTGTAGCGAAATCTCTTTCTGAGCAAAAACGATATCTATAGTTTGGCAACCTAATATTTTAGCAAACATTTCATGTCAGTTTGAATTCTAAGTGACTGTCATGAAGGATTCCACAAAAACTTGCAGCACAAGTAAACGAAAAGCTCTAAAGGTGATAACAACTGGCGTCCCGGCACACTGTCGAAAACCTATTGGTATTGACAAAAAGTTAACAGTCCCTGAGTTGGGAGTCAATAAACCGTTTATTTTCTAGCTGAGAGGCCACCATAATCTCTTCAAGCACGATCTTCGTTTTCCGGCCCTTCGCACCAAATGTTCTGATCACAATTGATTCCGCTGTTACTGAGACTTCCGCGCTGAGACTCACGCTTTCGATTCTTCACATAATTGACGACTTGTGCGCAATCTCTCGCTGGAGTGCAGGAGCCGCTTAGAAATTGCCTTCTCGGAATTTCGGGCGACTGGACCACTGCGGTTTCGGCCTCGGTGTCTGCAGAGGACGCAGCTCGTTGCAGACCCGCATCGTTGGTGATTTCGCGAAAAAGTACGTACTGGACAGGCCCGCTGCTCCGGCTGAGTTCGCGGACGTTGATTAGTTTCGCGTGACGCTCCTCTCGCTGTCATCTACGACGTCATCCGACCCGATGCACCTCAAATTCGGCGCAGAGCGTCCAGTTGTCCGATGAGCCGTGCAGCCACCTACCCGATTGGAGCCGTTCCCACCAGCGACTCATGCCATCCCATTGTTCTGAGCTAAAGACGTGGACGACTCCACTGCTCCAGCATCAGAGCGATCTACGTAGTGTAAGCCTCTCCATCAACCAGGTCGAGGAAAACTCCACAACTGCCTTCTGCATTGCTTTCTTCTCATCGCGAAGCCTTCGAAGCCTTGTTTTACCGCACGACCTCCCTAACGGATCAAAAATACTGGCTGACTGATTGGCTTGATTTTCGTTTTTTTTTCAAGGAGTGAAAATGGAGTGTTAGGATGATAGAAATTATCTTTACCTCGCTTGTCGCTCGACCTGTTTTCTTGGCATTCGATCCTTTGCAGCCCCTCCGTCAATGTTGCGCATTCTTGAGCAATGGTGTATTGCCCTTATTTTCACAAAAGATCTGCTTAATAATAAAGAATGTCGGCGTTAGTCAATCCTTTTGCGAAATGCGTCACGCATTCCATTAGAATAGATACTAAGCCTCATTCGCAATTTCAAATTTTATTCTGAATTTCATTGGAAGTTTTTTTATAACGCTATACACTTTTCGAAAGAGAACAATTTGCTCTCTCAAAAGTTATGCTTTACTTTTTCGCATTCAGAATTTTACATATTTTTAGGTCTTCAGTTAAAGCGGAAGGTCAAGAAAAGAAAACTGACCTTCGCCGAGAGATACATCCTTCTCTCTGCTCACCTTTGAGACTTTTGTTGTTTTTGTTTGCGTTTTATATACGACTCGAAAGGTCACGATTGACACAAAATTTTGTGGTGGGTTTTCGCCCGTTTTGACTTTCGTCAATTCTCAGTGAATCAAAATGGAGTGTCCAGAAGAGGGCAATTAATATTGCGAACAGCTCCTACTTTATAGTTCATTTTTTACCTGAACCTGATGAGCTGACGATAAACAAAATTTATACCGGCCAAAGAAAAAGAACAAAAACGAACGAAATTCCACTGCAAGTTGTGGACAAAGTCTGTGATCTGGATGCTACGTATAATCTCCAGAGGACTCAATTTTAAAGAGCATGTTATAGAAATTGCCAATAAGGCTATTGCGAAGGTTTAATCTTTTCCGAGCAACTATGTCCAAAGATCCATCAATTCTTGTTCGTGCTTACAAAATATACGTTTGCCCTATTCTTGAATATGCAACCACAATATTTTGGCCACACGAGAAGGGTTTGATACGTAAATTGGAGAAGGTGCGAGACACCTTTACTCGAAAGCTAATGATTCGGTTGTATGGTTTCAGCTATAGCAACTTTCCCATAGGCGCAGCTAGAAACAAGACAGTTGGGTTACAGACCCTGGAGCTCCGACGTAAACGCAATGACCTGGTGATGATTTACACTTATTTTTAACCTAATCCGAGTGGACCGCAGAATGCTGTCTTTTCGAGACTTAGTCACTCGAGGTGGGTCTACAGAATTGGTTCTGCCCACGTTTAGAACTAAAATCCGCAGAGATTTCTTCGCCCACCTGAATAAGCAAATTCAACAGTTTTTTCAAAACAGCATCCACTCCGTTGAAAGTCTCTGTCTTTAAGACGTTGGTGCCAAGACTCGTAAATGAATCATCAGTTTAAACAAGCCATTTGACTTTGAACAACAGTGTTGAGTTTGTAATTTGCCCATCACAGGGTTCTACTTTATCGCAAGTTATCTCCGATCGTCTAGTGTTTTTTTTTGATGAATCGCATGTGCATTTCGCTCATGTCAATAAATAAATAAATAAATAAATAAATAAATAAAACATGTATTCTGATAGAACGAGAATTTCCTTTAGAATAACATATAACACAGCGCGAAGAGATTGGTAAGGGTAATTTTTCTCTCTAGCCTGCAGCTTCTCCGACAGCGCTACCATGAAGCCATTTCATAAATTGAAGGCTTTACTTATTTATTCATTTATTTGTGCGCCAGAGGGCGCGCTAATACATCAAAAAACAGAACAAGAACATCCTCGAAAATGACCAAAACTAGAGAGAAAGCTAGTATAAAACTGAAGGGCATACACGGTTCGAGCCCTCGCTTACAACGTAAATCTTGTAGACAAGAGGCGACAGTGCAGAAGGGACATGCTGGGACTGATCACGATCAACGACTAAAGAGAACAACAGAACTGGCATACGCATCGTTCTAGAAACGAAAGTCTGGCAGTGAGAGACGTCCAAAGGCTAACAGCCCACACCAAAGGATAAGAGATTGGTGGTGCCCTCCCCTGATGGAGTTCCTAGGAGCTTACCAGTGAAAGAACGAAGCATAGCGATAACTGCTAAGCTTGCCTTTCTAAATACCTTTAGCGTTTGCTAATATCTTGTTTTTGCAGCACTTTGCAGTCCGTTGCACACTTTCGCTTAGTTAATCCTAAAGAGTGAAAGGCTTGATAAAGCACAAAAGACGACTTGCAAATGTATCGTCAGATAGGTTGCAGGTTTCGGTGCGTTGCATTCATACGTGCTTCACGTGCTTTAGTTTACAAAACTGAACAAAGCCAAAGATGCTGTCGACTTTAAAATGAAATTCAGAGCGCTTGTTATGCAGCTTTTATAGTGTCTTCGTTGGTAGCTAAATTTGTGGACTCATTCGTAGTCACTTCTTCTAGCAGAGATTATCAAGTGTCACAAGTTTTCTCGCTTTTCTACGTTTGAAACCAATTCGTCTGTACTTCTCGAAACTACTTTTGTTATCCTGCTATTCCTATTTATTGGGCAGTTTTTCAGTTTGAAATGAAAATACACAGAAATATTATTCGCGAAGGCCTTCTTCATGTGTACCAACTCGGCCACTCTGCAAGTGCAGCCGAACAGCACATATGTGCAGCTGTAGGAGATGAAGTTGTCCAGCGATCGACAGTGTTCAAATGGTTCAAGAGGTGAGGGCAACGTTGAAACCGAAGACAAGTGACTCACTGGACGACCTATTGCCCTCCATCGACGAGCTGTAGTATTCGCGATCGAAGGAAATCTGTGCTTAACAACGCGTGTCTTCGCACTCGACTTTAGGTGCTCACATACCTCTGTTGAGAATATCCTATGCGTTGGTTTTTCTGTAAAGGTAAGGTAAACGGTTGCCTCACGATTTGGCTCTATCCCAGAGAAGGAATCGTGTGCATGGCGTGAAAGATGAGACGTGCGTTGATTCGTCACAAGCAGGAATCATTTCTCCACTGGTGACATAAGATGAAAAGCGGATTCCACTGGATAATTGTCAGTGTTCTAATCCATGACTTAAAGCAAAATAGAAGCCGCTGCCAACCCCTAAGCCTGACCCCCTCCCCAAGAAGAAGTTGATGCTCCCCGAGTGGTGTTGTCGGGATGATGTTATCTTTTGGAACTCATCGAGAGCGGGTCCAGCATTGATGCCGAAGCCTACTCTTTTCAACGTGACTGAGTGCAGGCTGAACTCCACCAGAATCGGTTCCGACAGCTCTCCAGGAGTGGCATTATCCTTCAGCAGGATAACGCCAGACCACACGTCCCAAACCATACTCTTTAAAAAAATCGAAGAGCTTGGCTGGGAGCGTCTAACTCATCCACCTTACAGTCTAGGGCCGTATTCATCAACGACTTGCGTAACTATAACGGAGGATTGTAAGTTTATCAAGCGATGTGATGAGTGATAAGTCGCGTTATCTGAGCGTTTTAGCGGCTTATCGCTCACCATATCGCTTGAAAAGCTTACAGTTCTCCGTTAAAGTTACGTAAGTCGTTGATGAATCCGGCCCCAAACTGTGCGCCGAGCGACCACCACCGTTTTGTTCGCTGCAGCACTCCCTGGTTGGAAGACGATTTACCAGTGTGGGCCAGGTCAAGATGCACCTCCAAGAATTTTTCACCTCAAAACCACAAGAATTGTACAGCAATGGGGTAGACCAGCTACCTGATACAAAGATGGGAAGCGCTTCTGCGTTTCAACGGATCTTACTTCAACTAAACTTCTGATTTACTTTTTAGATTGTTATTAGTTACTTGTTAATATACACTTTTGTTGAAGATGTTTTAGAGCCCACAAATTTAGTTGCGAACCCAATACTTACTTACTTTGATACTTTGATGGTCCTTTGTCGGCTGGAGGTCTTCTCAGCGGGGACCACAACTCTTCCAGACCGCTCGATCTCTGGCTGCTTGCATCCAGTGAGGCAGACTCCGCTCTCTGAAAGATCTTGAGAATGAGTCTGCCCATCGCGTTGGCGGTCGTCCCAGTGGTCTCTTATGGTCTCTCGGGAGCCATTCTGTGACACGGAGACTCCACCTATCGTCCTTTCGTCGAAGCAGGTGTCCGGCCCAGCGATATTTGGACTTCTTCATGTACTGCAGCGGGTCTGCTAATTGCGACTTCTCCCGTAGCTCCGAGCTTCGTAGGCCTTCTTGCCAATGCTGACGAAGGCTTGTCCTTAGAAGACATCTCTCCAGTGCACGATGCGTAGTTTGCATCGCTCTGGCGATTGTCTTGTTGTCGGGCCAGG
The DNA here is from genome assembly GCA_947396885.1 of Heligmosomoides polygyrus polygyrus. Taxonomy (NCBI): domain Eukaryota; kingdom Metazoa; phylum Nematoda; class Chromadorea; order Rhabditida; family Heligmosomidae; genus Heligmosomoides; species Heligmosomoides polygyrus. Next base: position 27,789,991 of record OX377202.1, read on the forward strand.
TTTCCGTCGCGTAACACATCGCAGGCATTACGGAGGCGTTGAATATCGAGGCCCTAAGGCCGGGATCCTTGACCTGATCGGTGACTTCGCGAATCGAACTGAATGCTGCCCATGCTGCGCGTCTCCTGCGGGCGATTTCGGGAGCGAGGTCGTTATCCATGCTCAGCTCTCTTCCCAGATAGACGTAGGAGTCGACCTGTTGCAGAGCGACTCCATTTAACCTTACGAGTCCCGTGTCACACCACTGGTTGACCATAAATTGCGTTTTGGACATATTCATGTCCAATCCAATCTTCATACCTGCCACATTGAGCTCGTTCAGCATTTCCTCGACTTCTGCCGTGCTGGTAGAGATGAGAACAATATCGTCGGCGAAGCGAAGGTTGCTGATCCGTTTACCGTCGACAAGGTAGCCTTTATCGTCCCAGTTCAAGTCTTTCATGGCATCCTGGAGTGTCGCTGTGAATAGCTTGGGAGAAATCGTGTCTCCCTGCCGTACTCCTTTCCCGATAGGAATTTTAAGCTTTCGGTCGAACAGCTGGATGGTAGTCGATGTGTTCGAGAAGCATTCGTCGAGAAGTCGGATGTAGGGCGATGGTATACCAGCGTGCACAAGTGCGTTCAAAACGGCGTTGATTTCCACAGAGTCGAACGCTTTCCGGTAATCCACGAAGACAAGGACAAGTGGGAGGTGGTATTCGCGGCTCCTCTCGATGAGCTGTGAGACAGTCTGAATATGGTCCATGCAGGAGAAATCCTTGCGAAACCCTGCTTGCTCCACTGGCTGATATTCATCCAAGCAACGCTCCATGCGGTTAAGCAGTATCTTGGTGAAGATCTTGTACACAACCGAGAGAAGACTGATGGGTCGATAGTTGTTGATATCCTCCTGCTGACCTTTTTTGAAGATTAAAACTGTTTTCGACTCCTTCCATGAGTCCGGAATCCTACCAACTCGAAGGTAGTGGTTGAAGTGCTTGGCAAGAAGTGAGCAGACGGCACTGCCACCCGCACGAAGGAGATCAGCATAAATGCCGTCCGGTCCGGGAGCAGTGCCCGGCTTCATCCTTCTGATGGCATGAGCAACTTCCGATTCCAGAATGGGAGGTACTTCCTCAGCTGGTGGCATCAAGCATTTCGGGACAGTGATGGAAGAACGGAACAGATCTGTGTAGAATTCCTGAACGATGCCCCTTCATGTGCCACCTCACCGCGGTGAAGGGGTGAACATCACTTTGTGGTGGCTAACGGCACAAACGGTCACGCAGTACGCGACGCTTTGTCGTGTATGGGCGGCTCTCCTGTATCCCTGGCCAGGAACATGTGAGTAACCAGACCACCGCTACGGCTCAAACAACTAAACCCGCGCCCCAGTCCTCCGCGCGCCGGAGGTGGACTTCTATGACGTCGGTTGCATCCACCTCCTTCGAGGGGCCATCTAATCTATTGAACTATCAGGACGTCATTGGAATCGGACTACCGGAAACTCCCTCATACCACGACACGGAAACTGCCTATTCGTCTGCACTTATAACTGTCGTTCGATCGCATCTGAGCAGGATCTTCGGACACTGCTTTACAGAAGCCGCAACATCAAATACGACGTTATCGCCCTGCAGGAAACGAAAGGCAGAACGGAAACCATAAGAAGGACCGACCACAACGAGCTTCTCATTATCGGAGCAAAGGTGGACAGAAAGAATATTGGCGGAGTTGGATTTCTCGTCAATTCGACAGTGCACCACCTAGTAGACTCTTACAAGATCATCAGTCCGCGAGTAGCTGTTCTTCGTCTGGAAACCAAAGATCAAGGAACTATCTCCATCATAAATGGATATGCTCCAACATCTGCGGCCACAGATGAAGAAAAGGAGGAATTCTACAAGCTGTTCGAAAGGACTGTCAACGACGAGAAGAGCTACTACAAAGTTGTCGTTGGTGACTTTAACGCTATCGTCGGTACGAATGATCACGACGAATGGAGGCTAGGACCACATGGAACTTCCTCAAGGAACGAAAACGGAGAGCGCCTGATAGACTTCCTATCCGCGTGCCGTCTCTACCACGGAAATTCTATGTTTAGGAAGCCTTCAAACCGACGATGGACCTGGGAAAGCCCAAATGGAGAAACACGTTAGGAGATCGACCATGTTCTTACGAACAGACGCTGGAGTCTGTTCGACGTCCCGTGCTGCCTTCATTGGACACCGGCTCGGATCACCATCTTGTCCGTGCGAAGCTGACTCTCAAAAAGAGGATGTTCAAGCGTGACACTCATAGACCGGCACCGGTGAGGATCTCCACATTCAAGTCTGAGGAGTTGGAATATGCGATAAAGTCGTACGATTGGAATCTTCTTAAAGATCCATCGGAAGACTACGACCTTCTCTCCAAAGGACTGTTGAAATGTGCTAGCAGCTCTTGCGAAGTCACATCACCGTCTGCTTCAAGACTCAACGCACATGCGATTAAACTCTTGGAGCAAAGAAGAGCTGTTAAACTGGATCCTAATGCTTCCCATCTGGAAAATGTCACCATCTCGAAGGCCTGTCGAATTGCAGTGAAGGAGTCCATTCAAGCATACAGAAGATTGAAGCTGTTAGAAGCGGCTGGGAAAGGTTCAAGCATAAAGCGCTGCAAACGAGATCTCTGCGATCAGAAGGCAATAATGTCAGCCCTTGTGGATAAGGATGGAACAACGCAAACGTCTCGAAGAGCGATGGAGGCCATCGTTCGTTCAGGAATGCGAACCCAATAGTACCAAAAATATTTATAAAACAATCCCATCTGCGCTACATGCTACGACAGTTGTCAGAGGCTGACAACACAAGAATACGTACAACTTCTGCAAAATTGATCTAGCACCAGCAGGTAATGCTCTTAAATACGAGAGTATATCTTTCTTAATGCATTTGGATAGGGCATAGCTACACTTCCTTTTAGATCAGCAATCTTAGGTAGCAGGGTCGCTCCAGTTTCATTCTTGCAGCGCTTTTCTTGCCGACTTTTCTTTTCTTCTGCTGCAAGTTGCTTTCTTTACGTGGCGACAAGGGCGCTGCGAAGAATGTGGGTATAGCTTTGCAGAGCATGATTCAGGAGATGAATCACGTTCCCAATTTGTCACTCGTCTTCTGTCTACAGAAGACATCAAACGCCTGCAGATGTCGTTTGCCGGTTCTCTTACAAACAGCAGGATTTTGCCCATTGTCCGAAGTCGAACATGGCTGCTCGAAAATGACGCGCACTCTTGTGAGTGACACGACCTTGTGCAACCCCTTTTCGTATGTTTACATTTAAAGGGTAATTTCGGCGTTACGACGATCGCTCATTAAGGTTCTAAATCGAAATATCGAAATCCTTAGTGCCAGAATTGGTATAAGGCTGGCATTTTCATCCGTCGAGCTGAATCTGAATTCCCTAAATTTCCAGAGGGAAATGTCCTATGCATCTTTAGTTAAAGGGATACAAGAGGGTTGTTGACAGGTATCTCCTGGAAGTTTCTTAACAGTTCTTTATAGTCTTGTTTGTTGTTTGTGTTCAGCAGGTTTTGTTTTGTATATTCTATCCTACTTGGTTTTGCTCTGTTTGTTAACCATATCGCGATCTATTTCGAAGTGGCCGGCCGATGGACTAATCAAGGATTCACTCTTTCCAAACAACTCTGGCATCAATTTATCAATACGGCACCACTTCAGACTTCTTAGATGATTTTGACTGTTTACACAGGTTTTAAGCGGAACAAGCCAAAAAACTTTTTGTGACGCTTCAAATCACTGCAAATGTTCAGAAATGAAATGGACTGCTGTAACGATGAGAAGTTTGACTGGAAAATATTCAAGCCTAGGTCAGGTTTCGCGTGTCGTATCATGGCAGTACAATCGTCATCTAACTGAAGACTTGCTCCACGATTGTGTTCCTGGCGACTGTTTCGCCAGTACTTCCGCAAGCCTGTTGTGCCGTCGATTTCAAAGACTGATCTATTAAGCCTAGCCTCCCAGAGAATCCTTATTGTGAAGCCAAACGACATTGACCAATCATGCCTCGACGAGTGGGTTGCACATGCTTAGCTCTCTGATCTTCTACGAGTCCTTGTAATCGTATAGTGGCCTTCGTTTATGGAGATGAGATTATCCTAATTTCTCACTTCACCGACTGGATCGCAGCTGCCGGGGCAGTAGTGGGAGGCCTCTGTATCTATTAGGTGTTATGTCTAAGCTCATTAAGCTAAGTGGAAAAGAAAAAAGAAAAAGGGGGAGATTCCCCTACTTTTCTTTGATGATCTCGGACGTTTTCTTTGATGATCTCGGACGTGAGCGGTTCATCTAACTTTCAGATTGGATACATTTCCACTTTCATGCTGTTGCATGAGAAGTTCTTTTCATCTTCGACGCAGGATTGTCTGCGGGGGAGTTGCTCGTCACCGGGCCTAGCAGAGCTGTCAGATGCACTCTGTAATTTCGCAGATCCTATCCTTGCATTAAGCTAAAGGCCAGTCCTTCTTCGGTCATATAAAACGGCCGTACCCCGCCGACGACCTATTGTTAACCGTTACTCCTCTCCAAACCTCACATTGCCAGCATCTGCTTTACCATCTATATAGTCGCCACAGCTAATTGAATGTTACTGTTCAGGACCTGTTCTGCGCTTGCTAGTGAGATGCTGGGTTTCAAGTAGTTCAAAAGCTGAATTCAATCATAGCTTAGAGGGGTAGGACTGCCTTTGCTATTTCATTGCTTCCAATAAAGCCACTAAGCCGTATGTATAAGTGTGGCTCTTCGTCTTAAGAACGTTGTGTACTTTTATGCCAGGCAAGATAGCGCAGTTTTATCATTTACTTATCCAACCGTCGCGCTGTAGTTTAATCTGGTTCAATTTTTATGTGAAGAACTTCATTTTTCGGAAGAACTGCAATAAACAATTTTTATGTGAAAAAACTGCTAGCAAATACATATTAAGCAATGTGTAAAATTACAAATTTGGATTGATGAATCTTCTCTCCAGAAGAAAACAGAATGATCTATTAGTATACCATAAAATAGCACGTCATGTAATTGGTATCGAGGTTAAAATCTTATGATATCTTACAACTCATATGTCGTCAAGAGCATCTAACACCCGAGGTGTATAGTATGTATGTTGTATGTTTGTTATGTTGGAGCAGCCAACTCAACAGTAGACGTCTCTTCTTCATTCGTAGTGCACTTTTCATCGGTTGGGAGGCTTAGCAGAAAGCACTCTGCCCCTGATCTATATTTCCTTCACAAAATTCCTTCATGAGCATAGGAGTTCCTGCGTAAGGTGTTTAGACCTTGCTTACTGGTCCTCTTCTTTAGGTCTTTCGTTGATGTTACTTTGTCGCTTGCATTTGGGGTAACAGTTCTTCTCTTTTTCCTACTCCTCTTTTATTGTTGATCACACTGTATAATGGATAACACATAGAAGAAGGCGTTAATCAATTCCTTTTGGGATGCGCCACGCATTCTACGCCCGTGGGATATTATGGAGACTAATTGAATGGCCTATACTATGTCAGTGTTTTGTCCTTCCCAGACAAGCCTGGTACCAATTCACCGACCTCACAAGGATGGAAGTCTTCATCGGCTTGATCACAAAATGCGAACCAACAACCTGGAATCGGCAGAAAGCGACAGCCAGCGCCTCCTTCGACTGCTCTACCACGCCCCTAAATCATATTCTGTTTTGGAGCACAGGTGTGTAATAACGGTATAATAATGCTGATCCTAATTCTACTTCAAGTCGGTCTCACAACAAACACCGTTAGCCAAATGCAGTACGAACACTCACTGTCGAACTCTGTAAGAGCTGCTGGGTGCACTCTTTGCTCCATCCAGTCGAGTATTCCGAAAGTGTACCTGTGGCAGCCCACCTGCTTTAAGTAGAAGAATTTGAAGGTGAATTGATAGTGGCGACGAAGACAGGAGGCGCCACCTGGTAACACCCCTTTTTGTCTTGTAAGCTTCTCTAGAACAGTTTTGACGACTCCTTCTTCTGAATTCTTCCAAGGAAGAGTTTACATCAGCGAGAGCAGAGCTTGCATTCGTAAAGGAGAATGTGGGAGAGTGGTGAGGAGAGAATCTCCTGCAGAGTCCATCAGCTGGCATGCTCTATTCAACCATGTAGTATCGTTCTACCACCTCCTGATGGGAGGCCCCCTCAAAGCTTTTTTCGGCTTAATATAATTAACCAGTAAAGATCATGCCCGGAAGATCTACACCTATTCGACTCTCCAGAACTGCTTAGCGTCACTTCATTCTGTCATCATTTCAGGCCTTCTCACCTGTAATCTTCAGTCTATGATCACTTGTTGATGGTTTACAAAATACCTGCCCATTTATTTCCTGCTGGTATCCAATGTTGATGTTTGTTTGGCCGTTAAGGTCTTAACCAAAATTATTTATGGCCCCAATATATTCAACTAGTTTCCTGGCGTCTGTACTTGGCTATATCAGTGTACTGGACTGAAGAACAAGAGAACCCATGCTTCCTTGTTGAGATTATTCGAAATCCAAAATGAAAAGGTTAAATGAAAGTGTCTTCCGGGATTCAAAATGACATGAGCGTAAGAAGGAAAATTTTATGCCTTTAACTGTGGAGATGGACAACAAGTTTGGATGTAAAAGCAGACACAAAAAGGCTGAACATGTAAAGAATTGGCCCAGCATAGAGCTTGACTATCGTCCCCAACGACTCAATGCTAATCGAACGGCTTAGATTGTGGTTATATGTATGATATCCGAAGAAAATTTCAGGGAAGTGCTGCCATGGCGCGCAGCACACTTTCAGTCTTCTTTCAGTCAGTCGGGGCTCCGCGCCGATGCTGTTGTTATGGTCTTACAGCAGTTACGTAGTAGCCAGTGATGGTAAAAATCATCGTACTGCGTGACAAATATTTTCAGGTGCTGGAAAATGTATGAATTTCACCACTATACTGTAATCATGTTCACTACAATTATCAAATTCCATCTTGCTGTTGACTAGTAAGCATCTAGTCCCCTAAATATGGTGTGTAGCATCGTCAACAAGACGATTTAATTTGTTTGTTGTAGTCAACTCATGGTCTCGGAGCGGCTCAAAAATGTGAAAGAAAGAGCTTTTTTATGGCAAAATATGGCAACATTGCGTATAACCCAGCTCAGAAGGCGCGAACCGTCCACGTTTGTGATCGTAAACACTTTTTGACTCCGGAGGATCATACCTTATAAAACTGCTGCGGTTTTTATATGTTCAACTTTACCACCAATCTCTATTTGCCTGCATACGGCTGTTCTCTTTTTCACATGGATGTTGTATTCTAGAGTATTGTTCTGTAAGAATAAGACCCCCAAAGCACTGACTGCAAGGAGATCAGCAGCTTTCTAAACTACACATAACATCCCCAAGAACTACGGACGAATAAGGAAAAAGCTCTACAGTAAAGTCCTCAATGCGTTCAAAACGTTCATCGATCATATTGAGCATTTCAATACTGAACGGCTTAATGTCTTTAACTTCGTAATGGTCAGCAGAATGAAAGGGTCGAAATATGCTGCCTGACTGAATCTGTCATGAGTACTGTCGCTATTCGCTTCACTCTTCTAATGCTTCTTTGATGCCTCATTGGTTTATTTTTTTAAGTCTTGATGTTTATTGGCTCTATTATTTATAGATGCTTTATTTCTCTTTACAAGTTTACTAGAGGTGCATAAATAAATAAGTCAATAAATAAATAAATAAATAAATAAATAAATAAATACTTCAGCGTGTTTCTTCTTTAAGCTGTTTACCAAGATTGTTAAATAAATAAATAAATAAATAAATAAATAAATAAATAAATAAATAAATAAATAATACAAACTGTTTGAAATACCATAGAATGAGTTAAAGGAATGCGGCATTGAAACCTATTTTGGGCAGTTTTTTGTAGTGAAATAATAAAACTTCTCCTGATTGTGTCTGATCTTACAAGGAGAGCCTCCAAAGTGGCGGAGAGCTTTTACGATGCGATTTTTACAGGGTTACGTGTTGGGAATCAAAAACCAGCTATTTCTTTTCGGAATGCTCTTCTGTGCTCGAAAAAAGGACTGTGAAGACGTGAGCACGGAGTTCATCACGTCTTCCCGCCCCGTACCGAATGTGGTCGGTTGGCGTACTGGATAGTGTTGTGCTTCACAGGAACGTGGTCGTGGGTTTGATTCCCACATATGCTGGTGTTTTTGCGTTTTGCGATTTATCGTCAGTGAGACCCTTTACCCCCATTTCCAACATATATTTAACAAAAACATGGCAACAAATGTCGTTTACGTTCATAGAACTCTTTGAAAGTGGAAAGGTGAGCATTTTTTACTTCTAGATCAAGCTAGTTAAAAACTGGTGCCAGATTCGTGATCAGCACCCCAAATAACCCCTCTCACAAAATTTGGGCGAAATTGTGCTTCTGACCTTGCCACCCTCACTAACTCACGCCTACTCTAACCTGGCATAAGAAAACGGGAAATCCAGAAACCGATGTGAGATCAGTACTCCAAGTATCATATTATGTATGAATAACTACTTTTTTGACCTCGCTAGTACAGTAAGCGAAATATGCTGCTCACCAACTGAACATCTACGCATCTCTCTACCACCCGTTCCAAAAAGGACGTAATAGCACCGATATTTTAGTCTCCGTGTATCTTTGCACTGCTTAACGTATTCATTTGGTTTCCACCTCGAATGGCTTCGTATCTCAATAACCGCCCTTGTTTGGCAATAATCACCGAGGTGCAAACCCTAGGCTCTAGGCCCAGGCTCGAGTGAAGGTGGTGAGGTCAGAAGCACAAATCTCGCCCAAATTTTGAGCGTGGGGTTACTTGGGCTGCTCATCACGAATCTGGCACGAGTTTTTAACTTGCTTGATTTGGAAGTCAAGAATCCTCACTTATCCACTTTCAAAGAGTTCGATGAACGTAAACGACATTTGTTGCCATGTTTTTGTTAAATATATTTTGGAAATGGGGATTAAAGGGTCTCACTGACGATAAATCGCAAATGCAAAAACACCAGCATATGAGGGAATCGAACCCACGATCACGTTTCTGTGAAGCACAATCCTACCCACTACGCTAACCAACCACATCCGGTGCTGGGCATCAGGGCGTGATGAACTCCGCGCTCACGTCTTCACAGTCCTTTTTTCGAGCACAAAAGAGCATTCCGGAAAGTTAGCTATGGTTTTGGACTCCCTACATTCTCGCTCAACGGAACTCACTTCCGAAATTCTCCAGCTTACAGCTTCGCTATTTGTGTTGCGAAGTCGATATGGCCACACGGGACCCTACATTCAATAAAAATTGCATTCACAAGCTCATCGCCACTTTGGAGGCTCTCCTTGTTAGGCGCGTGATAGCGCAGTCGGAAGAGGCGCCGATTGCTCGTACACGATTCAGTTGTCTTGCATCGGGTGCATGCTGCTTGTGCTATCCCTCTTTACCTCAGGAATCGGTGGATTGGTAACAAGGATTGTCTGGAAGAAATAAAAGCCGTCCAGTCTCTCGGCTGGCCAGCACAAATATGGGTCTAATACGCGTGCCTCCATGATATCTAGATGTAGTGTGCGTGGCTCACTCCGCAAATTGGGTTACCCTTTATCCTTATCCTTGAGCATTCTCTTTACGGTCCCGAAAAAGACCTACGTCAGCTATTCTCCATAAGATAAATGTAGGGAGCAGGCTGAGCGCCGTGTCTCCAGACGTGACGACATGGCCGAAACGTCAGGTCTATAAATAAATTTCCACCTAACCACATACTACAGCAAAAACACTTCGGTGATGAATAACAATGCCGACGGTTCAAGGTGATGCTTTTTGACCATGCTCAATAAGGAGTTGGTCTCAATTGCATTCTACAACATATGATTCCGTGTGGATATGCTTAAGCGAATTTCTTGTTAGTTTAGAAATACTGTCTTATAGCATTTTTATGCGACCTGAAATGGTCATAACTGCAATTATTTATGCACACTGGGCAGCAGAGAAAAACAAATGAGGCGAACCGAGTTGCAGCTGCTTCAAATGGGAGCTACAGCTGCACGAAACTTTCATAATCTGGCCCAAGAGCCAGGACACCCTCGTTCTTGTTCACACTCAAACCGCATTTAGACTCGGTATGGGCCAACGCCAACAGAATCAAAGCTCCTTTAAACTTTGCTGTTATTATTCTTATCATCTATGGCTTCGCCGTAAATTTAAACGCATCTCAATCAATGCTGTCTTCTGGGACAATTTCCGTCCACTTGAGTTTGTTAGGGCAGAAGTTATGTCAGAGATCGCAGAATAGATCCAAATACATCAATTCAATTTTTGTACTTTATATGATTGTTGTTGGCTGTTTTTGTATTTTTAACTCTTTAAGCGGTTTAATATTGAGCAGGAATCTCTACATTAATATTGGCTCATGCGTTTTTCTACAGCACAGCAGTTTTGAGTGCTTTTGAGCGTATCACCAGTGCTAACTTCCCTTGCAAATTTGGATTTCGGGTGCAAACAATTTAAGAGGGACAGTGTGAACATGAAAACTACAGATGTTCAACACCCGCCGGGTATTCGAAAGCATGGAAAAATTAATGGGTGACATTGTCGCTACCGCAGTAGAACAACTAATCCTTTGATACAGTTTATCAAGCGCCATAAAGGGAATCCAAGTATTTGATGGTTTGTCATCTGCTTTGATTGAGTAAAAAAAAAATTGAGTAAAAACGTTGATGAAGACGCACTCGACCTTACGCTACAGATAACGAAAAAACGAGTGACAATTTTTTCTGTAGCGCATATTTCTCATGAGAATGAGGAACTGAAGAGCCATTGTTAGCATTGAAGAACACAGTAAAGCTCGACGTGCCTCCTTTCTATCGGAGAAAAAAACTGGCGGACGAAGGCATGAGCAGTGCAGAAACCAGTGTCAAGTGTTCATAAGCTCACTAGCCTGAAGTCTACAATTCGTCATGCTTTGAGAACGGGCTTTTCTTCCAGCGTCATCTTGAGACATTCCAAGAGTCAACCTGTTGTGATCATTTTCTTTGTTATTCATCATGTCTCATCATCATCATCATGATGTTCATGTCTAGTGTAGGAAGCAGGAGAGGACGTCATCACGAGCGCTATTTGCAGCGTTTGTTTTTTGAGTCTTTAGAACTATCTGCTGTCACTGACGTTTTGCGGAATGCACTGGAAGGTCAGAATAGATGAGAGACGCTCGGCTAAAACTGTATTTCCTGCACAGGTCTGAAGCCTGTTCCCTGAGTGGTGACGATTATTTCCGAACCTGCTGTGGCACACTGTAGTTGTTCAGTGACCTCGATCACACGTTCGGCAAACTGATGCACAAAGCCCATTCGATGTCCATAAATGTATAAAGCATCACAGTGCTCTGGTCCACCCACGACTTGCGTTTTCTCGGCCCCAGGAAATGGGCATCAGCAGACCATTTCCACTCATCAGCTTGAAATATGTCATTAAGGCTGAATTCATAGTGAATGACTTCTCCTGTTAGAGGCAACCTTCCTTGTGTTCTTCCATCCTCAGATCTTACATTGGCCTTATCTCTGAAACATCAAAGAAATCTCTATCAAGTGAAAAGTGTGGCGTGAATGGAGCAGCTTCTGGTTACCAAATTTCCACCACATTAACATGAAAAGCGCAAATATTTGAATAGAGGGGCAAAAGGCGTCTTTTGTTGGTATCCAAGCCCAACGTTTGACTGGGACTAGTTCTGACCAATTGCGTAAACTAATCGTTAGACGTAGCAACGAAAGCATGCTTCTCTTCTAGAAACTGTTGAGATCCATTTTTAGTGATCGATTTAAGATAACAAGCAAACCTACAGCATCAGCAGGTCCAAACAGAACACCTCGTTTATGAATGTTCAATCAGGTCTGGGAGATATGTGCTTGCGTATCTCAAAGCAACTGAGGAAAAATATCCATTACTTCATCTGCTTTAGCATTCGTTTGTACGCGTTTCTTCTTCTAATATGATGACGCATCCATTTCTGGGATGGATCGAGAGATATCGGTGCTCTAGGCATATGCGATGAATGTTCGTGCTCTAATGTAGAGCGGAGTAGTCCTCCACAGGAATGAATTTGCTACCCAACTGCGACTCTCGATGGTTCTTGTCATGGTGGTGTTTAACTGTTAGTCTTCTTATTATAGCCTTTCACGAAGATTATTATCCAGTTGTTATTCGGCCTACGTTTCGGCGTGTTTCGCCTTTTCAGAGCATGGAGCAGCGGGAGACATCTACAACACTACCAACCCAACCATCATCTCAAAGTACAGGGTACGAATCACAGCGAAAATAGAAACACGACCCGACAACACATATCTAAACGGACGGCTAACCTTTGAAGTGGATGCCAAGGTGGGCCAACCAACAGACGCCAAAGATGGACGGCGACGTGGGTGGATGAGCTTCAGCCCCGATACCAACCCGGCTTACTCACTTGTGGATAAGATCATGAAGATCCAAGCTCACAGAGCTGGGCAAAGGATGCCGCTCTTGCGCTACCGCCAGGTACTCCTCATTCCGGTTCACCGGAAGTCTTATAGCTGAGATTCAAAGCGCTTCTAATGTCCTGCGCACCGATACGTCACTCTCAGGCGCTAGTACCGACACTGAGACCTCCAGCAATGCGTCTGCATGGCATCGGACCCTCTGTTCCCTCTAAGGAGTCTGGACATTACCTCTCCCAAGCCATGCAAGTGCTGCTTTTGACACAGAGGAGCCTTTCTGATCCACTGGGTGACTAAGCCAGGTTTGTTTTGCAGCTGAAGCTCATTCACCCACGTCTACGTCCATCTGCTGTGTTCGGTGGTCCGCCTCGGCATCCACCTCAAAGGTTAGCCGTCCATTTAGAACTGTGGCGTAGGGTATTGTCTCTATTTTCGTTGAGTTTAGTGCCCTCTACTTTGGAATGATGTTTGGGCTGGTAGTGTTGTAGATATTTTTCATCATTCCAGGTTCTGAAGAAGGCGAAACTCGCCGAAACGTGAGCCGAATAAAAACTGGATAAGAATCTGGGTGAGCGGCTATAACAAGGACACTAGCATTTGCTCCCATTTCACCTAGACTTCGCCTAGAATTCCTCCGTTATCTGCGGCGACATTAGTGCTTTTGACATGGCTTGAAGAATATCGGTGTTATTGGAATATACCGCGATTTTTCGTGCTCTAATGTAAGGCCGGTAATTTTTCCACAGACAAACGCCTAGTACCTGTTTAATCTAGGTAAGCTAGGCCCATGGAGCTTGTCGGCAAATAGCGAGCATACGAGTTCTTGAGGTTGTAGCCAAGCGCCACTGTACCGTGCCGTGAGCGCGAGGCATTCTTAATGGAGAAGGCGATCCTTGTTGTGCATGTATTGTTCATGTTATTGTTTGTGAGACGTCGCTGACCAGAAGGGAATGACCATAATTGATGCCCCAGTGACTAGGAGAACTATTAGTCTAATGCGATGCTTTTACGTCGGCGAAGTCTCGTGGACTATCAAAGGGGAAACTGCTGGTACGCTTTTCTCCATTGCTTCCTACTGCTACTACTTTTTCTACAGAATTATTTCTGCAGTTTAGATGCATCCCTACCTAAGTATCTTCCGTTTCCGTTTCTTAATTCTTGCCACAACCATACGCGGTTCTCTCGCATTCCTTACCTCGCCTAGTAACAACACTGATATCTTATTCGATGAATATTTTTTATAATCTAAGACCCTTTCACGAAGGGATCTCAAGCACATCCACAACACATTGAAACTCAGATCACATCTCGCTGCTCGTACATGGTTTGAGTAGACTGAAAAGTTGAAAAAATAATTTTTTTGTAGCTTGTTTTACCGCTTCTCTATGTTTACATCCAAGAGGGTAGAGACTAATTCGGTAACATTATGAAGTTAAATCCACAAGGTGCTGGTACGGAATTTGAAATATTTCTTTAAAAAACGAAGAAAAGTGAGGCAAGGCGATCTAACTATGAGTGCCTATGATCTATAGCAACGTGGGCGCCTTCCCCCGTTCATTCGTGATTTTTTTGTCCAGTGATTGAAATGATAAAATTATTCGTTATCCTTTTGAGGTTCTATTATTGTTTTGTCGGGGGGGGGAGGCGAATCGAACATGCATAGACTCGAGCTCACGGTTAGGAAGGTTCTCCTCACCTAACATGGGCAAATTCTATGTGTCCAGCATGCATAGCAGCCTATTCTTCCTCGATGAAGCTCTCTCGCTTCTTTCTGTTTCAGTGTGACAGCTCCTCGAATGCCCTCATGTTTTTAGGCCTTCTGGTGATATGCCTACACACCTTAAGTGCTGTTTCATGCAAAGTAGGGCTGGATTAGTGCTGGCTTCATCATTCACCATCTAAGCCTCCCCCGCTGGATCCATCCACATGACCACATGAGCCTGCTCATTTCTCTAGTCTTTCCTTTATGTTAACTGGGACCTCTCGCTATCATTTTAGTGCTAGAGCGAAGGCATATACGTTATTTCCCTTGGGGTTCCAACATCTCAGGAAAGATTGCCGGTTCCTAACCCTCTTTCAACTATATATCCCTTTTGACAACCCCTTTTAACCGCACGACAACTACCTCCAAATGTCTAGAGTTCCAGATCTTCTTGAGCCTCTCTATGACAATTAAAGAAGGCTGTGGAGCTCTAGGCTGATAGCGACGGTTTAAAGGAAGATTCTGAGCAGGCCTCTCTCAGATGCCACACGGTGCACGAAGGAAAGTAGGCTTAGTGTCGGCCGTTGGGGTAAGATCTATGGCTGTGTCCAATATATCCATCCATTGCGAAGGCAGAAGTAGCGGCAATGTTTTCAGCTTCAAACAAAGCCTTCATTTAAGTGGCACTTTGTACTCACCAATCATGATGAGTAACCAAAGAAACCCATGTTAGAAACTGTCAGCTCTTTCAACGACACTGAAGGGTCTTTCCTCGAGCAGCATTTGGCGAACCCCGGCCTCCACCACCGTCTTATCATTCCAGAGGTCGATCTTGTTCTTCATACTGTTTTCCCTACGCGTTTCGTCCGTTTCACTTCTTTTCCATATCTTCGCGTTTCGTCTGCTTCTGCAGTTCTGTCCTACCCCATACCTCAAACGTTTCCGTTGCAGATGTCACGGATGTACACATTGCTCTTAGTATCCATTTTGAGTGCAGTTTCATTAGCGGTACCGTACCGACTCACGCGACATATGTCTCCCGTGCTTGTGAAGCGGATATCAACTCAATTCGACGACCAGGTCAGGATCAGGATCGTTTTCTAAATTCTACAGCTTAAGAAGGCACAAGAGTTAGTAACCGCATCGCTTCAGCTCCTATCTCCTAAACCACTTCCTACTGGAGGGGGTTGGCTATAGACTCAAGTGAGAGATAAGGATATCAGTTCGCAGTGGCACTTTAAGCTAAAATGTGCGTTCGGGGTTCAGCTCCGAGCGCTGATTCTAGGAAGGTGTTGAATATCTGCAGCGGACATCGTGGAGTGGAGAAAAGGTCCATTTTCCTTTGACTTGATAGCACACTGCTAAAATGGTAATTAAACACCCGCCGTGAAGCGTTATGGTGGGGGACAAGGGCTTATGGTTCAAGTCTCCGGAGAGGTTGCTTTTTGGCAAGAAATGACAAGAAACATGGAGACGAAGACCAACTGAATTTTTCCAGGTGTAATCGTAAGGAATTACTTCGCCAGGAAGAAAATCCAATTTATTAGCACACTTGCTCTCTCAAAAAACGAGGTGTCAATAATAATTTTTTCCCAATTCGCTGAGACACGTTATTCGAAGAGCTGATTACGAACACCGTTTTTGTTAACATGAGTTGGGCTGACCGCTTAGGATGGACATTGTCCTCTAGTGAAGTGTGGTACCTGTATGAAATAGTACGCTTGCCCGGTGTTCACAAATCATGGGTATGTTGATAGGACAGATCTGTTTCTTGGGTTAATTGGTTGAAATCAGTAACCCAGGATGGGCTAAGCTTACGCGAAATCTTTTTCAATCGGTGAGACTACAATAGCGCCAATGAATTCGGTAACAACACCTGTCGACGTTCTTCGCTACTATTTCACATGGGAGCTTCAATTGGTCGTTTCGGAAATTTTGCGGAGTGCAAAGGATTTGCTTCGCCGGGATTCGAACCACAAGCTCCCTATCTATAATAATATCCTCTTTGCCTCCACGGCCGGGGTCCGCGGTCTTCTTTAACAGAGCGGCAAAGGGAAAATTGCCCGTTACTCCACCACCCGTCGTCCGTTTCTGATACGAAACACATGCTTCGAATTACGGCAGAAGCTGCATCCCATATTTGACAGATTATCTCAAATTGACACTATGACGTGGTATCCTTCCCTTGTAAGTACCATGCGCGCCTGTCCTGACTTTTGAACTTGCGCAGCATTGCCGATGGCTGCTTTTTACCGTTATAAAGGTTGTAAAGGTTACCAACGGTGAAGGTAGTTTGAGTTGTAAGCAACATTATTCCGATTAAAACTGTCTCTTCCTTTTTCAGAAGGGAGTGAAACTTTTGTGTTTTAAGGCTCATCACGAAATAAATTTTTGAAACAAAGTACACAACAGGGCTTTCCAAGCAGCCGATGTTTCGTTCCAGGACGATGTGCTAGTGATGATGCCACGATGGCGAGCTCGACGATCCCAACCGATAATCGACTACACGGACGAGTTCTCAGCGGATCCGTTCGAGGTGCCAGAGAGTGTGTCACATAGTATGTAGGAGAGAAACTGCGGATGAAGCTGTCTCCAAAATCCCGAAGTAGCCTCTCGATTCTTCTCAGTCGAATGGAAGACCCACGAAACCCGCCTTGACAGGAGAAAGAGTTTTCAATAGGAAGATCCCCAAAGTGGCACATTGTCCTGCAAAGCAGTGGAGTTTTTCTGTTGATCTGCTCGCTATCTGGGTCTAAAGCAGTTGGCCTTTCACGTAAGATTCCATTTTTGGATGGAAACAGATCCACTTATCTCCACTGATCACTGCATGCACTAAACAGGAAATCAAAGGTGCGAGAGAATTTCACATCATTAAAGGATGTAAGGGAAAGTTTCCCCGCGGTCGTTGAGCTAGTGTCTTAGCCAGTTCTTGATCCTCAAGTTTTGTCCCGGTTTTTCTTTGGCATACTCTATCTGTTAGTAGATTAGCACTTCTGTCACCGTAGATGTGATTGGCTCGCACCAAATCCGTGCCTATTTCAGATGCCTCTGAACAAAGGACGAAGGCCATTGTGATTTTGGAGATCGCCTAGCGTTTAGATTTGATTTGATGGTTGTTCCTCTTAATGTTTGACGATTTGTCGCCCATTGTGCTGTTGATCTCAGAACTCCCGAATGATTTCCATTGCATATGTGTCTCCCTGTATGTGTTTTACATCGTAGTCCAATGAAGCTGAGAAGCCGTTATGAACCGCAAGTGCTAGGTTGTGCACTGCAAATTAGCTGCCTAACGCCTAGCTGATAACGATCGTAAAGGGTATTTGGAGGGAAACTTGAATTCTCAAGACGATTGACAAAAAAGATGCGCAGAGAAAATTCTGGTCTCAAACGAACTTCTCTTGGACAGCATTAACGGGAGACAAATTTAGATGAAGGAAATTCTCTTGTACGAAATTTTGAAGATACCCCATTTCTACTGACAGAAGTATGCGAGGACAGTTCCTTTGCCATCAAACTATTTTTCCGCTGCTGTGCAGAACTACAATGGGGACTTTGATCAGTATGAATACACAAGTGATACAGCTGGCGAACCATGATTGGTATACACCATTTTCAGTTCAAATTCAAAGTTTTTAAAAACGAATTCAATGTTTTTCAAAACGAATACAATGTTTTCAAAATGAATTCAACGTCTTCTTTGCAAGCTGTACGTTTCAATGTTTACTTCTTCTCAAAAAATTCTAACATTCAAAAAAGACTATCCATCGAAGTTGAGCAAATCAAGTACTTCAGCAGTGTTGCGATAAAAGTACAAAATGAGCAAACTAAGCGATACAACTATACAGCACGATGAACAATACAGCAATGCAACAATAACTATTCAAAATAGCACAATGAGCAAAATCTTTGCCCTGCTGCAGCTGCTGTTATGTTTATTAGGGGGGGGGGGGGCAGAAGTAATGAAACACCCCATGCCGTGTCCATATATCTCGTGGTTGGAGTCTGGTTTCGTGCTTGTCGTATTTATATGTTTGTATGCTACCTATTGAAGGCCACCTGAGAAGTTACCACTTCCACCCTTTCCAGAAACATGCCAAAACCGCAGTCTGTCTCATGCCGAAACCCGGTCTGACGAGTCGACCTGTGTCGCGCAAATCTCCCCCAATTCCCAACCCCGAGCAGCCTGTGATCAATATTCACGCAAGATGAGAAGTACGTTTTCTACCTTAACCCTGCCAAGCAGCGAGTCTGGGTGAGGCCTGGTTACCTGTTACCGACCTTCGTTCAGCGAGATGCTCACGGCGAGAAGCACCTTTGGAGCTTTTGGATCTGCGCCCATGGATCGGTTTACTGGAAGCTGTTTCCCAAGAGCACTACGATGAAATCCAAGGCCATGGTGAGCGAAATAGAAGAGATGGGCCGGCGACTCGCTCTTATTCATTCGCAGCGCTTCAAGAAGGTTCTCCATGTTCACGTCGAGAAGCACCTTCAGAGCTTTTGGGTCTGCTCTCATAGACCAGCATACTGGAAGCTGTTTTCCAAAAGCACGACGATGGACTCTAAGGCCATGATGAACGAAATAGCAGAGATGGACCGGCGGCTCGCACTTATTCAGTCTCAGCGCTTCAAGAAGGTCCTCCTCTTCGACGAAGCTGTACGAATAAGCTTGCTCAGCTGGGCTACACTCACATGCCTCACCACCCGTATTCGCCGTACATCTCTCAATGCGACTACCACTACAGTACCGCGCATGTCTTTTGGTCAATTCCCGAAAAAGCCGCTTTGGAGCGTTCCAAAGCGGCTTTTTAATATAACTTTCTTTAAAATCAAGCACTTGTGAAAAGAAACATATATTTGAGCTCAGCAGGCCAAGCTCTATCTTTTGTCATATAAATCAATAGGGTTGAACAATGCATATAGGCCGGACATAATCAATCGAGTGGACGCGAGAGCCTGTAGAGTGACAGTTTGGGGAATTTTATTGAAATTCCCAGCCGCCCTACTCAGAAATTGCCTTAAGACTGTTCAGCTTGCCTTTGGAGTGCGCCATGAACAATGCATATAGAATCGAACCTATCAATCGAGTGAGCGCGCCCACTCGCAGAGTGAGGTCGAGTAAGCGCGAGAGCCTGTAGAGTGACCGTTTGGGAAGTTTTATCGAAATTCCCAGCCGTCCTACTTAGCAAATGTTTTAAGCCTGTCCAGCTTGCCTTTGGAGTGCGCCGTGAACAATGCATATAGAATCGAACCTATCAATCAAGTGGGCGCGAGAGCCTGTAGAGTGACCGTTTCGGGAGTTTTATCGGAAATTCCCAGCCGCCCTACCCAGAAATTGCCTTAGGACTGTAAACCTTGCCTTTGGAATGCGCCGTAAACAATGCATACAGAATCGAACCTATCAATCGAGTAGGCGCGACCACTCGCAAATTGCACGCGCGAGTGTGTTCAATGCGCAATAACTCTGTCGAGATCGAATCGTTCCGGCTGCGGCTTGTGGATTTCGTAGGCAGTAGAAATCTTTAGTAGTACGCGAAAGTGCAGCGTTATAGCTTTTAAAGAAGCGAAATTTTAGCGGCGCGAAAATGCAGGTTAGCCGTGTGGGACACGATTTTTTCCGACTTCAGTCGACCCCTGCAGGAAGACGCGGCGTGCTAACGGCATGCAAACGCGTATGCTAGCAGAACACTGAAGGCACTTTACGATGACATGCTCGCCACTCCTCAGCTGCCTGAACTGCCTTGCCCTCATCTGCCAGTTTAGAGCGGCGTAAGAAAGCGGTTAGAGTTTCTTGCGCTCTTACTCACCCAGATTTGAGCTTTCGAATCTCACAATAGTACCGTTATCTTCAGCTTGAAGAGCTCTATCGAACGGTAGTACTCTCGACCAATTTCGGAAAAATAGATTTTTCGACGATTTCCTGTCGAGGACGTGGGCGCCAGAGCCGAGCCTGCGCGGACGATGACGTCATAGAAAATAGATATCTTACTATTGGGCCATGCTAGGTACCATTCGGTCCAGCTTTTCATGCTGAATTGAATGGTGTTATTGGGAGTAGGAAAAACTGTAATCTGGGCGAGAAGGAGCGAGGAGAGCATGGGCCGTTGTTGTATTGCATTGCACGCGTGGCCGTGTTCTGAGCGCGATAACTCTGTCATGTGTGAACCTGTCCGGTTGCAGCTTGTAGGTTTTGTAGGCAGTAAAATGTTCTAATAGTGCGCTGAAACAAAGCGAAGTGGCTTAGGATTGGACTAAGTTACGGCGCCGCGAAAATGCAGGTGAACCTTGTGTGACACAATTTCTTCCAATTTCAGTCGACCACTACGGGAAGATCCAGCGAGCAAACGGCCTACAAATGCATGGGCGAGCAGAACACTTGAGGTACTTTACGACGACATGCTCACAACTCCTCAGCTGCCTAAACCGCCCTAGCCCCAGCTGCCATTTCAGGGCGGTGAACTTACCGTTGAACTCTCCTGCGCTCTTACTCGCCCATATTTGAGTTTCCGACACTCGCAATAACACCGTTAGCTTCAGCACGGAAAGCTCTATCGAATGGTGCCATTCTCGTCCAATTCTGGAAAAAAGCGATTTTTTGACAATTTCTCATCGAGGACGTGGACCGAGCCTGCGCGGACGATGACGTCATGGAAAATCGATATTTTCGAAATTGGCCAAATTTTCTCGTTCAAAATCATCCAGTGGTTATTTTGTGCGCTGATTACGAATTCGACGTCCGTTTTTTGAAAAATTCGCCGATTTCGGTAAGTTTTGGATTTTCTTCTGGATAACTGAGGGTGGTCGTGTCAGGAACATCGATCACCCTCAGCCATCAGTATAGGTGTCTTCTGCTATAATCAGCCAAATGGACTTCTTCATCGTGTTAGACATTCCGAATAACCCCTGCCCTTAGATGAAGTTTGAGCAAAATTGGTGACCCTGACACGACCACCCTCAGTTATCCAGAAGAAAATCCAAAACTTACCGAAATCGGCGAATTTTCAAAAACGGACGTCGGTTTCGTAATCAGCGCACAAAATAACCACTAGATGATTTTGAACGAGAAAATCTGGCGAATTTCGAAAATATCGATTTTCGATGACTCATCGTCCGCGCAGGCTCGGCCCATGTCCTCGACGGGAAATTGTCAAAAAATCGCTTTCTCCAGAATTGGTCGAGAGTGACACCATTCGATAGAGCTTTTCGTGCTGAAGCTAACGGTGTTATTGCGAGTGTCGAAAACTCAAATATGGGCGAGTAAGGGCGCAGGAAACTTCAACGCTAAGTCCACCGCCCTAAAATGGCTAAGGCAGTTCAGGCAGCTGAGAAGTTGTGAGCATGTCGTCGTAAAGTACCTCAAGTGTTCTGCTCGCCCATGCATTTGTAGGCCGTTTGCTCGCTGGATCTTCCCGTAGTGGTCGACTGAAATTGGAAGAAATTGTGTCACACAAGGTTCACCTGCATTTTCGCGGCGCCGTAACTTAGTCCAATCCTAAGCCACTTCGCTTTGTTTCAGCGCACTATTAGAACATTTTACTGCCTACAAAACCTACAAGCTGCAACCGGACAGGTTCACACATGACAGAGTTATCGCGCTCAGAACACGGCTGCGCGTGCAATGCAATACAACAACGGTCCATGTTCTCCTCGCTCTTACTCGCCCAGATTACAGTTTTCCCTACTCCCAATAACACCATTCAATTCAGCATGAAAAGCTGGACCGAATGGTACCTAGCATGGCCCAATAGTAAGATATCTATTTTCTATGACGTCATCGTCCGCGCAGGCTCGGCTCTGGCGCCCACGTCCTCGACAGGAAATCGTCGAAAAATCCATTTTTCCGAAATTGGTCGAGAGTACTACCGTTCGATAGAGCTCTTCGAGCTGAAGATAACGGTGCCATTGTGAGATTCGAAAGCTCAAATCTGGGTGAGTAAGAGCGCAAGAAACTCTAACCGCTTTCTTACGCCGCTCTAAACTGGCAGATGAGGGCAAGGCAGTTCAGGCAGCTGAGGCGAGCATGTCATCGTAAAGTGCCTTCAGTGTTCTGCTAGCATACGCGTTTACATGCCGTTAGCACGCCGCGTCTTCCTGCAGGGGTCGACTGAAGTCGGAAAAAATCGTGTCCCACACGGCTAACCTGCATTTTCGCGCCGCTATAATTTCGCTTCTTTAAGAGCTATAACGCTGCACTTTCGTGTACTTCTAAAGCTTTCTATTGCATACAAAATCCACAAGCCGCAGCCGGAACGATTCGATCTCAACAGAGTTATTGCGCTCCGAACACACTCGCGTGTGCAATTTGCGAGTGGTCGCGCCTACTCGATTGATAGGTTCGATTCTGTATGCATTGTTTACGGCGCACTCCTAAGGCAAGCTTTACAGTTCTAAGGCAAGTTCTGAGTAGGGCGGCTGGAAATTTCCGATAAAACTCCCGAAACGGTCACTCTACAGGCTCTCGCGCCCACTCGATTGATAGGTTCGATTCTATATGCATTGTTCACGGCGCACTCCAAAGGCAAGCTGGGCAGGCTAGGAGCATTTCCTAGGTAGAGCGGCTGGAAATTTCTATAAAACTCCCCAAACGGTCACTCTACAGGCTCTCGCGCCCACTCGATTGATTATGTCCGGCCTATATGCATTGCTCAACTCTATTGGTTTATATGACAGAAGATAGAGCTCGGTCTGCTGAGCTCAAATATATGTTTCTTTTCACAAGCGCTTGATTTTAAAGAAAGTTATATAAAAAAGCCGCTTTGGAACGCTCCAAAGCGGCTTTTTCGGGAATTGACCAAAAGACATGCGCGGTACTGTATATGCAGCTGGCGAATTAGAATAAGAAGGAGACAGATTTCATCTTGACAGCAATTCACAAAATTTAAATTGTGATGCTGCTCTTTCGGTTCAGGAAGCGGTGGCAGTTTCCGTCGAATTGTTCTTGCCACTCTAAGCAGCAATGAATTTCGGAAAGATTTGCTTCGCCCTTGGTCGAGAAACTTCTGGCGTTTACTGCAAAGGGGAAAATAATGCCAGGGCATGAAGCACAGAACGAATTTTCATGGAACTGCTGTGTAACTCGTGCAATGAGTAGCAGACACTGCTACTTCCTTATGCAGAAATGTTGGACGGTAAACACTTTGAAGGATGCAAGCACTGGGTCGTTTTTGGATTTGGAACATTTGGACATTTATTCACAGAACATTTCTCTAGGACGAACTGACCTTTTGAACGTGCTTATAATAACGACATCATGTCGCGGTCTAGGGGAGAGAAGCTGAGTTTTTGTCCATCGAATGCAGTAAATTCTTTCGAAATCGGAGCGACTACCCAGCGTGTGGTAGAAAATGACAGAGCATGTCGAGACTGAATATACAGTAACCTTTTCAGTGAATGAAATACTAAATTGATTTGTGAAATGAGCGTTTTCCACACCTGCAAATTTTCGAAGAGATCACTTTTACGAATATTCAAAAAGCCAATTTTTGCTGTCAACTTTTGTGCAAACTCTTTTTGTGTCACTTTTGGCAGAATAAATGTTCTATGCTCTATTCATGTTTCGGATTCAACCTGGTCGGGAGGAAACACTCTTTACCTCATTACCGCTCCACCGCCTTCCTTCAATTTTGTCACATCAAGGAACAGGAGTTGAAGCCTTTGGATAACTCCGTGGAAGAGGGTACCAAGGCAAATTAACCTACGTGCTCTGCTGTTAGCAGCGGCTACTCCCAATGACGAGAATGGTATACATTACATTTAGAGAAGCAATGATATTCGTAGTCCGCATAGTACCGACTTCGGAGTATGAAAGGAGAAATCCAGAGTTGCGCACTTCATCAACGCTCAGGGGTCAGATACTTCGTAGGTTTGAAAAAATCGCTTCGGCTCCTTCCAAAAAGACACTGTTCGTAGTTGATCCATATGTCTTCAAAGTGCTCCATCATATCAGATACGTGTCCAACGCGCGACGCATCCCAATGGTGTTAGCTGCGGCTCGTTGTAAACTACTAATGTTCTTGCATCGCTGTTATGTTTACTGTTAAATCTACCCTTCAAAACAACGTCGTCTCCGACTACTGTGTGTAACATTGTATCTTGGTTTTTAAACTTTCCCGAAGCATACTCAAGGCCAAACCGTCGCTAGCTCTTGAACTAACGATGAACACCGACCGTAGAAATATTTCAAGCTTGAGACCACTATTGCTAGTGGAATTTCATCCAGCTAACGATTCGGCGCAACTGTCCGCTCAGAACCTGAGAAGCAAGAGGAATTGAGAAGGTTGCTCGTCCAAGGACTATTTTCAAGCCACAGCGGTTGAGGAAGGCAGCGGTGAAAAGAAGTGGTTGCGAGAAGGGGAGAGTCTCACTCAATCAATCTGCCTCCATCCGTGGGTGTCTTACAAGCCTCTTGACCGCTACCGTAGGGTTAGTTAGTATTGGACCACATCCGCTCAGTCTCTTTGAAAGACGGACTCGGACGTGTAACATCTCCAACTCCTCTTGTATTTTCAGGCTCCGACGAAGTAGGTGACGTCGAAACGCTATTCGGATAAAATTTAATTAAATTTAATTGACAGTCTTGGTCACAAGTTGGAATCGTTACTACGATATTTATTATTTATTTATTTATGTATTTATTTTCTTATTTATTTATTTATTTAAAGCATGCATCACACCAACGATACATTGTACAATGTGCTTATCAGGAACGAAATAAAAATTAGAAAAACCGACAAGATCAAGACGGATCGAGAGTAGCATTTCTCCTAATGAACGTTTTGAATGCAATTTTCGACAAACTAGGAAGATTGTCACTCATGGCTATTGTAGATCATTAAGAGATCCAGTAAATTTAGATCGGTCCTTCCCTCCTGGGGTATGGTGGTAATCCAATAATCCATGGCACCTCATAACTACAATAATTTTCGTGTAATACTACTTTGAACACTTTCAAGGAGGCAAATGTGTTTTTGCTTACAGGAATTAGAGATGTTTGATCCCGACTCTACAATTCGCCGTGGATATGTTTTGTAGGCACGCAGCAACACAGAAGCAGTTTCGAGGACCAACTGATCCAGCGAGAATATCGGAATGAGGATACTATTGTTGTTAAAATCTGCGATAAGTGGGCTAATGGTAGGCAGTAAAGAAGCGTGAGGCCAAGGTTAAAAACTGAGATTCCTGAAGTGAAGGCATCAAGGATGAAGGACAATGTCATCCACCTTTCCAAAGGTGGATCACCCCTTCGAGGGCACGTGGAGCGCAGGCGTAGAAGGTGTCGACTGTCGCATGCACCCGATACCAAGTTCTTGGTTCGGATTTCCCGCCCAGGCCGACCAAGCCTTTCATCTCTCCAGAGTCGATGAAGTGGTATAAGACTTGTCTGGGAAGAATAAACCATTGGCTTGTTCATCATCCACTGCAAGTAATTGTAAAGGCCAAATATGTACGCATTCAAATCGTCTCCAGGACATCCCGTAGAAATAAAATGCGTAACGCAACCCAAAAGACGTTGAGCAACGCGGTCCGCCTTTCATCTCCCGCTTTCAGATGATCATACGAAGCTTCGGATCTGTGCGTGTTGCCCTTTACAGCTGGTACCCGCTTAGTTCCATAGGATTTAGACTGACCACTGTTTTAGAACTCCTGGCCGATAAGCGAAAGGTTCGGTGAGTCTAGAAGCGGAACTGAATCCGAACAGTTCATGTGTCGCGCCATCTAAAACATTCCTTCTGATCTGCTGCACTCCAAAAATCGTTCATGAACATTTGAGAGCAGCACCTCATCTACGCTACGGTGAGAACTGAAGGCTAAAGATATAGAGCATTAGCAATAGCGAAATACCGCGAGCTTCCCAGATCCTAGCCCAAAGGTGGATTATTGCTGGGCAGGGCGTAGTCTGTTGTGCGTAGTCAGATGGGTGACGTGGGTAGAAGAGAAAGGACCAGCAACTGATAAGATAAAGAATACGCTATTGATTGGTGCGTGGGCTTTCACTGGTTCAGAATAACTGTTGAGATGGTTGCTACTAAACGTAGGTATACAACAAATATGAAGTGGCAGAGCTTGACTCGACGCAGTTTGACCCTACATTAGGATTTCGCCACGCTTTCCCATTTTTGCCCTGTTTGGTTGATGCGTGCCTATAAAACGATTAGGTGCGGTGCTAGTTTGGCGGGTCCGCATACAGTTGGGCAGTTGCTCCCCTCCTCTTTGCCTTACCACCTTTGAAATTGAGGGAGGAAAAAATTGAAAAAATTGAAAAATTTGAAACCTTCATACAATGAACAACAGCTGGACTCCCGCTCAGATTCAGCATAGGGGTGGTGTGGCATAACACCACTTGTTTTGCCGAACAAGGACCGCAGCAATTACCGAATACGCTTGACAGTCATGCTGTAATTGATCCGTCGTATTTGAATCTTTACAAGCTGATGTATGAGCGTTCACTCTACGTAGTTTTCTTCATTAAGCAGATCGCTGCGATTATGCACAGTCAGCCGTCACGACATTCTTCAGATTCCATGCACGTCTTCTCGATGTAGGCTATCGATTCAAGGGTTTATCAGAGTAGAATAAACGGTAGTAAACAAAGCTCTCCTCGCTTCTTTCGTAAGATCGCTGATTCAGGTGGTATTCACATGTCGTAGGTCTCTTCGAACGAACTGTTGCTCGACTGGTATGCAATCAAAGATGTGCTACCTAAGACGATGTCAGTAGACCTCTAGCTATAAGGAAAGCCTCACATCGACAACTACTTAACCCATGGATCTATGTACTTAAAAGGCAGGCGCAGTTCCTAAAATGGCGAGAAATCCTCACCAGCCTACGGTATGAATTAACCGGATCGCAGTGCCGTCTTCAGAGTCGTTAGACAAGCAAAGCACTCACATGTTCACCTGAACTAACAGACCAATCGAAATAGACTTGTGACAACTGCGTTTCCTTGATCTAGTGATGTGGCTCGTTGTATAGGCGTTAGTCACGTCTTCATCCGTACTGTCGCGTGCCAGAGTGCTCCAATGAATCGCTCTTGCTCGAGCTATACGAACAGCGTCATAACTTCCCTTTAGGGCTTTTATAAAAAATCTAACAAGCGAGTTGCGGAGCGTTCTATCCACTTCTGACATTCTGTGCAGTCCAGGGGTCAGATTCATCAACCACTTACCGGCCGGCGCTTACCGAAAAGAATCGCCAAATGAATGATATAGCATTCATTTGGCGATACTTTTCATCGTTACCAGCCGGTAAGCGGTTGATTAATCTGGCCCTAGTTGATTAGAGTTCTCGTCCAGCGGATGTCTGCGGAGCACATTACGTGACCGATCCACCTAATTTTTGACGGCTCAGCCCTGTCACTAGGTTTTCTGATCTCTCTGATAGATAGGGGTTCGAGTGATGTCGTTTCTACGAGCCTACAGAATGTCGGTTCTGTCTTTGTTGACCAATGAGCTGGATGATCAAAACGATCCCAAAGCTATCAATCTCCTGAGAACTGCGTCTACACCTAAACTTTTGAATTCGTCGAATTAGTCTAGGCTTTTGGACTGCTGAGCGTCCGAAATACTGCCAGCTCTAGTAGCAAGACACTGATCTATTTAATTAGAGCGGCAATATTCTGATGGACGAGAGAATCTTGAAGAACCACAGCGTCATTAGTAGTCATAATTACGTCAATGTTTTCGGCACACTGACTGTGAGAGCGCCAAAAGGAAAGTATGTATAGCTGACGCTTGAAGGCTAGAAGTTATTTGGTGGTAGCTGCAGAAAACCAGAATCGAGAAAGACATCCGAGTTAACGATGTTGGTTGTGCGGAATACTTCTCACAATCATTAGAACCTTTCGTATTCTGTTTGCTCATCTTTTCGTCATAGTGCTAGAACATTTGAAGATCGATGGCTTGTGTTTCATTATACTGTAACAGAAGAGGCAGACGCTAAGGAATAAGAAGAAGATCCTACAATGTCCATGAAGATTTTTCCAAGTCTCTAACATCGTCATCAACATTCCGCAAAACAATCATTCCGGTGAAAGCTACAAAGGTGTGAATATCTGGACATGGACATCTGGATTTTGCTGCTAGCAATAGGCATTTTGCGAGAAATGAGCGAAGAACTAGTAGAACAAAAAGAAATGTCGTGCAGTTGTTCGAAATTTCAGCGCTGGTGGAGCAGCGTTGAGTTGCGATCGTGTTGGAGTTGTTTCCTTTTAATACTCTTGCCCACATTGATGCTAGGAAGGGCTCGGAAAACTAGAGAATTTATCAATATGAGTGTAAAGTCACAGGAATTCAAATTTCTTTCAAGCCTTTGAAATCGACGGCGACGGAAACGTCATTCGCAATGAATCTACATTTTAACAAGCCTGCCTGGCATAGAAGAATGCTCTCTGGCTGTTCTTTGAGAATGCCCAGTTTTTATGATAGATTATGGGAAGCAATCAGATTTAGAAGAGAGGAGTGAAAAATTGAACTGAAGTGGAAGAAATTCTCTATGGATGTGGCTTATGAGGGTCAGGCATAGCCTGCAGAAATGTCACCATCTGACCACATCATAAGCGTTGTGTTAAATATCGCTTGCAATCCTAGTTTGGAAGGATCAAGCGGTGCTCTCCCACAACGGCTAGTACCTTGAATACGCTCCATCCAGCGGCTGCTCCATGATGTGAGGGGGTGCTCAACTACATAATTTGAGATGAGGTTGGTTGCGGCGCATAGGAGAGGGAAGCAATTGCATCCACCGTGGGTGGCCCTCAAACCAGTAATGTGAAGCCAACTAAGGCCTTACTACTGTGCCTCCTACTCGCTACTGTCAACCTAGGGGGCAGCTGCGAAGGAAACCAATTGGTGGCAATGACCTTAGGCTCTGCGGTGAATGACCCGCGCGGAACATCCAAAACGATCTCAGTGAACACTGCAAAGATGGAAATATTAGAAACACATCGATTTTGCTGCTAGCATTTGGCTAAGGACAAGGAATGAGTTACGAGCTGATAGAGTAATATGGTTCAGATGCAGAGAACAGGGAAAATTTGTACAGTTCCAAAGCAGGTTGTGGCAGAGGGGTTGCAAACATAGGCTCTCCAAAAACACTGTTTTTTACTGGTTTTTCGCCAGAAACGCTATGGATTAGTAAATGGTGCTATTCTAGTTTGAAAGGATCAGGCGG
Source organism: Heligmosomoides polygyrus polygyrus (assembly GCA_947396885.1). Lineage (NCBI taxonomy): Eukaryota > Metazoa > Nematoda > Chromadorea > Rhabditida > Heligmosomidae > Heligmosomoides > Heligmosomoides polygyrus. The sequence continues at coordinate 27,819,342 of OX377202.1, forward strand.
TGCTGTTTTTTGTTTTTTCATATCAGCTCATACTATGACAGCTCAGAGAGCTCTGCGGCTGCTTTACGCTGTGGGGGGGGGTTCAAGTAAATGTAGAGAAGAGGACCAAGAACAAGAATATTTATCAGCCAAAAGATGATACAATATGGAAACCAATACGTTATTACATAAATCGGTTATTCTAAAGAAAATCGTCTCATTTATTTTTTGAAGTCCTTAGTGCTTGCTTCCAAATTTATTGATTGAAATGGAAAACTACTTTTTACTTATTCGCTGTTCAGTGAAAAAACCTGATTCCATATCAGAAAAGGCCTTTTCGTCTTAGCAAAGTTTCTAACTTGTAGTTGAATCCCTTCGGAAGACAGTGAGTTACCGCTGGAGATGGTCCATTCCAAGTTTTAACAACTCGAGGAGGTTGTGGGACATAGGAGAGGGAAGCAGTTGCCTCCATTAGGGATGGCCCCAGTTGGAAATGTAAAGCACGTGGAGCCCCACTACCTCCCACCGACAATCCGCACCCTCGGAGGAAACAGCGAAGGAAGTCGTTTTCGGGGCCACGTCCTGGTTGTGAGACTTGGGCTCTGCGCGGAACCTCCGGAACGGCCGCGACAGCGTGACGCGCGACGACGGCGACGGCGACGAGGGTCGCGGCGACGACGTGCCGCGACCGTTCGTTCGCCGGCGGCGTGGCGATGCAGCGCCGCCGCCGTTCCCACGCCCATTCGCCGCGCTGGCCGCCCTCCGCCCGCCGCCCGCTATCTAGACCACCCGGCTCCGCCCACCGCCCCGCCCCCTCGCAGCACAGACCGCGTAGCGCGCGTTACAGAAATTCTTTTGCCGCCATTCCACGCATTCCTCGCGGTTGGTGGAGTATTCGCGCGCCTTTGCGTTTTCGCCCCCCGTTCGCACGCCATCACCTCTAGCTGGTCCCCGTACTCTCTCGTCCGTTTTCCAACACACCCCAACGTCATCAACTCCGTGTGGTGTCTGATCGAGAGGCGTTGGGGGAGTCCATTCCGCAGTGCTGGCATCGAACTCCAGAACCCGGAATCGGCACGAACACGGGCATAGCTAGAAGAGGGTAGAAGCATGCCACACCTTGTGGATAGTGGTAGAGATTTCGCACGGGCTTTGCATTGAGATCGCCCATAAGCGCTGTATGAAGTCGGCGGTTCATAGGAAGTCTCCAACATTCGCTCTGCCTTCAGGCTTAGCAGCTACCTCCATCCGGTTTCTAAGAGGTGCTTTATGCTAAGAAAAAGTTGCCGTCGACTGCTCTTCTTATGTTGGGAGACCGGTTTGAATGAGTTCCTATTGCGCTTCATTGTCTTAGACCTTCCAATCGAAACAGCATAGGCACGGATATAACTCCGGATCTGCGTATCGATCACGTGAGACTACTGGACATGCATCTCATTCTTTCGGGTTTCTTTCACCTGAAACAGGTGATCGTCTGAATGTTATTTCAGTCGAGGTCAGCCTTAGATTTCTTCACCTATATTCAGAGCAATCTAGTAGATTCGGCTAGCCTTAGGAAGCTTACTGGCAAGAGCCGCTGTTGATCCGCAGGTGCAGGGCAGGCTGATGATGCCAGATTATTTGGGTTAAAAAAACATTTTCGCATGTATAGCTAATTCTTCTGGTCACTATTCTCCGGAAAAAGTTAGATTCAGTCTCGGCAACCAGCGACAGACGTCCGGATCCTGCTGTGCTTCAGATATCTCTTATCGGTACAGTAACCATAATGTACTGATTGTCTGATGCAGCAGTAATGCCTACCCAACTCCTATTCAAATTTTTCTTTCCTGAATTTTTCGAACTTCTTCGAGCGTTTTTACCATTTTTATTTTCCTGCTGAGATAATTTTTCATTCAATTTCACTTAATCACTTTTCGCCTCATCAATTGACCGCCTTCTGCCGATTGTAGGACATTCTTTGAATCTTTCGCAATGAGAAGCATAACTAATCCTGGAGAACTGGACCCCGCAAGGTGGTAAAGCTTCTCGCATTTTATCAGTTGATTTTAGTGGATATGTGAAATAATTGAAGCCTGCAGAATGGATATAGATACGGTAGCGCATATTAATCCTCGGAGAAGCTAATCAAACATGCTCTTACTTTTAATGTCATTCCCCTTCGAAAGTCGAGGAGATGAAAGATCTGTATAAGCTGCATCCAAAGAGTGTAATGCTTATGAAAGCCCCACGGCATTTTTCCTTCCGCTTCATTTTTCTTTTTTCCCAGCTTCATTTTTCCTCAACCTCTCCCTCACACGGACAGCTTGCTTTCCCTATTAGTACCTGCTCTTCACTGTCGGAAATTTCCTATGTCGTCGTTTTTAGCCGCGTTTTAGCCCTCGATGGTTCCACTTAACCCATTCCCGACTCCATTATTACGGAGGTTTTGCACAGCGCGTAGGCTGTAAAGTTCTCGGGGGATCTCCATTCAAGAACGAGTTTCACGACCGCCGCACCGGCCCTATAGCTCATCACACACACATCGCTTTCAGATTCTATCCGTCAACGTCTCAGATCGATCTATCGATTCAAACGAGCTCGGACTGATCGATAGGCTGTGGTTTTTTCATGCATGATGTCGCGAATCGATCGATCGCCGTCAATTACGGAGAGGTCGAGTAATTCGGCGGCGGCGAAAACCATCTGCTCGTAGCCGGCGAGCGAGCGAGTCGCCGTCGCAGCACAAGAGGGGCGCTGCGTCTGCGTCCGCGCTGCGCCTGCGTCGTCTGCGCCACCGCCGGTCCGCGACGAGGTCGTACACTCCTTGGCCATGTCTCCTTCCTCCCTTCTGGCCTTCTGTTCTCTCCGTCATCGCCGCCGCTTCGGCGGTCCGTCTGAGTCAGCGACGACGACGGCGGCGGTGTTTTCGGCCGGCGCCGGCACCGCCGCTCGTTATCAGTTCAAAACTGGCGCTATTGTCGTCGTGGTCGTCGTTTGTTGCCAGCCAGACGACTCAGCTGCGTTGCACAACCTGCGTACGCAGAGAACAGATCCTGCCGCGGTAGTCAGACGAAGCAAGGATCGCCAGGGAGGAAGCGTTGAAGCACCCCGCTGACTGTCCCGGTGACAAGTGCCAGCGGAGTGACGACTACAGCACTCGTTGCCAGAGCGTCGTTACAGTATCAGGCACTTCCGGTTGGCGGCTGTATCGTATCAGTGGCGGTTTTGCAGGCATACCTTCTACCGCGCACATCGCATGTGTCAAAAGAACACCCTTCACAGCGGCTGGCTGACGGACTGCCTTCGTGCGATTGTTAGGAGAAACTGGTTGATGACAGAGTTGAAGTGGTGATAGACTTGCACCATCAGCACCATACGTCCACGAAGAACCACCGCATGTCACTAGGTTAAAGGGGAAGTCCCAGTACCGTATACCGGCCACCTGGGCTGCAAGAAGAAAGGAAGCGGCATGGGTGACAGACAGGTTAATGGACCGCTGGCATTTCAGCAAAAGGGACCTTGATCAAGCTCCGTTATTCAAAGCTTTCAGGCATTGACATTTTGGGCCTCAGCGGAGATTTCTTTTCGCTTGTGATCTAATTGGACGGGGATACCTCAGCAGAAGGAGGCGCCGGTTCCAAATCAGATTTTAAGGTTTGTGTCCCGTTAATGCCTACGAAACTCCTATTTCTGCAGGATTGGACGAATAGTGCCAGTTGAGTTTGGGGGATTAAACACTGGCTTCTCCATCGACTGCTCATCGCAGGTCATCATCTAGGGCAAATAAAGATTAAAAGGATTAAAAGGAACGGTGATAATCAATCCCTGTTGGTATGCGCCACGTATTCCACTTCTTTACCTGATAACGCGGAAATACGTATTGAAAACGTATTTGGTCTACGAATGACATGCAGTGGCCAGTCGATGGACACTGCATGTCATTCATAGACCTGTCACTGCTTCATCGTTCCCAGGTAAGTCTGCCACTATTTGACCAACACCAGAAGGATTAAATACCTAGTTGGTCGGCACGAGATCGAGCCAAGCACTTGGAACGGGGTCCATGCGACAACCAGCACCTTCTCCGACTGCGCTATCACGCCTGTTGAGGAGGCGCGCATTCAAAAGATCCATGATGTCCCGTAGATGTGAAGTGCTCAGCGCATCCCGCAAAGAGATTGAGTAATGTACTATTCTTCAACCACTATTCTTCAACCCTTGCCCTGTTCAGGCACTAAACGAGCTCTCAAAGACCAGGGGAGGTTATTATTCATCAACAACACATGCCCAGTTGGCTTTTTATCACAAGCTTGGAGTGGGTCATGCTTTTAGGGCTCAATTACGACCCGTAAAGCAATTGAATTTAACCGTTCCTTCAGCATAGGATAATACGCCTTCTGACCAAATATCTTCCAAAGAGATCCTCTATAAGAGTTGCGTACCTTTGTCGAAACATTGCGTAACTACACGGATAAATGCGCGTGAATGTTTCGGACGCATGTGACATAGACGGTAGGAGGCGCTGATTCTTGAGTGCACCTGATTTAAGATTTCAGATTCGATCCCTAAGTAGGTCAGCCATACTAATCATTAGGGATGACATTAGGAATGAGGATTTATAGAAGCTATTTAAGGGTTATCTGAAAACAATGCAGCGCTGATCTTCCTGTTCGTCGACGATCTGCCACAAATCATGTGCATGTGCAGATACACTTTCAAAGCGCCTCTGTGAGATCCCGTTGAAGTAGAGTACGTGCAGAAGAACTCCTCCCTCTCTCTACAGAGACTCATTATCCATGCACAGTTCTCTACCTTGTGCAATCTAACCTCCCCTTGCTCATGCGAAACGAACGGAGAGGAAATAATCTGAAACTGTACACGCTGCACGAATTTTTTCAAAGTTTTCCCGAAAATTTCTGTCTCATATGTGTAATATAGAATGAAGTAGCTTGTGAGAGCTAGACAGGCTGCAGATCCCTTGCGAAATCTTGCGGAAAATAATGTTCGTTCATTTTTATTCATTGATTTTTTAAGTGAAAATTATTGATGTACTGTATTGCTCCGACTTTTCTGATGAAATTCGTAACTTTGAAACGTCTTGAATTCAAGTTATTCTCATTCTTGTGTAGCTCCAAACAACATTGGTATTCGTCATGGATGTATATATTCCTGCTGAATTCTGAAAAAATTGGATCTTTCTGACAAGAGCTGTTTATTATTCAATACTGAATCGTGTCTCACTGATGTTCTTCTAAATTATAAGGTGATTTTTGGAAGAGTTGACAAAACCTAAAGTTATAGTCGAAAATCTGTCTTCCACATGGAAATGCTCCATCCAATCGTGGGGGTTGACGCGTTGCAGGGTAGAATTCATGCTTGTTGCTCCAATTTCGTTAAGGTTCAAAGCCTGCGAGTGATTGTCCCTTGGTTTGCGTTTCTTTTTCGTTAGAAAATAAGAACAACCCTTTCAATCTTGGGGTTTAGCAAGGCACAAGTAGCAGTTTCGATCACGTTTCGGGACTTTTGTCTCTTTATGAGATCAATGTACGTTTTTTCTGTAGTTTATTTATCACTTCCTGTAAACCTTTTGCTTTTCAGTACAATAAGTCCTCCACATTGCAAAGAGTTCTGGCAGCTTAGAACTCCTTTTTCAGATTCCAAAAATTTCTTATTTTTCGTCATTTTTCGACGCCTTTTCCTTGGAGGAGTTTCTAGCTGTTACGGTTAGTCATCTGGATCACTGTTTCGCTCGTGGGAAATAGAAAAAGTTGATTCTTGGATAATATTGTTTGTTTACTTCATATTGTAGGTTTGTTAGTAGCTGTCTACGTTGACCTCTTAAAAATTCCCCGCTTCATGTTGGATATAAATGCTCTTTGAGGGACTGGGAACTGTGCCTCCTTTCGGACCTTGTGCTCTTTCACTGCTATCGGGGGAGTTCTGCTTCATGTGTGTGGTCCGGGTAAGGCGCCTTTTATACTCCCGCCGCGGCTCTGCGCGTCAATTTGGGGAGCGGCGCGGCCAGTCGCGCCAGACCCCGATTTTGACGCGCCGCTGCGCGATTGCAGTTAGAAAGGGGAGCGTCAGCGACGCGCGGCCACGAGCATCTGCGCACTACGGCCCGTGCTCCGGAAACGGTCCACGAGTCATTGAGGGACCAAAACAGAAAGGATTTTTTGGCTGATCAGCGCAATGCATCTTGTCAATGTTTGTCGTGGAATTCCTGTGGGGAGCGACGAATCCTCTCTTAAGCCTGGAGTCGAAGTCGTTCCCTCAACCTACGGTTGAAAGTGGTGAGTGTGGTATTGAGTCGAATCCCCTGCAATGCAAACGGCACTAAACCACTCCTTATTTTGCAACATGTGCGGGTCCAAAAGTAAAACTGCTGGAACGTACCCATCGCCAAGAATCACTCAAAATTCTTTCTCATATGGCCATTCTAGGGTCACTGTGCACTAAGCGTATCTTTGGCGTGATATATGAAGCTTCGTGAATGTCTACAGGGGCCGTATGCTCGTGTTCCCCCGTTGGGGGAGAATCAATCAATATCAGCATATTATACCACTCCCCAATCCCCCATTGGGGGAGACTCGGGGTAGACGAGCATACGGCCCCAGATCTCTATTCTCTTACAGAAGGTACGGGCTAAGGTCATGGTCACCGATTTCGCCTAAACTCCCTAATTAACCGAACCTTACGTAATCGCCCGTAACTTCAAAAAACGATGTTAGATTCGTGACCAGCACCCTAAACCCCCCCCCCCTCCTTCCCAATGGGAGAAGTTTGGTCGAAGAGGTGATATCTCCCATCCCAACCCGAGTCTGCCGTGGCTGATCGCGTCGCGCCGCGCCCTTCCCCTCAGCGGCGCGATTCGCCGAATACCGTAACCCAAAATTTCGTCAAATGTGGTGTTTTGCTGCGGCGTAGTATAAAAGCGGTGCCGCGCCGCCTCGCGGCGCGAAAAATCGGTAGCCATGCCGACCATCACGCCGCGCCGCGCGGCGGCGCAAGTAGAAAAGGCGCCTAAAGGAGCGCTATAAGGGAAGGAGGGAGTGGCTAACCAAAGTAGGACTGGTCCAGCTACCTATTCACCTCGCATGTCTTCATCATTAGCATCAGAGTTTCGGCCCTCTGCTGAGGCGTTCGAATATGCCTCACCCAAGATCAGTTGCGCAGTTGCTACATATGTACCCATGGATCAATTGCCTTTTTTTCGCTGGATATTTAAGCCCTCTTGGTTATCATTTTAGCGATTATCCCGATTAATAAGGAAAAAAGGACGACGTCAATCTCTTCCTATTTGGGGCGGCACCTTCAACTGCGCTGCCGCGCCGATCGTGCTTGATAAGAATGTGTCTTGGCGCAATCGGAGGAGGCTCCGGATGTCGCTGCATCCGATATCAGGTTCTTGGTTCGAATTTCTGCTCGGACCAACCTAGATTTCCATCCCTTGGAGTCGGTGGATTTCTACCAGTCTTGTCTGACAAAGATAGAACACTGAATGGTCCATCGGCTGGCCATCGTAAGTCATTGTATAGGCCGAATACGCACTCAAATTGTGTCCACGACATCCCGTAAAAGTAGAATGCGTGACGCATGCCAAAGGGGAGGAACGAGGTCGTGTGTTCTGTTTTATCTTTCGCGCATGTAGCGCAGTAGGAGGAGTCACCGGCTGCATCGGGCACCTTGAATTCATTCAGGGATCGAGTCTCACACAGGTTGGCTAGCTATTGCTTTCTTCTAGAGTCAGTGTTGGTATCGGACCGCGGAAAACACGGGGTTGTTCATCGTTCGGCTGATCACCACAAGCCGCTGCAGGACAAAATACGCGTTCAAGTTGCCTGCACGATCTCTTGCGAAATGGAGTGCGCGGCGTACACCAAGCAGGGATCGGCACCTTACCCTTTCGTTGACAGGCTCATTCACCCTCTGCGTCTCTGTTACACATCGTATTTTCTCCGATGCCTCTTCTTTTTCGATCTCTCTCTGTATGTCTTCTTCCTCTCCCTTTCTACTTCCTACTCTTTTACAGCGCCGCCGTAGGCATCACAAGGGCACGTAGCAAGCAGATAAATTAAACTTAGAGACAACAACATCAACCACAACAAAGGCTGCTGGCATCAGTGTGTAGTGCCTGCTCGGTCCAGCGCAGTAAACCTGCAAGCACTGAGGGATATTTTGAGATTTTTTGCTGCCGCTGGCTGTTACGGTACTGCCAGCTGCCTGCAGATCTCCTGCCAAGTACCATCGTCAAGGTTGTACTCTGGCGGAAATCCGACACCGGTCAGCTGTTGTTCAGGGGCAATACACATGCCCTTTTTGCAGACGATGGTGGGCACAGTAAGCTGTCGATCCGTCGACGATCAAGAGGCTTCCGCGACGTCCCTTCACTACGCAGGGGCTATTCTGGGGCGGTTGCAGAAGAGGTCGTCTCGTCGCGCAACGTTCAGTGCTGTCCTTCTTTCCCACCCCGCGCCGATGCACTAGCGCAGGGAACCTGTTTCAATTTGGAAGAGACGACACTAAATGCTAATGCATCAGCCAACCAGCCAGTCAGTCAGTCAGTCGGTGCGGTGCGGTGTACCGCAAGGTGTGTCCTATTAGATGAGACGACGTAGGAGCTGGCGTCGGCACGGAAGTGCAAAAGTCGACCTCGTCCTCCGCGCACCGTACCGTAATCGACTTCACCGGCCAGCGACGACGTCCTTTAAAGAGGAGGCGGCTCTGAAACGATCGAGAGAAAGAGATGTTTTCCTTGTCTCCGACTGATAGACGGCGGTGGCGGTGTCAAAGACGTTGCGCTCGCGCCTCGACCGACCGACCGACACGCGGTGTAATAGGGAGATTCGACACACAGAACACGAAAGTACGAGGAGAAGTAAGCGTGGATGAGGGGGGGGAGCACATAGGTGCAGGGTAGCCCGTGGATGAAGCTGAAGTTATAAAGACGGGTAGATATTTCTATGAGAAGGCCTGGTCGGTGCGGCTCTAACCCTGTGGCCTGTCCTTCGTCGGGTCATGTATAGGGGCATCCTTAACCATCCGGTGCTCGGAACCCGACAGATTAGGCACAGCTATGTGGGATTATCTTCAAGCTAGGTAATCATCCGTCGGTGGATTGTCTCAAAAAGGCGCGCCAGCTGGTCAGCTCCAGTGGCGACAGCTTTACCTTCGCAGGACTGGTTTTCAACAGCGCCACCTCTACTTTCTATCAAAAACGCCGTCTCGTCTGCACCTGGCCAGCAGGAGTAGTTGATCGAAGCAGTGTTAAAGGTCGAGCTCAATCAAGGAGAATAGTGGCCTCATATACTTTAATAAAAATTTCCTAGAACCGGTAGAAGGTAAATAACGTGTTGGCCGTTTATTTCGCAACATTATAATAAAGTAAGGTAAAGAGAAAAGTAAAGGCTAATTTTTTGGTACGTTTTTTCGGCACCTATTTTCAGAAGAACCTTTTTTCATATCATATTTTCTTCTAAAGGGTGAATATAGCGCAGTCGGAGGAGGTACCGGCTGTCGCGTGCACCCGATACCATATTTCTGGTTCGGATTTCCCGCGTAGGCCAACCATCTTTCCATCACTTCGGCTTCGGTGAATTTATTTATTTATTTATTTATTGAATTGGTGCCACACTTGGTTTGGAAGGATACAGCGCTGACGTATTCATCAGCTGGCCACCACAGTTCATTGTATGGCCAAATACGAATTCAATTCGCCTCCGCGACATCCCGTAGATGTAAAATGTGTGGCGCATCCAAAAGGGGTTGATTAACGCCCTCCTTTATCCTTGTCTTCTTCCTAATGGTTAGTAACTGAGCCATGCTGCGTACACCTTCACTGCGAACCATAATGGATCCATAGACATTAGAAATACAATGTGAAGCTATTCTGCCTCGTTGGGAGCAATTCGAACTTCCACATCACACTATCCCCTAATTCCATCTTCCTTGGAAAGGTGTGATACGTAAGGAAGTATCCTGCCCCTTAATGTAGAAAATGCGTTGTTTTATACCACATTCAGGTCACGGAGGAGAGGTAAGAAGCAAAAGCGGCTAGTTATTTCACGCTCAAATTCACAGCTATTTACACTCGACATCCGTCGTTCATCAAGTTTTAACAGAGGATAGCTCATATAATAAACTGCTAAAACCCAATGCTTCTCTTCTCTAAGCCACTGCAATCCCTCCGATGCTATGCTATTGCCCATTAGGGCGCATGAAGTGAAGTCGGTATAGGCGGATCTCCCACGAATTGCGATTCGATAAGGATCCCGCCCAGGATAAATTCTTCAAACCCTTCGGAGTTGGTGAGAATTGGTGTTAAGCGAAGGGCAGAACACTGACTAGTTCATACACTGGCCACCGCCAACCCTTGTTTGTGTCAAGCTCGCCTTCAGTTTGCTTCGATGTCTTGTTGAAGCGGAATGCGTGGCGCATCCCCCGAAAATTGGGTGACCCCGTCTTTGATACTTTTCTCCCATTGTCCATAAGATCCCGCGGTAAAGGGTCTGCATATCATTTTCTTCCATTCTCTTTTCTGTCCAGTTTAAAGGTTCGGGCGAGCCATGCTACCGAAGCGGGCGTTTTTTCTCTCCCGAAAAATCCGCAATTACACAAACGGCTCAAATTTCGACAAGCAGCGCAACGCTCACGTTTAAACACCTGACAATTAGGCGATCATCATCCCTTGTCTTTCATCGACTAGGTATCGACGTGAATAGAACGGCAAGTTCGTCTCCGAGATTAGCGTTTGCTTGCCCTTCTGATGAAGAGCAGCTGGAACGCATAGGATTTTTGGAGCTGTCTGGCGCTTAGGGTCCGGTAAGTCCAGTAAGACTTCTATGGGACCGCCTGCCTGGGTTTACCCAACTCGTCGTTAACGACGCAAAGAAGTGAATTGCCTGTCCGTAGGTTCTCTAGGGATAATCTTTCCTCGACCTATGAATTGTGCCTTGCTCACCACGCCCCTACCATTGTGCCACGTAATTTTTCCTTATAATCGCTTAAGGGTCTCCGGCTGCCTAGTCTTAGTCTTCGTTCAACCCCTTAACTGATCGCTGGGACAGGACAAAATGGCTAAATGGCGAATGATGGCGCTGTTCAATCTCCGTTTGGGATGCGCCACGTATGTATGTTTTCTACTTCTGCTGGATGTCGTAGAGGGATTTCGAACACGTATTTGGCCTATACATGGCTTACGCTGGCCAGCCGATGGACAAGACAGTGCTTTATCCACCCCATTCACCTTTATCCACCCCCATTCACCGACACGAAGGGGTGGAAGGCTTGGTTGGTCTGGGGGGGGGGGGGGGGGGAAACGAACCAAGAACCTCGATTCGGGATGCACGCGACAGCCGACACCTCCGAGGACTGCCCTGCCACGCAGTCATGGGTGAGATACGTCGCTTTAAAGGATGTAAGCTACACACGCATGAGGTATAAGGCCGTAAGGATAGCCTTCTCAGATCAATCGAAAATCGGTACAAACAACAACTTCCGTAGCAGATCCATTATTTGGACACCGCTCAAGAGTCTTGCTGTCCTTGGTTGAAATCAGTCTCTAAAAGTAGGGGAAATATACGATGGCCAGCTGCTCTGTCCCTTCCAGGTCTTCGGTGTCTTCTGTAGCTCTAACTTTGAGTTCTGAACGAATCAATCACGAGCGCTGTGCGTCTGAACGGAAGACGAATTTTGCAATCGTCGGCCTTCGGACGTATCGTCGCCTTCATCGTCATTGTCTAAGAGTGCTGCTGTGGTGGGTGCGTTGACGTCGGCTTCAGAAAACAATACACCACACAGCAGACGGTTGAGTGGAGCCACACGGGCGCTTGAAACACTGACCTGACGGCGTCGACACACCGGTTCTGCCACCCACACTCACATACACATACAGTTGCAATTGTCCCAGTTGCTGCCCTGACCGGTTGTTAATCGATAATGGAGCAATATCGACTGTTAAGAAATTGATAGGCGAAGGGGTGAAATTTGGGGCGACTCGGTGAGAACCTGTATTCAGTGAGTGAATCGCATGAACGCGTTCGGATCGCCATGAACCAAACATAGTGGCGGTCCACAAAGGGCACTGTGATTTCGCTAGATAAGCCTCGACTTCGTTGATAACGAGGGGAAAACGACTTCATGACCTTTTCATATCATCGAAAGGTGAGGAAGGGAAACTAAGGAGCGCTTCTAATTGCGTTAAAGACGAAGTGGTATTAAACCGTTTCTCGCTGTAAAAACAAGTATTTTGCTCTGCATGTGGACACCAAAAAAAGCGTGCGGCTTTTCGTAGATGGCTTCGTCGTCATCCCGTCTAAAGGAAATGGACCACTGAATTTGCTTCAAATCGCACCAGAAGGCATTGATGAAGGAGGCATCCTGCTCATCTGAGTGAAGAAGGAGCTACTTCTCTGTAGGATTATTCGAGACCGTTAATGTAGCCAATATGGAGAGGTCAGATACACTGTACCAACCCTGGCATTGAATGGGGATGGAGCGATCGATACCATTGACTGTTTGGGATTGGCTGCTGCGCGCCCGCTCCCCATGTTGGCCACATTAACGGCAAGCACCAATTCTTTTCAGACGAACTTCCGAACTTCCGGTTGCATAAGAATCAAGGATTTCGGTTGCAGTGACTTGATTTGGGGTGTCATGGAACCGGTCTTTGAGTCATTCGTCGCAGAAATCGAGCGCTTCTATTATTTGATGGGGCCGTCCGTAGACCCACGGGAGGTTTGTAGCTGTAGAAAAGAGCCTATGGTCGCGATAGCAGTAGAGCATTCAGCATTTTGGGATGCGCCACGCACTCACGGTACATCTACGGTACCTTGTGGGTGAAATCTGAATGCATACTTGTCGAAAGACCCTGCTCATTTTCCAGTTGTCGATCAGCTTGAGGAACATGCCGAATTATTGAGAACGTATCTGGCGGGATAATAGGACGTAGATGAAGGTCGGCGTTAATCTACTGCCACATGGGTATGCGCCACGAATTTAGCTTTGGTGAGCAGTTTGAATGTGCATTTTGCCACTACGACAGCTTGTGTTGACTAGCCGAAGGACACGTCAGCGTTTTATCATCTCTAGACAAGTCTTCTACTAACTCAACGCAGGCCTGCTCTGGTTACACTATCTTGAGCTCGTGTTCTGGATATACGGGAAAACCAACTGCTGACATAAGCTAAAACTACGAGGCAACACTCATGAATGATTTGACGTTCATTCCGTTGAACTCGTCTTTCATGTGGTTGATCTAAGGGATTCTCAAGATGTCGTTTCCGCGCTGAAAAGGCCTCGTGCATCCAGTATGATATTGCCTTTACGGCTTGCAAAGCTTTAATCAGCAAAGCAGTCAACGACCCTGTAATCCTCTGCACTCGGTGGATTTACGGAGAGATTTTTTTTCTAATTGACAATTTTCCTTATTAATCGGTTAGGCGATTTCATCCCTCCCTTCTTGCGGATTGTCTCCTGATGTGAGGATCGGTTGATCGCTTCCTTCGGCTCCCTTCTTCCTTCGTGTCTAGCGATAACTTCCTCAATTTTTATAAAAGCTATTCTAGCTGCCCAGGAGCATCTGCTGCTCTTTCGACTTCTAGGAAGCCGCTGTCGATTTGTGGTCTCTGGAAGAATTTGAACGAAAATACTACGAAAATACGTAAGGATAGATCTCCGTACGCTCTTGACCCTACGGAGGTTTATCCTTACGTTCACTTGGCTATAGTTCGTTTTCGAAAAATCACAACTGATCACAGGTTCGAAGAAATTCACTCAAGTTGCTGACCGCTCGACCATTTGATCGTTTTGTGAACTGATAGCCGATTCAGTCCTACCTAGCCAGTTGTGGTGACTAGTCTTGAAAATGATTACTGTGCTTTTGCTGCACATTCTGATTTGGTAGGCCGGCCGTTGAGAAAGGGAATGCTAATTCATCCTCGCGCTTACACAAAGCAACCAAAGAAGAATTTCGGTCATATTAAGCTCTCTTGGATGCGCCACAAACTCCATTTCCCCGTGGCTCTTGTAGTGTGGGTAAGGCGAGCGTTTCTAAAATGAGTCACGGTGCTCTAAGAGCGTATTCGACTATTCCTGCTGTTACCGATTCGGCGGCTGCTGGAATTTGCAGTACGTTCCTGGTTCCCATGCCGACACAAAAGCGGCGACGGGCGATTTCCTTCAAACTGAATTTGTTTTCTTAGAACACCCTTCATTCAAATGGGAGCCGGTTTTTTGACAACATCATACCTACTCTCAGGAGAGGATCTATAGGAGGAACCTATGTACATCGCCTGATCCACGGGCGCGTAAGCACTTGAACTGCACGGAAGTCGGTCAACAAAACCCGACAGGAATGTCGAATTTCGTTCTAAACAGGGTCACACGTAGTGCTTTGATCCGACGAGGCTACTAGTACCATCCAATCAACAAGACCGATTATCGATCTTCTAATCGATTTTCCGGTTGGATGTCCATTCGTCATCGCTCGCTGAGTCGCCGAGCGCTCGCTCACCAGCTGACTCATTCGTATAATTGTGCTCGATCGCATGTTTTGATGCTTCCGAACTGATAAGACACGACTGCGACAGCAGCCAACGCCGACACAGTCGCCCGCCATCGATCCAATGTGATCAATCAATTCGCTATCGATTGTACGGACGGATGCAGATGCATGGCTGGAGTGAGAGAAGAGAGTGTTTTCTGACGTCAGTTGCCACGAGGTGCTGGGAAGAAGACAGCGGCTGAAGGCAGAGGGCGCCGAGTGGCGCCCTATTGGTTTAACCTCGCCGTGTCCGTTGTTCAGTGCACGCGCGGGCGGCTCCGTCGCCACCTGCAGGGCCGGGGAAAAACGTCTGCAGAGAGTTCGACGGGTGCTTCTGAGCGAGGAGGAATCTCCTGATCTTAGAGAAGAAGTGGAGAAAACTTCATGCGGACAGAGTCTGCCAGAGAACTACCGGTAGTCGAGAAAACGGATTCCTGCCGGATTTCTTTGTCACAAACAGCGAGTAAGATGGCTAAAATTCTAGCCCATCAGCCTTGCGTTTGGCGATGAAATGCCAGTGTGAATGAATCTTCTTCGAATGCGCCACCCATTCCTTCTATATCGCGTTACCGCAGTGGTACATAGGGTGCGTGCAGCGCAGTTGGAGAAGGCACCAGCTCTCAAGTGCACATTGAATTGATTCAGAGCTAAGGCTGTGCCCACGCCAATTAAGTCTTCCATTCCTTCACGGATGGAGCAAGCTTGCACATTGTATTTTTGGCCGAAACACGTTCTTAAATTACCTCGTTTACATCCCAGAGAATTAGAAAGCATGGCGCGACCTGAAGAGAAAGCGAGCCGCGCACTCTATAGTTTTTTTAGCTAATCAATAACGACAGATAAGGTCTTATTGTGCTCAGACAAACTCGGTGCAAATTTATACACCTGATGGAAGGCCAGGATATGCATAGCACGAATGGAACCTGAGATCAATTCGTGGCGATCGCAGTATCGGCGACTTCTGCCGACTGCTCTATATCAGTTCATCTTCTTCGTGTGGCAAACTGCTTAAGCTGCTGCTCTGCAGAGGTCTTTGCGGGCTGTTATTTCTAAGGCTTTTTCTTGCCAGAAAAACGACAGTTATTGGGTAAAACCTCGCTCTAAGACGGTGTTGAGTCCGCAGCCTTCGCGTTCTAAGCAGTATGTAGTAGACATTCATTAACGTCAGCCGAGCAACGTCCACTCTTCTTGTTTGCGCTGCGCAAGAACTGCTAGATTTTTTCCGCCGTCATCATTGTAAAGCTCTACCGGAAGTTCTTTACGCTCCTTCCTGACTATCCTATGTCTTCCGTAGATACATTTTCGCGACTAGACTTCAAACGGCTTAAACAAGTCACGTTCTTCTACAAATGACCGGCGCTACAGCGAAGTTATATTATTTTGTAAATTTTTGCATTATTTTACCCGCTTCGTTCCTTATTTTTTTATAGATTTGCTCTGGTGAGGCGCGTGGAGTGCAGTCGGAGACAAATAGTAAAGAAATAGAAATAGAGAAATTTATTTATTTATTTGTGTGCGTTGTATAAGACAGACATCAGGTAAAACAACAACAACAATAACAACATGGTAAATGAACTCATAAATGCTCTACGGTACAACTATGCTGAGAGAATAGACTTTGCTGCGAGGCGTTTGAAGGAGGCTACGGAATCAGGGATGGGTGCAGTTTTAAGGAGGTGAAGATATGCAAGTCCTGTTCTAACAGTGAAGAAGTTGGCTCTGATAGTGGTTTTAGGTCTGGGGAAAAAATTTCCATTGTCCACTCCTGGTTATAGAAGGGTTATAGAAATAATAAAATAATAAAATTCGGCAATCGTCGGATTTTGTTATTTTATCATTTACAGTCACTACATATTTCTTCATGTTAGAGGCAAACAAAAACAAAGGAACAGGATGATTTTGACGCTATTGGAAGCAGAACCTGTTGACGACCAAACTATTGGTACTTGTAGTAAAAGGTTACAGAAGTCCTTTTTCAGAGTTAAATTTGCATGCTGAATGGAAGGGATCTTAGCTCTAACGTTGGGCTTCAAAATCAACGGTGAACGAGGTGGTGTTGGGTTGCTACTGGATCGGAAGATGGGAATTCGAGTTCCTCTTTGGGTCGAAGTGTTGTCCATAGCTTGCAATCATTCAATTAGCGTGATGTAGGAGAATTCTGTTTTTTATCGTGAATTTTTAAAATAAATAAAGTCTGACAATGAGTCATTCAAAGTAACATGCTTATTGGCTTCTATTTATTTATTTATCTCATATTTTCATAGTGTTGGTTCTAGTCTAGTCGTGAGATTCAGCGGTTTGATTCAGAATGTCATATGTGCAGAGCCTTCATTCAGTAGCAATGTGTCAATATCTAAATCTCATTTCATTCCATTTTTTTATATTTGTAAATCTCTCCTTCAATGGGTGAGGCCTAGAATTTCCGAAAATCGTTAACCAAGACTTTTTTACTGTAGAGGTCTCCTTGAGAAGCCTGAAGTGTTTAGATGTATCAGTTTTGCGCGGAAGACCGATTCCTCCTACCAACTACGGCGCATGGGACGGAACTTCAGAGTTGTGTTTTAAGCTCAAGTCCTTTCGTACTTAAATTCGGTATTGGCATTGCCGATCATTTTCAGTTATTTTTCCTGTCGTACTGTAAAATGAAATAGGAACTGGCCAACCAACTGAGTAATTTTAGTCATAACAAAAATTCCAGTCAAACTTATTCTGAATCAGTGGCGTTAGTTCACGATGTTTGCGTGATAGCGCAGATGGACGGAGTGCCGATTGATGTGTACATTCTGATTCAAGGTTTTTGGTTCGGATTTCCAGCCGAGGTCTACCAAACCTTCCTCACTCCGGTATCCGTGAATTGGTACCATAGCTGTCCGGAAAGGCACTGAATGACCATCGGTTGGAAATCCAACACATTTCATAGGCCGATTCAAATTGCCTCTGTGACACCTTGTAGAAGTAGAAAGCGTGTCGCTTCCTACAAAGGATCACGTCGACCTCTATCCTTTAGATTTGCCGCACTTGCTGAATAGTAGTCCTTGCACTGAATGCCAAAGGTGTGCAGAGTACAAGCTCTAAGGCGGATGTTTTAGAGCAAAAAAGTTGTTAAAAGTATTCAAAGGGAAAATAGAAAACCCATTGTCTTTTCACGTCACCCAAATTTCTTGAATATTCTGACATGATTTCTTTTCCCTTTGTTTCTCATTCAATTACAACGTACCTCTGGTTTTACTAAACATTCGGGTGAACACTGAAGGCTTCTGATGTGAATGTCCATTGTTCCTGTTCCGCTTTTCTCGAAATCCACCGCATTTTGCATCGCCTGCAACGACGCGAAACGCGCTAAGCACCTGCGCTGCTGAACAGCCAAGGTCGTGAGCGTTCCGTCTATCGCCGTTCGGAATCGTCGTGTTGCACTCTCGACTCGACATCTCTTTCTGTCCGTGTGCATCTGTTCTTCGCCCATCGCTCGCTTTCACGTTGAAGAACAAGTTCGCGCGCGACGTCGCCGGTGCGGCTGTCGCGACCGCGTCAAGGCCTTATCAGCAGGTCGCGATCTGATAAAGGCGCCGCTTCCGTCCGCGTCGGCCGCGCTCTCTCGCCGCGGCTCCCAGCGCTGCGTCGCCGTCATCTCCTCTCCCATCGTCGGCGCGCGATGTTTTGCGGGCGACGGTGGCGACGGCGATGAATCGCACGACGGCGTCGTCGGCCGTCCGGCCGGCAACCGTTCTGATTGCAATTTTAGATATCCGCGCACTCGGCCAGCAGCCAGCCGGCCGACGAACGAATCCGCGCCCAGATCTCCTCTCCTCTCCTGGGTTGGCGCACGGTCGGTCCGCTGGGACGACGGGCTTGGCGCCGACGCAAAAACGACACCGTGGCGCCTGAACAGCGTGCCGAGGGGGAAGTGCGCGTGCGGGTCGCAGCTGCACAAACAGACCGGAAGCAGCGCACGGGTCGAAGAGCAGCGTGGTGGGAGCCGGTGCGAGAGAGCGCGCGCGAACCACACGTGTAGCCGCAGATGAGCAGGAGTGGTCCGTCCGAATCAGGCTCGTGGTGTTTCAGATGAACGACACGGCCGACATCGTTAAACAGTCGCAGCCGACCGCCACCGCCACGAAAATCGAGCCCAACGATAGGTAAGGCAGCGTTCTCTCCTTCTGGAAGAAAGCAGTAAGGCGCCCGCGGGTCATGTAGAATCGGCCTTGCCGGTATGTGAGGTAGCGTCGAGCATTAGGATGCAGCCGACAGGTGCAGGAAACGGCAAAAATAGCGCACCATCCCTCATCACTCATGCTTAGACCTTCGACAGAAAAGGTCTCGGAAGAGTTAGATACGTGGTAAATGCTCTTCAATAGGTGGAAATCTTGTGATCGGTACGGTACGTTCGACTAAAGCAGATCTTACTGTAGACGGGAAGCAACACAAAGGGCTAATTCATTATGGCGACTAATGGTAAATGCCTGTGCTGCTGAATCTGGCGCGAAAAAAAGTATATTAGGTGTCTACATTATCCGATGCTTCTTTAGTGGAGGCCTCGAAAGTGAAGGTGAAGCTTGTGTGAATATGAAGATGTTAATCTCGAAGTCATTTTTTAAAGAAGACGATCATTAAGCAAGTCACTTCATCTATTAATAACAAGCTTCATAGGACAAGGTTTTACCCTACGCCGCTATGACGTCAGTCCACCTGGACAAAAACCCCACCTATGTTTCCTTAGCCCTAATTGCACTTTTAACTAGGGGTCGTGGTCTTGGATCATCGACTTATTTTGCTCCATCTATTTTACTGTTTTTACTGTATTTCTATTTGCTGCAGAATATGGAGTTAAGTGGGTTACTACATAGACGACACCTCAATTGAGGTGAAAACGAGTAAATTCGAGAACATGAACGGTGTCGGTTACCCATTTTACGAGTTCTCATCAGAACACTTATATGTACTCTACTCTCTACGAGTGTCGACTTCCCGGGAGAAGCAGTCCAGCCTAGAAGCTGGTCAGATGATGAGAACGAATAGCTGTTTGCTGAACAAGAAATATTTCTTGAGATGCCCACAGTGCACTCCCATACCAATGTTGGACCTCGTCGTACTTAACAAGGTCAGACGAATTATGTAGAAGCATTACCATCACTTCAACTTTTGATCACTAGAACCTTTGAGTTGTTCCGAATTAAGGAGGAGCGCGAAATAAACGACACATAGGGATTGGATTGACAAAAGCTCTTCGCCGACTCTATTTTGTTATTCCTCGAGATCTTGCAAGCTTTCCTAAGCTCAATCTCAGCAAATAAATTATCAGTGATAAAGAACTTTGTTAGGAAGTTCCTGTTTGGTATGCTCACCTTTTCTAAATATCGAATGAACGACGAACAACTCAGGGTTCTGTCCTCGTACAAACTGAACGACCAAGAAGGAATCGGAAGCTTAGTTGGTCTGGATGTGGCCAGGACCAAGAACCTCGATTAGATGTGCGGTGGAATTAGTTTCCTCGAACAGCGGTACGACACGCCCGCTCATACGCAGCGATTTCTTGATGTTAGTCAACGTAAAACGAAAAGCGCGTCTAGTTATTCCCCAAAACCGATCACAATCGGGCAGAAGTATGAATTTCGCCCAAGCGCTGAACAACTATCAGAGCCCTAAGCATCTTGTGGTATCTGCAAAACATGGGCCTCTGTTGGGGCTATTTCGGAAAGCAATTGCCGAAGAGCGAATAAAAATGGTGTTATACTGTAATTAAGAGAGGACCTGGGACATGCTTGAGGCGATGGCGATTGAAGAGCTTCGCAGGGACGTCTTCTAAAAGGTTATATCACATTAGATGGATTCAAGAGCTCTGTCAGGGTGAATAATTTACTCATGAGCGGTTGGATGCTAAAGCCTACTTCGTCGGTGGCCTTATTCAGGTTTTTATGTCCCTAAGCCCTCTAAACCACAAGCTCCAATGCACGGCAGGCACCTCGGACATTCGCTCAGAGTGCGCTATTTGGCACACGGAGAAAAGTAGTCTTTTAAGTGTAGGGTGAGACAGACATTTTTCGTCACAAAATGCCCACACACACTTTGAAACGAAGTTCCGCCCTAATGATCATGGTGACGGAAAGCGAGATGCGTATGTTTGGAAAACACGGAATGAAGTTCTTCTTAGTGTAGGTGAGGAAGAGAACGAACTGGTAAAGCGATACTTTTAGAAAACGCACTCGTATGTTCAAAGAACAGTCTTTTCTCAGAAGAGACCAGGACATTTTTCAGGCTCACCCCGACCTATGACACCTACAAAAAGGAACCCTGGCAGGGTGTCACCCAGCTGAATGGAGGTCAAATGATTACGGTAACTTTTAGAATTTTACGTAAAAATTAGTTCACTTCTCTATGCATTCGTTTTAGAACTGCATACTACTCATAAATGTTTTGTAAACTAATCTTAATTTTTGATTGCTATTACTTTTTCTAGTATTATAATTGCTTTTTATTCTCTCAATGCGTTTTTCCTCCGTGATAAAGGAGAATCCTCTCATTGTTGGATCCAGTCGCCCGACTCGTTTTATAATCTTCCGCCGGATCATCGATATTCCGAGTTTTCAGCTTTCTCCACCGGCTGGCGATCCAGCCGGCACTCAGCCGGAGCCAACGCAATCCTCGTCGAGCACCGGCTCTGACCTCACCGCCGGCGATGCCGAAGGCGTTTGGAGCGTCGACATCGACCAAGTAGGTTTGAGCTGGTTTTCGCGGCTTCTTATTTGCCTTGAACCCTCCTGCGAATGCTGAAGATTCTGTTCTTCAAGGCCTTCCAAGAAGCCCTGGCCATCTACCCACCATGTGGACGGCGGAAAATCATCATCAGCGATGAGGGCAAGATGTATGGTGAGTGCAGTGACCTTTTGCTCTTTTCTTTGTGAAATTCATCCGTGTCCCCTTATGTTTTGTAGGGCGACGATGTTCGAAAAATTCACTTGAGTTTTTCATAATTCCGCATTTTTCCTCAATAATAAGGGTTAGTAATCCAATGTGTACTATGATATGGGTTTATTATCTGGGGAAAAAACGAGGCTAGAATTTTATGCAAAGATTCCGATGTATCTCGACTTCATAAAGCCATAGTTCTATTATAGCGCTGTTATTGTTAGTTGGCTTAACTATTTTCTAGAGCATTTCCTAGTTACTAGAACAAGATTATCTCGCTCATTCAGAAGTGTACTGCCTTTCTACCCAAACTTTTCATTGAATTGCCTGAACCGATAGATTTTGACACAATTTCGTTCCATTTGAAATTTTATCCCTTCACTTGCACCAGCGAGTTCAGCATATCTCTGAGAGGCTGCTGATTCAGGAACAGACATTTGTATACCATTCTTAGAGCCCCATTCTCCGTGTTAGATCATTCCTTTTGGGGCAGCGCAGCGCTCTTATGACAGGCGCTCAATTCATTGTTGATAATTAATGATGCATATTTGCTGGAATGAAATTCAATAATTGCTTTGTGATTCATTTGTGAATTACGGTAGGCGTATTGTGAGTGGAGGCGATCGTTTGGTTCGATTCGGCACCAGACAACTAAGGATTTCCCTTCTTCGTTAGTCAGTTAACTGATGGCAGGCGATGGCTAGCAGTCGGCTATTCATCTAAAATCACGATTTGGCTGTTCAGGTGGCTCAAAGTACTGCTCCGTAGATGTAGAAGGTGCTTCGTATTCCATGTGTCGGTTAGTTAACGCGGACTTTGTCCTCTTCATTCTGTGTTACTGAAGCTTCACTCGACCTCTCTCGAAGCGACAGTTGAGCTCAGTGAACCTTTGGTCGATCTTTCTTGAAAGAGTGACATGTGCCCGTAAAGTAGTGATCCTCCCGTTGTTTTTTCGAAATGCGACGAACCGAAAATCGACTAGTCGGAACACTTATTTTGCCATTCCTTTCACCTTCCCTGGCTAGCTTCACCAACATTTCCTTGTTCAAAAAGGTAGCCGGTTCTCAACACGCTGCCAACACGCTGCCTACGATAGACGGGCTAAAGACAACACGCTGCCTACGATAGACGGGCTACTCTTGGCAAGAAGTCTTCATCAAGCTGAGCGGCACCGTAAATGCGAACCTAATCAAAGCTTATGGACCCAGTTTGGGGCATAACGCTCCTGCCTGCCTCCTGATTCAGGGCGCCGTCACAAGAAGAATACAATGGCATGCCCTGAAAAAGGGAAACTTGGTGCCATGTCTCTGTTTCTAGAGAAAGCTTATGTTAGCGCTAGACGCACTGGGGGGACTCCATCCTAGGCGTGGACTTGTTCAGTGTACTGATCACGATAGGACAGCATGTCGTGCTTTTCTCGGCCTAGCCATAGGATTCCATTGAAGTACGAAACTGTAGTGAGGAAGGTGAGGAAGAACATTATAACCCGTGAAGGACGACATACCTGCCTTCTGTTCTTCAGTGGAACAGCCATCAGCACTCGATTGCAATCTGTATAAGAATTGCTTACCTTAAGAGACCATTGTTATTCATTTTAAAACGTTTGAGATCTATTTACATTTATTGTACTCTTAATAGCGTTGTCGTTGGCGCCGGTTGTTGACTTCACCCAAATCATGATTTTTGGTTCGAGTCCAGCTCAGAGCAACCAAGCCCTTAATCTCTTCGGAGTCGGTAAATTGGCAAGGGATTTTGTGGAGGAGAGGGATAAAGGAAGGCGCTAAGTAATCCACCATTTGGGATGCGCTACGCATTCTAGTTTTACATGATGTCGTCTATACAATTTGAATGCATAGATGGCCTGCAGAGTATTCTGTAATGACGACCCTATGGAAAGGTCGGTTTTACCCCTTCCAGATAAGTTTGGTACCAATTTACCGAACCTGGAGGGATGGAAGGCTTGGCTAGCGGCTACCAAAACCCTTGAATGAGTGCACGCGTTGCTGGCGCCTCTTCCCATTGGACTACCACACGCTCTAGGAAGGATAACAAAAGGGATTCTCCATCGTATGGTTGCTCGAGTTATTGCAAAGGCCAACTACGCATCCAGATTGCCTCCACGACATCCCATGCCTTACACGGTTAGGTTTGCTTAGACATCACAGTCCTCACTTTTTAGAATATATAGGATTTTTCCTATAATTTCATTTCACTTTCACTAATGTTCCCATTTTTATTCTCCTGTGGTTTAAAACGAATTTTGAAGGACCTTTTCACCGCCTATTATTATGGTTTCCCTCATGTAGTGGTGAAATAATTCTGCCAATATTTTTCCAAAATTGTCCTCAGGAATTAGCCGCGCTACGGAAGCTTCGCCTCGGTGCGTTCCGCTGTCAGATTTCGCCGCCGCCGTCTCCAACCTGCGCATCGGCCCTTCTGAGGCGGCCAGGTCACGCTGACGGCGTCGGGACGGGCCGGCGAGCAGCAGCAGCTGCAGCTGCTTGCCGCTGCCGGTCCATCTGTCCCGTCAGTTAATTCGCATGCCATCGTGTTCGCGTCGCCGGCCAGCGTACCGTGATGAATTGTCGCCGCTCGTGCCACAATAGACCGACCGAGCGACCGAAATCAACGTCGCGCTCGGTCGACCAACTCGACCATCGAGCGCTGCAAACCATCGTCACATCCTCAAAATCATCGCCAGCCGCGCGCTGCAAGGGGTTCTGGGGGTGCGGTCTAGTTCGTTGTGGAGTAAGCCTCACGGACTGCTCAAGATTATTAGAGCAGCTACTGTGTAGGTGTTCGCCTGGCATTTGACGAAGCACTGCACACCTCGAGCAGCTCGTCATCTCCCTGACACTGTTTAGGAAGCACGGTCGGCTGTCTATGCCTTCTTATAGCCCTGTGCAGCATTGTCCACCTGCTCGGCTACTTGTTTCATCTCTCCAGCTCTCATTTTGATTTTTTTATTCTTCTCAGTGCTATTGCTTGAAACGGACAACAAGCTGAAAGAGAGAACACAGTAATTGTCTGAGAAATGCTAAAAAAATAAACGAGAGAAGAAGAAGAAACATTGGCAAAGACTGAGAGTCTAGAAACAGTCCAGAAAAGAGAAAATGAGGACACTAGAGTTCAACTGGAGCAGAGTCAGTGCAAAGGAGCTGAGAAGCTTTCCCTCTATTTTTGTTTGGAAGCTACAAATCTGCAATTTGCCAAGCTGTCGGATGATCAGGACACGGGCATGATAGGAGATAACCATGACGAGCTTGTATTATTTCAAAGAGATTTTTGAACTGGTACCATCCGATGCCACCCTTTAGAAGGCTCTTCTGGGAGTCGACCTGCGCGATGGTACCGTTCAAATCCGGACGATCCGGACGCGTGCCCCATGCCGGGTGGGGTCTGCACTGATTGCCATTTCATGCCACGATGCCAAGTGTCAGTGATGAGATGGACAGTGATCGATGATGATTGTGAGAGGTGACGGCGTACGGCACGTGGCCGATGCAGAAGCTTCTGGCCTGAACACTGGACTAATCGACATTGGCTTGTTGGGGTCGCTGAAATGGGTTCTGCCACGGTAGAGCGCAATCTGAACAGCGTCAGTGTAGGTCGACATCAAAGGGGTTTAGCCAAAAGTTTGCTTCTGAAGAACATTGCTCAACTAGTAGGTAATGGATCAAGGACGGCGTTAATCAATCCGCTTTGGGATGCGCCACGTACTCCCTTTCTACAGGCCGTCATGGAGGAAATTTGAATGCGTATTTGGCAAACAGCTGGCCAGCCAGTGGTCAAGACAGTGTTTTATGCTTCCCAAACAAGTATGGTACCAGTTCATCGACCCCAAATGATGGAAGGCTTGGATGGCCTAGGCTGGAAATCCGAACCGAGAACCCGGCATTGGGTGCACACGACAGCCGTGCCTCCTCCGACTGCACTACCATGCACCAAAGTAATGGGTGTCTGACAAAATTCAAAATTCAGTTGCATTTCTCCTATTGCTTTTTAAAGATGACCGAAGATGTTGGCATACAGTAGACTGAGTAGTATGACTTGTTGCTTATACTTGTTGTCTATATGAACACGCGTGCGCGCTTGGAAGCGCAGCCGAAGGAGGCACGACTGTCGCATGCACCCGATACCAGGATCTTGGTTCGAATTTCTCGCCCAGGCCAACCAAGCCTCCCATCCCCCCAGGGTTGGTGAATTAGTACCAGACTTGTCTGGGAAGCGACAAAGCGCTGATTTGTTCATCGGCTAGCCACCAAAACCCATTGCATGGACAAATACGCATTCAAATCGCGCCCACAACATCCCGGGAAAGTTGAAAGCGTGGCGCGTCCGAAAAGGGATTGAGTACTCAGCGAAAAGAATCAATATTTGAAAATAGTTCATACATTCGAGATCCCACTTCAAATGTCCGGTGGGGTTTTTCTGACAATCTCCTGCCTTTCGAGAGGCCTCTGGAATCTCCGCGACATGTACGCCCTGTTTCTGTCATAGGAGTTTTCGAATTCGGAGCTCAGCGACATTAGAAAACACTGAAGAATCAAGACAATCGAAATGCTGAGCAGTGTGGAAATGAACAGTGCTGTAACACGCACCAGTTGTCTTGTTACACTAATCGTTCTGTTTATCACTGTTCCAATGAAATACGGCCGCATGTGTGAGGGTGTGGCATGAGAAATAGCGCTACACCAAACAATTACATACAAACGTGAAAACCGTACAAATGTGGACGTATGTGACGCAGTCGGTAGATGGTATCGATCTTAAACGGCATCGGTTAAGTCGACTTCTGGTTCGATTTGTGTTCAGGACGTTAGGCCCGGCATGCTTCCAGTCTTGTAATGAAGGGATAGAAGGTTGATCTGTCTAGAAATGAGCTCATTGATTCTAATTCAGGCCTAGAGCTTCTTTTGGTGTTTTTACAAGTTGTTGTCGGGGTGGTTGTTGTAGGAATGGTTAGGTGGTATACAAGTGCCTGTGCCAGGGTGAACTCGAAACCTCCACCACTCTTGCTTGCTCCTTTGCTCCTTCTGCGCTCCCCTTTTCCGTTCTACATACATAGGTTTACATCTGCAGCTAGACTACCCAGGTCGCCTTTGCCTACCTTCCTTCTTTATTCATCGGCGGAGACTAGGTTGGAGACGGCAGACTGGCTTCGCTCTAGGTTCTATCTGGCAAGTAAAAGGATAAAAGGATAAAGGACGGCGTTACTCAATCCCTTCTGGGATGCGCCAGCGCATTCTACTTCTACGGGATGTCGGCAGGCGACATGAATGCGTATTTGGCCATACAATGACTTGCGGTGGCCAGCCGATGAACAAGTCAGCGCTCTATCCTTCCCAGACAAGTCTGGTACCAATTCACCGACCCCGGAGGGATGGAAGGCTTGGTTGGCCTGGGCGGGAAATCCGAACCAGGAACCTGGTATCGGGTGCACGCGACAGTCGCGCCTCCTCCGACTGCGCTACACACGCCCCTAGTAGACTGCTTGGCGCATCCCAAAAATTGTTTAGTATCCACTACTTCTGCTTTGTACTTTACTGCTGTGTGGTGCTTCCGTACGAATCTCGATTACTGCTGCGCACAGCTCTGTAAACGGTTGAAGAGTGGAGAGCTCGTTCTCAAGAAGTCGTTTGAGGATGCGCCATGCATCCTCTCTCTTCGTGACATCGAGGAAGCGCAGTGGTTTACAAAATTAATGAAGGTGGCTATTCGGGAGAGATCAGTGGTTTTCAAACCTCTCTAACAATTTTTCGCTCTGTTCATTGTAGAAATTTATTTTTTATAGTTTTGATTTTTATATATCGAAAGCTTTAAAAGCAATGCTCGCACGTGCTGCTCCACACGGTTGTCGAACTTCTGCGTGTAATAGATGAGGAGTGTGTGCGGCTTTCAAGCTCTTTATGGCAAGAATTTCAACCAAAACTCGTCATTTTCACGTGACTTTAAGTAGTTTCAAAACAGCTGTTCTAATTACGACATCTTAAGGCTTTAAAATAGCCGTGCTCGCACAGCTTTCACCGGTTACTCACACCTGCCTCTGCAACCAGATCGCCTCGGCAACTCGGCAAGTGGCGATAAAACCGCTGCAGTGGCGAGACGAATCGCCGCGAAAAAGTCGTTCTAGGCACCCGAGCGCCCTCTCGAAGTCGCCCGCTCTTCGATGTTAATGGCGACGCCCTGCCAGTTTCCTTTCAGTATTTCATCGCGATGACTTAGTTGAGTGGTTACTTACTCGTTTCGCAGCAAGGTTACTCGGAAGTAAGGCCACTGCCGCCACCGGCGCGGCGAGGCCGGCCGGTTTCGCGCCGGCGGCCTTGATCCTCCGGCGACGGCGTTTTTTTCGCGCGCCATCCGAATATGGTCGTCGTGCTCGGCTACCGTATACGCCGCTGCACCGCTTAATTACTCGGTGGAGAGTGTTTTTTATGGCAGTGTGATGAGGTGTTCGCTCTTCTGACCTACCTACCAGTTTACGTTGAGATGAAGAAGTCAGCTAGGGACAAGCTCCTGATGACAAAGTGGGTGGCTCCGCATGGTTATTTGGGGTTGCGCCACGCATTTGAACATCCTGTGGATCACAAGGGCGTTTTTCACAGGATTTCTTCAGCTCGGCAGGGATTTCTTATGAATCTTAGACACTCAATACCTATTCGGTCATCCTCCGGAGCATATGTTCATAGCAAGATGTTGAAGGACTCGTTTGAAATTGGTCGGTAGACCCACTCATGAACATTTGATGGCGCCTATCAGCACTGCTCCGACGGCAGAATCGGTTCATGCTTCACTAAAGAAAAGAGTTCTCAGAACGAGTGCAGTTTCAAAACATGATGTGGTTGGGCGACTGGCAGGAAGTTTAATGTATCCACAGAAGGTGGAAATTATGACAGTTTGAAGCTGTTTTAGTAATGGTCGTTAATGTGGCCTACAAGGGAGGAGAGAGTGCTGTAGCCAATCACAGGCAATCGAGCACGGAGCGAACCATGCTCTAGCCAGTCAGTGTTGTCCTGGTACCGCAACCGCGCTATAAATAAATAATAAGGGTCGAGAAAGTTCTTGTGCTATACGGGAATCATTTGGCAAGTATTGTGTATATATCATTTTAATGTCAAATCGAACATTCTTCTAAGCTAACCTACGACTTTCCAAATCTAAGCGAACTCTTCAAAATCGAAGCTTCTTCTACATTAAACTAGAAGCTCTCTAAAAATTTTCGCATAATTTTTTGTTGAAGGAAAATTGTAGTATAACCTTCTTTGAAGTTTTAATTTACTTCACACTAAGAACACGTAGTATGAAATTTTATAAAAAATTATTTTTAGAGGAAACACAATGGTTAAAAGCTTGTGTTGAAAAGCAGGAAGGCGACCATTTTATACAAGTCTCCGTCTGGAACTGCGCATTTTTATTTGATTGATAGCAAAATTTCTATTTGCATGCAGGGTTACATCTGCAAACGGTGCAACAGAAAAAAATTGTGAAAAACCACCCATGACCCATATTATGACTTTCTTGCTGCATGCAAGCAGTGTTTACACTATTAATCAGATAAACATTGTGACTTGCTTTCCGAGTGCATGGCGCGATCCATTTTTTTTAATGCGCTACGTGATTGCTGCCTTGCTGCGTTTTAAAACTAGTTTAATTTTTATTTTTAAAAAGAAAAAAGAAAAAATATAGCACTCATTCAGGAGTTGAAGTAAAAAAAATCAAGAAAAGTTTTTCTAAATTTTCATTGAACAAAAATTATTCTTACCATCTTAGAGAGTCTGCAGTTTAACATGCAGAAAGCTCGTTTCGATTTGGAAGACGTTCAGTTTGATTTCGAAGTTCATAGGCCAGCTTAGAAGAGTGTCCAATTTGGCGTGAAAAATGTCTAATTTGACGTGAAAGGGGTCCAATTCGGCGAGAAAATGCTATAAATTCCTCTCAGTATTTCCAGTCAAGAAAAGGTTGCTGTTGTTGTTCTGTTGGCACCTTATTGGCATCTTCATGAAATACTGCCTACAACTGTTTCAATTTATCGAAATTGACTTCGCTGAATTATTCGTTGTTGTCCACAACTTCAGTAGCCATTGTTTCACTATAAATGTTTGAACGTTATGTATATGTTATTTATAATATACATTTTATTATATTTTCATGCTGTTAGGAATTATTTTTTTGTGTCTTATTTTTTTGGCAGATGCCTTTAGCACTGTAGGAGGACGTGCCAGTTGTAGTATACATCCTCCAGGTTCCTGGTTCGGATTTTCTGCCCAGGCCAACCAAGCCTACCATCCCTCCGGAGTCGGCGAATTGGTACCAGACTCGTCTGAGAAGGATAAAGCAGTGATATTTTCATCGGCTAGTCACAGAAAGTCATTGTAATGATTGTATTCACTTAAATTATCTCCACGACATCCAGTAGAAGTACAATGCATAACTCATCCAAAAAGGGATTACTTAACGCTGTCCTTTATCGTTATCCATGCCACGTGGACAGCAGGAGGGGTAAATTTCAAGGTGAATTCCGTTTCTAAGAGAGGAAAGACGTTTGCATCTAGGAATTGTCTAGTTCGTATAAAGGCCTCGGGTTTGCTCGAAAAGCACTGACATGTCTACCGACCCACATACCTTTCAATGTATAAGTGGATAAGCGTTTAAAATCTCGTCGCGATTGCGTGTGAGGTGAAGGCGTGGCGCATACCAAACAATCAAGTGAAGTCAATCACCTTCTGCTTCACACCTCCTCACCGTGAAAAATGAGAAAGGCCTTCTACGGGACGACTCTTTCGGATGTTGTAGTATCTCAAGTTTAGGTCGGATTCTTTGGATAATTCATCCGCTAGAGCTACATATCCGGATGTCCAGATTCGAGGTTAAAGTATGAGACGTGTGCCGCAGTCCATCTGTGCAGAGCATGTCGTCCTTCACCGCTAGATGATCAGTCACCACCACCCCGTATGATGCCCTTTCTCTCGGTTTCTCCAATTCGACTTATGACGGGATGAGAAGAACTCGTAGAAAGATGCACACGTCAATTTCATACAGTTGTGGAAACATCAGATTATGAGAACGACGTTTGATGTTGTTAAGGGGCTAAGCAGAGAGACAAAATATGCCAAAAACGCAAAAGTTTTCTGCTCGAGAAAAAAGTATAAATTCCGTGAATAATAATTAGTATTTTCTTCCTAGCTACCTGCTACGCTCATTCGTTTCATTTGGAGGATAAATCGTAACTGCAGCCTCTAAAGTTGACGTTTGAGTGGAGATCGACTTTCATGGCTTAGGATAGGCGATTAGGCTGGACGCGGAACCGATCTACTAGGAGCTCATTCGGCAGTTCTTAATAATATTTGCCTCTTCACGGACAAAAACTTCGTTGACTGGTGCCTTGGCAGTAGTAGAAGAATATTTCAGAGCCGTTGGAACATTGAAGAGCAAACATTCCTGAATTGATTAGCAAGCATATCTGAGCGTTGCTATTTTATTGCACTTTTTAGTTGGTTTAGCTGGTAGCACATTTTTCATACACTTAGCGTTCGGGGCAGAATACAGAGCAAGAGTACGATTTAGTAGTGGAATAAAACTGAATTCTTTGCTGAGGAGGAGAGCTATCCAGTTCTAGAATAGGGAGGTGGATATCCCAGGTGGTCGTGCAGTAATAGCGGGCACCGGAGACATAAGGAATCGTTCGTGGTTTCAAGTTTCGTCCAGGCTAACCTTCCATCTTTACTGGGTAGACGCACTTCTCGTAGACATTCGGGAATGATGGACCACATACCTTTCAATCACGAAGCACCGCAGATCACCTTCCAGGAAAAGTGTGGTTTCATATGTCATGGTATTTTTTATTTATTTTTACGTGAAATTCACTCCAGACATAAACTATTCGTGAAGGATACTCCAAAAAATGTCAAGAAAAAGACGAAGGAAGAACGTGATGAACAAGAAGTGAGGTCGATTGAACATAGATTTGAAAGATTTCTACACTTATAGGAAGGCAAGCAATTAAACGTTTCGATAATGTCTGTCTAAAGGCCACTTGAATTCCAGGAAGATAATTTGATTATATAAACTAGAAGTGAAATGCACGACGCACCGCTGAAGAATTGGTTAAGACCGGTCTGGTCCAGGAGTGGGATTATCAGCTATGGTTCAGTCTAGTCAAATCAAACCGTCCATCTTGTCTTGCGGCTGGACAAGAAGCTGAAGGTTCAGCCCGACCTCAGTGCTATATTACAGCTGAATGAATTCCACTCAAATGTGCTTCCATTACTTCATCACAACCTTCTCTTCTGCTAATTCATCAGCTTCAGTACCTACTGATTTAATATGCTGCTATAGCTCACTTAAGAGGGGAACGTCTAAAGAAGCACTCCCTTCTCGTTGCTAGCCAAACTGACGCTTCTTTCCGTGCATCGTTTCAATTTTTTGCTCCACTCGAAGTGTTTCGCGAAGTATACTCATCTGTATTTGCTTTCTGTTTTTCCGTCGTTTACACACGACCGCCTTAGCACTTCACGACGCCGAGCACTCGCCTCCAGAAAATACGCCAAAATAAGAAAAGAAATGACGAGAGA
This sequence comes from Heligmosomoides polygyrus polygyrus, assembly GCA_947396885.1. NCBI lineage: Eukaryota > Metazoa > Nematoda > Chromadorea > Rhabditida > Heligmosomidae > Heligmosomoides > Heligmosomoides polygyrus. The sequence goes on from OX377202.1 coordinate 27,851,316, forward strand.
ATCTTCTAAGAAGAACGACGAAAGGTGTAGAAATTCGAAGCACCCAACAAGATTTCCTACGGCTGGCTTGCTCAGGACCATTCTACTATTCTCAACTCCTCTCGTGAAGAAGCGGCTGAGTTTAGAGAAGCTCTAAAGGTTCCAGACCGACAACTGTGTCCTGCGGTTTTTCCGAATGACTGATTACCTTTGAATGAAGTTGAGTTGGGCAAAGGATCCGTTGGCGCTTTGCTCAGCTCCTTTTAAGAGCAGAGGAATGAGTTTTTGCACGAATGATCTCGAAAAGATATGACGAGCGGGTTGCCAATCTCGTTATCACTCCAGTTACGTAGTTCTAGCATATTGACATGGAAGCGGGAGCATAGCTTTGATTTTCGCCTTGAGCTTTCTAAGGTTCAGGAAGAGTTTTTCACTCTCGACAACAAGTTTAATATGAAGCTCCTATAGACTGAAAAAGTAAGGAGCTATTTGTAAAGTCGCAATGCGAACTTTTGAGACTGGTGCCAAAGTTGTATTTACCAAGTGTTAAGGTACACCGGTTTCTACCTTCTTTAGTTCTGACTACACCATACTTATTTAATACCATAGCCTAAAAATTCAAAACACATGTTAGCCTTCGGCATCCCGAATTACCCTCGCTTTTCAGACGACGAGGTTAAATGGATTTAGTCCATGTCGTGAATGTGGGCAGCATTGGGAGGGGGGGGGGGGACGCGCCAGTCGGATGAGCTTGTCATCCAGGGGCCGGATTCATCAACGACTAACCCGTGGGTGTAGGGGGTAGAGTTACCCACGACGAAACCTGCGTCTTCGACTCTTGCCTTGTCTACCTAACTCTTATCTCTACTCCTTATACCCCGCATACCTACGGGTTTAATTGTTGATGAATCCGGCCCCAGAGAGGACATGTTCGATCTGCACCCTAATTGGCTGGTGTACGTCCAATGGTTGCTCTGATTAGTTGTGATTGGTCACTTGCCAGTGCTGCCCACATTCGCCACATGGACCGGCAGTTTTTATCCTTGAACGAAACAGCTGCACCATACAATTCAGTCTTTCGGTAACTAGTATGACGACAACAATACAGATGTGGAGTGCTTCGAGGGGTTCTGATTATACGTGGAACAACACCCATGATGAGTAGAAGGGCGATTCGAATCCCAAAGAAAAGTGGTAGCTGCTGCTTCGGACGAAGAACTGTGGACCAGGCCGAGATATAGGTTTCTTACCCAATCAATCCTGCTAAATTCACATGCAGCCCAATTGTTGCCTATTCCAGGGGCGGGATGTTCAAAACGTTCAAAGCGATTTTTGATCTGGGATGCACGGCGACACCACCCAGTCCTTTTCCAACGGAGGGTCTCTCAGCTTCTCGCGCATCGTGAAAGATGAAAGCGTGTCGAATGCTTTCACTCAGTTTCTTTGAGCATACGCCGTGCACTCCACTTCTGGCTGATATCACGGGGATCTGGCTTGGCAAAGCGAAGTGGTTTAAACGTGGCCCAAGTTCCTTCTCCAGCGTAGTTTTTGGCAGGTTCGGGAAACACCGTTGTGAGTCACTAAGTCTGCTGTCCATCTGCAACTGCCCAACAATATTTGCACAGTAGTCGTCACGTCACTCGCAGGAGCCTATTAGCGCCGGCCGCCGCCCGCCTGGTGGCTTTGCGTGGTGCTCCTGGTTCTTCGGCCTGTTGTCAGCAGCGGCTTGCCTTTGACGGCCTCTGGAACACGAGGATTAGATGGCACAAGGCAGCGCGACCACCGAGTTTATAACAGACCATAAGCCGTCCTTGACCACAGCCACGACCACACAGAGCGACAGACTTCTTTGTTTGGGTTCCAGCAGTCACTTGGAGGGATCCTTGGGGTCGTCCCGAGCACGCTCGAAGCTGCGCGCACCGACGGCAAACAAACAAAAAAAGAGCGCGAGAGTTTGATCAGCTTGCGGTTGGCATGACGAGCCTCAGCAGTCTGTTCACACCTGCACAGCTGTGCTCACCGTCGAAGAAGCCTTGGTTTGCTCGCTTGATGTGCTGCATTTCAGAGCATCTTATTCTTAGCTGCTTGACTGAGAAGCGAAAGAAAAATGTGAAAACTCAAGTTTAGTTCAGAGTTGGTCACTCCACATGAGCTTCTCCTTCGGGAACAGCATTCTAATTCTGGTCGCCCTAGGCGAAGAGACCGAGTGAACTTTGTTTGTGGTCATACCTGTGGCCCTCTCACGGTCATACCTATTCAAAACAATATCATACGTGGTACAAGACAGTTACAATGCAGTCACTGATTTTTCACAGCACTTTTAGCTCCTTTCCATGCTGCAGCCTCGCTCCGACAGCCTAATCTATGCATGAGTTATGTCTAGGGAATTTCCACTCGGTATCTGAATAGAGGACGCATGTAGCGCAGTCGGAGGAGGTGCCTGTGTCCCATACACCTGATACAAGATTCATGGTACGGATTTCCCGCCAAGGTCAACTAAGCCTTCCATTCCTCCGAGATCGGTGAATTGATACCAGAGTTGTCTAGTAAGGATAACGCGCTGACTTGCTCATCAGCTTGCCACCGCAATTCTTTGCATGGCCAAATACGCCTTCAAATCAACTTCACGACATAGCGTAGAAGTAGCGTGGCGCGTCTCTAAAGGGAGTGTGTAACACCGTCCTTTATCTTTTATCCTTTATCCCTTGTCTCAATAGAAGTACCACTTTTCAGAGCCGTAGGGCACCACTGATGCACAGATTCTGTAAACTAGTGCTGTGGAATGTTCTTCAAGAGTGTTGTGAGATATCCAAAGTAGTAAGGTCAAAGGATTAAGGTCGGCTTCACTTAATCCCTTTACGAAATACGCTACGCACTGTATTTCTATCGAAAATCGTAGAGGTAATTTGAGTGCGTACTTAGCCGATACGATGAGCTGGAGTGTCGAGTCGATGCACAAATTGGTGCCTTTTCCTTCCCAGGCAGGTTCGGTGCTAACTCACCGATAGTCAAGAATGAAGGCTTGGGAGGATATACCTTCGACAGCACGCGGGAGCCGATGCCTTCTCAGGATAGACTACAATTGCCTTATAGTCCCGATGACTAGCCTTCAAGATATCCAGCTATGTATGCTGTTTTCACGATAAACTGGACACTTTTCAAATCAAGTGTGACACTCTTAAACGCAAGATCAACGCTTTTATAGCAATCTAATCAGATAAAACTACAGATCCTCCAACGTGGTTAGAATAAATTTTATTCAAGGAAAATTTATCATGACTTTCTTAGGCATTTTTAATTCCCAATATGTCCCAATATGAAAATGCGGCATGCATTAGACTAGATAGCCGCGGTTTTTATTTGATTGAAAGCAAACATTCTATTTACGTGGAGTAACACCATCCAACACGATTCACGCAAGTGAATGAAGGCCTCGAGAGTTTCAAGCTTCGTCGAAGATCAGGAACACCATCGTACGGGCCAAATTGTCGATAATTAGATGGGCCGGCCAGATTATGTGTTTCAAAGACGTCCGGTGGTCAAGAGCCGGTCACCGACTGGATGGGATGTCAAGAGAACAACAACGCGGTGGTTGGACTTCTTCGTGAAAGCCCTGAATGAATGATATGACGCTCTTCGTGTCCATCGAGCGGTGAGGATTCATTGGAGCACTTCGGCACACGACAGGGACGAATAGAGACGCTGCTGGCGCCCACTCGAGCAACTCGATGATCAGCGGGACGACAGGTGATGCAGGCGATACGGGTAAATTCCCTTCAAAAGGGAAGCAGAGGCAAACCCGAAGTGATCTGTTCCTTCCGTTCGAACTTCTGCTCGACTTCATCCATAATTCTGTCGCCGACAGTCAGGTGTTAGGATGCATGTTCATGTATTTCCCGCTGGGTATCAGCCGCCTTCCATCACCTGATCGTCCTTGAGGGCGAGAGGGCGAGGACTACGACTTCGGTCTCCAGCAGCGCGCGCTTTAGAGACCGCGATTCGTCATCGTAGGTGGCCGGTGGGCGACCGTCGTCTTGCGTTGCACTGTGTTTACCGCGGCTCACCACAGATCGCCGCCGGTGCTGCGCAGATGCGAGCGTAGTTGGATCAGAGGAGGCGACTGGCTGCGACGACGACGACAACGGTCATCACGTACAACTCTCGGCAAACACATTGAGACACCACCACTCGTGGCGGCGCCGAACTGACCGCCGCCGACGCAGCGGGGACGTGACGCGCAACTGCAGAGCGGCAGCTTCGGCTTCCTCCATCACTGAACGGTGGTCTGCATTGGGATATGTTTACAGAGTGACACACTACACTACAGTATACGAGTCTGCTCGGAGCACAGTATACCGGACAATTGACTTCATTTGCGCCGAAGTTTTTCTGCTTCCACGGTGCAATACTCTTGAAGAATTCCTGTCTTCGACAATGTAGTGCTGTCCCAACTCTGCTATACACTGAGTTGATTTATCATTTACTGTCTCTAAAACAGATGGCCTTCGCTTCTCGAAAAAGATACCCTTTTGCAGAAATCAGCGCAATGTAGCTGGTAGTTTAACTGCTAGTTTTCTGACATCTCTCTCATTTCAAATTCAAGGTCAGGCTCAAGTCCACTGGGATTCTAGAACGGGATAAATATTAAAAATAAGAGTGATATTAGTGATATTAATAATTATTATTATTAAAAAGTGGAAGCGTGTAGCGCGGTCAGAGGAGGTGCCGGCTGTCGCTTGCACCCGATACCAGGTTTATGGTTCGGATTCCCGCCCAGGCCAACCAAACCTTCCATTCTTCCGGGGTCAGTGAATTACATACTTTGATACTTTGATGGTCCTTTGTCGGCTGGAGGTCTTCTTAGCGGGGATCACAACTCTTCCGGACCGCTCGATCTCTGGCTGCTCCATCCAGTAGACAGACTCCGTTCTCTGAAAGATCATGAGAATGAGTCTGCCCATCGTGTTGGCGGTCGTCCTAGTTGTCTCTTATGGTCTCTCGTGAGCCATTCTGTGACGCGAAGACTCCATCTATCGTCCTTTCGTCGAAGCTGGTGTCCGGCACAGCGATATTTGGACTTCTTCGTGTACTGCAGCGGGTCTGCTAATTGAGACTTCTCCAGTAGCTCCGAGTTTCCTCGGTGAATTGATTCCAAAATTATCTGATGGTGAAAAGGATAAAGAGCTGACTTGTTCATCGGCTGGCCACCGCAATACGCATTCAAATCGCCTCCACGACATCTCGTGGAAGTAGAATGCGTGGCGCATCCCGAAAGGATTGAATAACGTCACCCTTTTTATCCTTTTTATCCTTCAATGGCAGCTCATAGCATGAAAATACTACTCGTTTGATCCTTCCTGAACTTCTGCCTTTAAGAGTTCACAGTCAACCCTCCAGCAGGCCCCGATGCCAAACTTCCGTCGTTTCAAGCGCTGCACGCCGTTGATCAGACGCCCCAGATGCGGCTGACCATAAAGTGCGCAGTCTGACCGATTAGAGCGATAAAAACTCCACGTCGTCATCGGTCAACTGAGGACGCGACGGACGGATGAGCGGACAGGAGGGTCATCGCCAATGCAGAACAATTAACACCGGACGTCTAATTGCACAATGATGGATGATGATACCGTACCAACAGATGTCCTCCATTGTTTGTCGAGTTCGTCGACTTCTGTCCTGCCTGCTGAAGATCAGTGAATAATCAGTGGTGGCGCCAATTATTTTCTCTCGCGGGAGCTGTTGTTCGGTCGGATTTGAAGGTCCACTATATAATAGATCTGCAGCGAACGTTATTTTTCGAAACAGCCTCAGAGTGAGGTTCCTGGCAAGTCTCGGAAAAGGAAAATAGTTTTTAAGGAGAGGAAGGAGGAGGATGGACGATTGTTTTTGCAGCCAATCACGATTTTGACTTTCTATTTCTTTTTATGACTCAATTTTTCGTAGCATGTCGCGAAGATGGGTAGCACTGGGAAGTGGAAGTGCGACCGCAGATCACAACTAAGCAGATCACCGATCGAATACACTTCAGCCAATCAGGGTAGAGACCGTACTCGTATTCCCTGATTGGTGCGACCGTTTGGTACGCCCTGATTGGCTGGCGCGTTCCTCCTTACCGATGCAGCCTGCTTTCGTGGCATGGACTACATGAAACCACCTAACCTCGTCAGGGCGAGAGATGGTCACTATTCGGAATGCCGACCATGAGGCTGAGATGGGATTTTGAATTATAGGCCGATCGTTGTATTAAAAAGGTGTAGTGCGATCAGAACCTCCGATTTCGCTCAAGCTTTGCTGAATCCGACTCGGTCTATTATTCAAAACCGAATATGTTATTCGGTGCAAAAAACCGTCGAAACCCCGGAATCAACATTAGGTGAATTTTTTAAGTAGTTGTTAGTATGAAAGAAAAATTCTCCAAAGTTTTAGGAAATGAAAACAAAGTGACTTCCACTGGATCAAAGTGTTGATACTGTTGTTTTTGCAATGCGCACTAATGGTTCTGATCGCACTACACGCACTACACCTCAAGACAAATTATTATTTTTATTCTATTATTATTTAATAAATATTATTAAATAATAATAGAATAAAAATAATAATTTGTCTTGAGGCACGGGAGACATATTGCTGATGATTGTTATATTTATAAATAAGTGCCCGATGTATCCTCTATTTCACTTTTCATCTCTCTATAGTTGTTGTGTTATTTAAGTGCTGTTCGGCTTCAAGACTGACTATCGAGCATGTGTTTCTTCTTTCTGTAATTTCGCATTTGTTCCGCTTTTTGCATTAAAACCTCAAAAATCAGCGTGGGACTCTCGAGCTCAGTGCTCACCATAGTACCTATAGATTTCATATTGCGATGACGCATCGGGGCTGGGAAAGGATCAAAATCCAAAGAAATACGTGGCTATTTCCAGGTCGGAATGAGCTTATCGCCCGATACATCAAACTCCGATGCGGCAAGACGCGAACACGGAAACAGGTCTCGTCGCATATTCAGGTGTTGGCACGGAAGAAGATGCGCGACGAGCAAGCCAAGAAAAAGGTGCGAAAGTCGCCCGAGAATTCGGCACAGCGGTCCATCGAACAGGTAGCGGAGTGGCAGTAGATAAAAGTCAGAATTTCAGGCCGAATGTCCGACACCAACCCCTGCGCCCGCACCCCCTGCTCCACCGCCTCGAGTACCGCACACGCCACAATTTCCTACGGTATGCCACTGTCTACGGCTATCTGCTCTGGTCACTAAGCCTCCGCGTGCAGTTTGCTATAAGCTATCGTACTCCTGAGTACAGTAATCCTTTCCATTTAGCTGCCGAGTCTGCCTCAAACACCTCATCTAGCCGACGCGAAAGAACATCTAGCCCAACAATTACTAGGTGAGTTGCGATTCTTTCAAAAAATGAGACTGCCGTGGAGGCCGGCGAATACATCAACATTTTTTTGCAAATAAAGAAAGAAAAAAAGAGAAATATATGCAACGAGAAGTTTAGCGTAGTCGTAGTCTATGCATTACACGTATACCGATATATCGGGATTTTCCAGGTAAAGCCTCGCTACTTCCTGCCACCATGTATCAGACGCTGTGGTCACAACCGTTCCCCTCAGCGGCGCACTTTGCTCCCGATGTGAAGTCATTCGCGTGAGTTGATAGGTTCAGCGATTTTTCAATGGGGCTTAGTAGATGAGCATGCAGTCAAGAGTGCCGATAGCTTCGTGTGAGAAGTCCTTTGTGATACTTTAGTAAAATCCAACACATTCAAAGTCATCGCCCATAACTTCTTCAGCTCCAGAAGTCCAAGATTTCGAGCTGTCTTGGTAGTTGAATAGTACTGTCGTCGGAGATATATGAGAAGTTCTTCAAAGTTGTCTTTGAACTCAGCATGTGTGCGCGAAAATCCGACAACATCAGCCTACATAGTGCTAAGCCAACAGCAAAGTGATAGTATGTAAGTTAGGTAAGATACCGTCAAGAGACCGTCTGCAGCTTCTCCTCTGTCCGCATCTGAAGTTTGCTATGGTGAACCCTTACGATGCCACCGTAATCAGCCCACCGTACCTCGCTCGGGCTCTGGACTCTGCTCGTCGATTGCCAGCTGTTAAGCATTGTCCTTATTGAGTGCGTCTAGCGCCGCTCGTGGCGCCACTCAGTTGTTGCCGGCCATCCAAGGTCTCGGCTGCCTACTCAACTCAGCAGATGAGTGCCATTGAGACGAAAAAACCCACGACGAACTTGTCGCATCCGATCGGCAGTCGAAGTGACCGCGTGAGAGCGTGGGTTCAGAGGAAAACGCCGCGGTGGAAATTTGCACGACGGGCACGACGAAGTTCTTACACACCAGTAACTGAGGGCATATGAATCTGTTTTTATTTATTTGTTCACTGATTTTCGGACATAGTTAGAATTTGCGTGTTAGCAGAAGGAACAACAACACCTAGGGAACATCGGAATGGACGCATCAAGAAAAGAACTAGTGAGATAGAGTTTCAAATTATATAAACAGCACAAAGAAGTGGGAGGAACTCGTGAAAGCTCGACACTCGTCAACTTCTTGGCCTGTTCTCAAATGTGCTGAGCGAGACGTTGAAGGTTTTATCGTTGTTGTTAAAAAATAGATAAATCAAATAACCCAGGCGGAGAAAAAACGTGACTTGACCTTTGTCTTTGATAAGGGAACCTTAATTTTTGTACCGACAGTTCTTATATGGATGTTTAGTTGCGATCAAAGCGCTTCCGCCAGGCGGGACTCGAACCCGCACCTTCTGCTTTCCGGGCAGCGGCGCTACGCCTTACACCACCAGCGCTGTTTGACCGAACCGAACATCCACGATATCTTCCTATTAGCAATCACCTTTATTTTCTATAACAACCGCTCCAGGCTTAAGCAAAAGTATAAAGATCGACTGACCTGCCTTGATGTAGTGAAGGAGAAGAAATTGCAACCGCTCAGAAGCATTTTTGTGTTTTTTGTGTGTAGGTCTCTAGAAACAATCCAGCTAACGCTGAAAAAGGGGAAGATGGTTACGAAACCAAAAAGACATGAAGAAGTATTCACTGAAAATAGCATTAAACTATAGTAATCCAATGCGAAAAGGGAGAAGTGGTAGAGTAGGTCCTTACAAGTCTTGTCCCCCCCCCCCTGTTAGACAATATCTGCAGAATTCATTTCTTCTTGGTGTTTTAGTGACGAAAACAAGCGGGCGTACATATTATTATTAGGTTGTAGATTGGAGCATATCTGAAGTACACGTCTTGATTCCATCTCTGGCATTAAACAATCCTTCCTCAGCATGAGCCACACATTCTATTTTTAGAAGACCATGATGTGTGATTAAGAGGGTCCTATATTATAGTGACGTTGCGAAGACTGATCTATGTTAGCCGAGTTAGGGCCGAGAGGGGGGGGGGGGGTGTGGTCGTCATATAACAGAAGGGTCCAAACCTAATTTTACGGTTGACTAGGCGATATTTGAACGCCGCATGGGTGTTGTATTTTCTTTTTCACCATTTTGTTGCTATTTTTACTTATTTGACTTGAAATATCTGTCTTGATCTATGAGAGGGTCTCCATGTAATATGGGTTCAAAGTAAGTACCATCTCCTTCCAAGGAAGTCTGTTAGCATTTTAAGGGCTGCGGAGCGATGGAAGGATCGGGAGCGAATCGAACCTAACCCACAGTAGCCGCTAGACTGGCGCCTACTGCCCACTACGCTATGCACCTTTCCCCTGATACAAATCAACCACAACCACACAAACCGGCTTACTTTCTTGCAGCTTTCTGTAGTTGCTTTTGTTTTCATTTAGATTTGCTCAGTACCTTCATTATGGTCACAAAGAAATATTGGTAGAATTTTTTAAACTCATGAAAAAATCTGGTTTATCCTAGTTGGGAAGGACATGTTGGTTTGATCAACCGTTACTTTTTACTGAAATTCTTCGAGAATTCGAATTCCTGCAGCATGATGTGAACGGCAAGTTTAGGACGGGCAGTAGTGCGGAATGGAAGTAGGTAGCAGCTGCAACTTCAGGGTTCCTCTTCCCTATCCGGATCTAGGATAAAGGAGCGTTAATCAATCCCTTTTGGGATGCACCACATATTGTGCTTCTACGGCAAATTGAGTGCGTATTTGGAATATGCAATAACGGCTTGAGGTGGCCATTCGATAGACAAGTCAGCGTTTCCCGAAAATTTGAGCCAGGGACCTCGGTTGCACGCGACCGCCACCACCTTCTTCGACAGTCTTCACGCGCCCACTAATCAGGATAAAATCAAAGAATCAATACATTTTATGAGAAGCATACTCTAAATCAATGTGATAGTTTTGTACTTCAAACTGTGAACCCGTGTGGTTGCCGAGGTCAATTTCTTATAAACTCCGCCCCTCTCAAGTGCCTGAATGAACTCGTCCGATGTTTCAGAATGGCGCCAGACTTCGCGCTGCCATTTGCCGCCGCGGTTGTGCCGCCGGCCGCTGCGGCCGCCGCTGCAGCTGCTGCCAAGAAGACCGTCGTCGACGGCATCGCTTCGTCGAAACTCCGACTCACCGGATTCCAAGCGTGAGTTCGTACCAGTCCTTGGAAACACAGAATTCTTTTCTGACACGGCTGTATTGGCACAGCGTGGGCGAGGTAACGAAATCTTTGGAAATTAGTCTTCTGGCGAAAAAAGTTAGCGTTTTGGTTTTGCTCCTTGAAAACGGCTAACCAACTAACTATAGAACCTAAGCAGACAATTTCCGGTCAGTGTTTTTCATTTTATTTTTAATGCTCCCGCTTTTAGATATCTGGAGTCACCCCACGGATCACGCGTCGACATCGTTAGCATCCCGAGAGATGTCGTCGAGACTGAGGTGAGCCCTCACGTGTTTCAGCCGAACGGCTGCCATCCAGTCTCATGCCTTTAGAAGCAAGTCATCGGGCGAAGTCACGAAGTCGCGCTCAGTTTTCCTCACGTTTCCGGGTGTTTTCTCCACTAAAAATAGGCCCTTCAGGCAAAGTCGTCTAAACGTCGTTTAAAAAAACATTGGTTGACTGCGGAGTTATCGCTATGGTTTTCTGTCCGTTCCTTTCCTCTAAGGACTGTTTCAGACGCTGAAACTGGATACGGTGATCGAGAAGTACCCGAAACTGCTCACTGAACTCTTCGATCGCGGTCCGCCTGATGCGTTTTTCCTCGCCAAGTGCTGGGCGAACGTCTCGTTCGACTCTTCGGACACCGAGTAAGTTTCACACCTCAAACCATTCCTTGTATCGGCCAAAAAATTAGGGACTGTCTAGGATAAAAAAAGGCAGAGTCTTTAACGGCAGCAAAGGCTTAGCAGCTGTATGAAACTGCGGTGAAACGGTGCGCCTAATTAAATAATTAATCATTAATAAGAAGATTATCGTAATATCATTTCACAAGACCTTTACTTCTAATTTATTACGAGCGAGTGTCGAGGGTTTAGCTTAATGTTAGGCCAAATGTTGTCGAAAAAATTAAGACAGGAATGGGGAAGGGAATAGGATGAAGGGCAAGGACCACCGTGAAGACCTTGTCGAAATGCCATGTTTAAAACCACTCTAAAGAAGTTATTGATCGGCTAGCTCGTTAATTACTAGAGCTGTTTCTGAGAAAGAGCGACAGTCTGCTAACGACGAAATCTGGTCGAGGCCGTTGCCCAAAAACCATACTTCTCCAAGGGATTGGTTAATCTTCTTGACCGGCACGGGGTAGCGCAGTCGGAAGAAGCGCCGGCTGTTGGGTGCCCTAATTGTAAGGTTTTTGCTCCCGCTTTCCCTCCCACTTCAGCCTTGTCCTTCTTCCCGTGTCGGTGTTGGTAGCAGACAGTTTGGGAATGATAAAACACTGAATTGTCCATCGGCTGACCATCGCATATCATTGAACAGCTCTAACGCCTTCAAATTGCCTCACGATACCCTGCAGACGGAGAATGCGTGGTGCATCCCGAAAAGGATAGATTAACGCCGTCCTTTATCATTCATCCCTTATTGAACAACTTAGGGTGTCCATGTACATTTTCGGCTTGCTGGAGCCGACTGGAAGATTTTCTGGCTGGCTCATTCTATGCTATGCCAGCTCTGGATGTTTGGTATTGTTGAACCTATGTTACCCAGTATGATTCTGTTGCTCATTCCGTCAAAATGCCGTGAGTATTCTTAAGCCTCAGGCCAGGAATGGCTGGTGTAGGTACCATATTCTGTTAGGAGGTTTAGTTGTAATGGACAATTTGCGCCAGGTAGCACTTCGACCCTAGGCCTTCTGCTTTCCTGCCAAAATGTTAGCCCATTTGGTTCGGCGAGTGTGTTTGCTAATAAAATAGGTCACTGTGGTTCGGTAATGCAGGCCCCCGCTAAGAGCTTGATTTCTCCAACTAACTCCTCTCCGCAGACGGAATGTGGGGTCGGTTAGAAGTCAGTTGAGGATTATCAAACAAAGTTCTTGGAGTTTATAGACTCATGGGAAGAGGAAAATAGTCGGTTTCGAGGGCACAATCTGATTCCTCATCCTGCATCGACATCGACATCGACATCGACCTACTTGATGCTGATTTCTAACCCCCATTAGTGATTTAATTCTTGGGTTGCTTGAGAGATCTCAAATCTTTTGGTTAGAGTATGGCCCAGTCGCTAGTAGTACATATACAACATACGATCATAAGAAGAAGCTAATTTTTCAGCACTATTTCCGTATCAGAAGGCCATAAACCTATGCAACTTTGTGGAGAAGTTGCGTAGTCATTGATGTCGTTTGTAGTCTCAGGGACTTGCAAATCTAGCTTTAAAAAATCACAAAGAATCTGAAAATTTATATAACAGAATCCTAGACAGTCTAGTCTTTTCATTTCATACGATTACATCGATTAATGGCACTTTCCATAGAAATTCAGCAAAGTAATTTAGGAATAGTTTGTATGCCGTGGACTCGTACTACACCTCGCAGCACAAATTCGACATCAGCGTTTCGACGAAGGTCTGCTCGTTCGGGAACGAGGTCGTCGAGAAAGTAGAGGTAGGGAGATGTTCGCTTTCAACAAATGAATTCCAGTCCTATGACGTCATTGTTTTGGAAACACAAGTTGTGCCAAAATACGAAACCCATCGCTACGAGTATCAATAAAAGAACTGATTGCATCGAAATTTCCAACCGATGGGGAAGTGCACAGCTTGTTCAGGAGAACCAGTGGCATCTTATGAAAGGGAAACATCACAACTTCATCCCTCCGTTTCAGGTCTACTCTCCGGACGAGGAAAACGGTCACTTCTGTTTCCGGCTGGAGCGATCGCCGATCTGTGAATACATGGTGAAGTTTATCTCCGAGCTGAAGAAGCTCGAATCCCGAGACTACATGAACAACGTGCTCGAGAACTTCACTGTCCTACAGGTTCGGATTCTAACAAATTGCCCGTGAGGGCCGTTTTAAAAATTGAGGAAGCAATTCGTACACTTGTACGAAAGCGCCGTAGAGCAAGCGGAGAAGGGCCTGGCAGTCGTGTGCTCTGAATCGATCAATAATTCGGGTTCCGCCCAGGGCAACCAAGCCTCCGTTAACTGGTATCGGCATTGTTCAGGAAGCAATGAATCGTTTATCGGTCTGGTACTGCAAGTCTCATTCCGCATAATCGTTTATTAAGACCAACCCTTATTCATTTATTTATTTTGTTGACGGAGTACGATTGCGCTTTATCCGGACCAATTACAATGAAGGACTTTAATAAATTTCGACCAGCGGTAGCTAATTTTCCACCTGGATTCCTTAAACTGCGGTGGAAAATTAATAATACCTATCGAAAAGGTTCACTTTGAAGAAGGACCTATGAGCAAGGAGGAACTAATTTCCACATAGTAGAATATTGGGCGCGTGTGGCGCAGTCGGAGGAGGCGCGACTGTCGCGTGCACCCGATACCAGGTTAGTGGTTCGGATTTCCCGCCCAGGCCAACCAAGCCTTCCATCCCTCTGGGGTCGGTGAATTGGTACCAGACTCGTCTGGGAAGGATAGAGCGCTGACTTGTTCATCGGCTGGCCACCGCAAGTCATTGTATGGCCAAATACGCATTCATGTCGCCTCCACGACATCCCGTAGAAGTAGAATGCGCTGGCGCATCCCAGAAGGGATTGAGTAACGTCGTCCCTTATCTTTTTTTTTATAGAATATTCCGATACTCTTTGAGGAAAAATTTTCGAGGAAAAAGGCTACAAAGTAGTCAGCCAGAAACGTTCAGAGGTGATATATTTTTACTTTTGGTTTTTTAAAGCCACTAGAATGTACAGACATTACGGCTTTAAGTGCATATGACAAGGAAGAAGCATACGACATGAAGGCGTTTGTTCAGTCAATTGGCTATAATTTTATTTTAGAATTTCTGGTTTTATTGATTTTAGTTTAACCAAACGATCTGGCTCATAAACAAAAACCATTCAAAAAGCCATTAAATGAATACCCTCTGTTTCAGGTTGTCACCAATCAATCGACCGGCGAGACTCTGATGGTGATCGGATTTGTGTTCGAAGTGAACGATTTGCCCGAAGCAAACTGCTCGATTTTCCGACTGGTCGCCTAATTCACGTCGATTGCGCGCTCCATCGCCGCCATTGGTCGATAGTCACACACGAATGCGACGCATGCGGTCATCAATACCGCGTCAGCGTTTGCGGACTATGTACATTCGTTCGCCATATAGATGCTAATGTATTACTGTAGTTGATATGTATTCTTTTCACGTTCCGAGCTCTAGGAATTTTACTCACGCAATGCCAAATACGATTCAGACCAACAGTCGAAATCATTCCATTCCATCTATGTTTAATCGTCATCGTCATCATCATCTTCTTCTCGTCGATCGATATCTATTCATGTCATATGGTGCATTTGTGTGTTTCTAATCAGCGAGTGCTATGTGCGTTAGGACGCAGACTGTGTCGCATTGTGTCGCGTTGCCGGGGAGCGACGACGGCGATACTCTCATTCCCTGCCCATCAAAGCCACCATGTCGTCCGGGCCACCATTTTCCTCTCTCTGTCCCCTGTACCGGTTGTCTGCGTGCGCGTGCTCCCTGGCCTCCCTCGAACCCTGCTGATACCGGCACCAATTCACTTCTCGTGCAAGCGCCAACAAGTATTCAGTCAATCAGTCAGTCAATCGATATCGATTAGCAAAGCAGGATTTTTGAGAACGAGTGCTCTGTCCTGTCTGTGAGCTGAAAGAAAAAGTCGTCATCGAACGTTTATCTTGTCGCGTCCTATGCATTACCATACGGTTTTCTCCACGTCAGTTTCGATTTTGCCGCCGATTTCTTCTTAGATCGAACACGTCGTCGTTTTTTACATTTTCTGGTGTGAAGATGAGATTTGTGCAGATAATTTTAGTCGATTAATGTGTTGTCCACTATTTTTTAATTTAAATGAACGTTTTTGTCATGCTCCCCTTGTCGAGCTTGTTCAGTTAGTCGTGGGGTTATTGTTCCTACGGCGCACGAGTGCGTCGCGTAGGGTGCGCGAAAGATGAGTTCTCCTGCTCTTATTGTGGCAACGTCGTACGCAGCGATTACACGAGGTGGAGACGTCCCGAGCGTTCTCGAAGAACGCGGTCTGGCAGCTTTTTCTTTGAACGTTAAGATGGGCACCACTACAGCAGTATGTGCATAACAGAGGAGCACAAGAAACGCAGTCCCTCTGCAAATTACTATGAAGCCTGGTTTTATAGTGAGGTAAGGTATAAAAGAAATAAAGAAAGAAAAACAGATCTCTCCTACTTACAAGGGAATTGGAATATTCAGGTGCCATTCCCTTTTTCAAGCTTAGTTTGGCGCCATGCACATATTCTGTTCTTCTCCTAATCCAGTGCTATACCACTTCACGGCTGCAGATTGAGTGTAAGGATCGAATGTCACTGTACCGTACTCAAGGTTTGGGCATTCGTACATCTTATGAGCCTAATTTCAGAGAAGCGTTGCACAAAGCTCTGAAGACCACCAGGTTGCCTTCACAGCAATTTGAGCACAGCGATTTTCAAAATTGGGACTTGTTTGCAGCTGGGACAGTTGAGAAGGACATAAATTATTGACAAGCTTTCACTTAGCAACTTCCTCAGGCCTGCGATAACATTACAAACAATGATCACCGTTATTAGTTTGAACAATAACAAGGATAAGTACGAACCAAGTGGGTCTCACTAGCAGAGCCTAACCACAAAATTAGGACTCATTATAGACAATTCCAAGTCCTCTCGTCATCTCACATCTTTCACCGCCGTTGTTTACAGTGAACCTGTAGTGTTGCTTGTGTGTAACGAATAGTAACGACGGGTAAGGTATTTTTTGTTCTCGTCTGGAGTTTACATATAGCTGCAGCCTCGTCTTCTGCTCTCATTATCTTCGTTCTCCTAGGTACTTCTTCCTTCTTCTTCCCCGACTTCATTCTCGACTTCTGATTTCTTGCGTCAATCTCTACCACCTCCTCATATGAGTTTTCTTCGCTCACCACAAGAAATTCTACCACATCATACACCATTCGGGCATAATCATTCTTGGAATTTTTTCAACCAATCACGTACCTTACTTCTCCAACCCAGTCTCGTTTCGCTTATCATCCACAAAGCACAACAAAATCATCTTTAATCACAATTATGCTTTTCTGACATCTGGACATCTACTTGCTTGGGTGGTAGCAATTTCTTTTGAATGCTTTGCGGCCTGACCCAATTCCATGACAATTCCATGGCGTCGTTAACTGCCGAGGTTTTTTCACCCTTTTTTGATTCCGTACACCTGCAGGAACACTTTTCTGCTCATTCCTATCCCCTATCGTCGGCCTGATAGAGAGGGCGAAAAAATGTCCTTCGCCGAAACTGCTTCATGATACGACATAAAGCATAAGAGCTGAGAGAAATTCAAGGATGCAAAAAAGAGTACAAAAAACCTTAAATTGTAAATAAATAAAACTATGTTACTCAACTATTATAAAAGACCAGCGTCGGTTGCGGGCTTCGCCCGCACCCGACTCTGGCCGGGCGGGCCACGCCAGGCTAGCCGGCTTTGCCGGCGTCGTGTGTGGTGAGCCATTGGGGTCAGAAACCCAACCCAACCTCGAGCCCGCTAGGGTCCCCACAACCCAGCGTCGGTTGCGGGCTTCGCCCGCACCCGACTCTGGCCGGGCGGGCCACGCCAGGCTAGCCGGCTTTGCCGGCGTCGTGTGTGGTGAGCCATTGGGGTCAGAAACCCAACCCAACCTCGAGCCCGCTAGGGTCCCCACAACCCAGCGTCGGTTGCGGGCTTCGCCCGCACCCGACTCTGGCCGGGCGGGCCACGCCAGGCTAGCCGGCTTTGCCGGCGTCGTGTGTGGTGAGCTATTGGGGTCAGAAACCCAACCCAACCTCGAGCCCGCTAGGGTCCCCACAACCCAGCGTCGGTTGCGGGCTTCGCCCGCACCCGACTCTGGCCGGGCGGGCCACGCCAGGCTAGCCGGCTTTGCCGGCGTCGTGTGTGGTGAGCCATTGGGGTCAGAAACCCAACCCAACCTCGAGCCCGCTAGGGTCCCCACAACCCAGCGTCGGTTGCGGGCTTCGCCCGCACCCGACTCTGGCCGGGCGGGCCACGCCAGGCTAGCCGGCGTCGTGTGTGGTGAGCCATTGGGGTCAGAAACCCAACCCAACCTCGAGCCCGCTAGGGTCCCCACAACCCAGCGTCGGTTGCGGGCTTCGCCCGCACCCGACTCTGGCCGGGCGGGCCACGCCAGGCTAGCCGGCTTTACCGGCGTCGTGTGTGGTGAGCCATTGGGGTCAGAAACCCAACCCAACCTCGAGCCCGCTAGGGTCCCCACAACCCAGCGTCGGTTGCGGGCTTCGCCCGCACCCGACTCTGGCCGGGCGGGCCACGCCAGGCTAGCCGGCTTTGCCGGCGTCGTGTGTGGTGAGCCATTGGGGTCAGAAACCCAACCCAACCTCGAGCCCGCTAGGGTCCCCACAACCCAGCGTCGGTTGCGGGCTTCGCCCGCACCCGACTCTGGCCGGGCGGGCCACGCCAGGCTAGCCGGCTTTGCCGGCGTCGTGTGTGGTGAGCCATTGGGGTCAGAAACCCAACCCAACCTCGAGCCCGCTAGGGTCCCCACAACCCAGCGTCGGTTGCGGGCTTCGCCCGCACCCGACTCTGGCCGGGCGGGCCACGCCAGGCTAGCCGGCTTTGCCGGCGTCGTGTGTGGTGAGCCATTGGGGTCAGAAACCCAACCCAACCTCGAGCCCGCTAGGGTCCCCACAACCCAGCGTCGGTTGCGGGCTTCGCCCGCACCCGACTCTGGCCGGGCGGGCCACGCCAGGCTAGCCGGCTTTGCCGGCGTCGTGTGTGGTGAGCCATTGGGGTCAGAAACCCAACCCAACCTCGAGCCCGCTAGGAATGCTTCCTTACCCAGCGACGGCTGCCGGCTTCGCCGGCAGCCGTCGCTGGGTAAGGAAGCATTCCTAGCGGGCTCGAGCATTCCAATGGAGAGAAATTCGGTATTTGAGAACAGATTCGTCAACAGAGTGGGGTAATGGTCAAGGTAGGGCTGTAGACATAGGGGAAAATTGAACGGAAGAAATGCCATCTGCGATGCAAAATAATAGTAAAAATGTGCAAAAAAGAGCAGCCGGTTGTCATACTGCACAGTGAAAAAGGACTCAATTTATTATAGAGTCGTAGCCTCCCTGGTAGTGTGGTAGTGGTAAAAGTATGGCGGCAAACATAGAGGTAAATTGAAACAAAAAACGGCTTATGTGAGGCAAAATAGCAAAAAAAATGCAGAACGGAGCAACCCGTTGCCATACTGAACAGTGGAAGAGTATTCAATTTCTGTAGTAGCAGCAACCCTGTTAGGGGGGTAGTGGTAAAAGTATGGCGGTAAAAATAGTGGAAGGTGGCACCGCACAGGAGAGCTGGGAAGGAACACTGAGATATGACCACTAGACACATATTGGGAAGAAACCTCTTTCGAAATCACCCTACGTCAGGCAGTCGATGGTAGTCGATGGTAAACAACAGTGGTGGTTGGGAAGAGACCTCTTTCGAAATCACCCTACGTCAGGCAGTCGATGACAGTCGATGGTAAACAACATTGGTGGACAACTGTCAAGCGTCTTCGTTTGGACAACTGGCAACCGCACCGCAAACTTGGGTGATTAAACCTGCTAGCTAGCCAGTGTACGAATTGCGGGTGGCTAACATCGGACAAAAAACCCTTCCTCTTTTATATATGGGGGATATGAAATATTCGCTTCGTGGCTGTCTTAAGACCAACCTTTGTGTTGTGCTCTTCCCGTGGCTCTTCAGTGAAGAAGAAGAGCATAATTTAAGATATCCTCAAAATCTGTTCATATGTGAAAAGGGATAGGAAAGTAAAAAAGAAAGAGAGATTAGTTGAAGTAGAGAAAGAAAGTAAAAATAAAAAAGATAAAGAACTAGACACTATTTGAGAAAACTGATTTCAGAAGCGAAGAAAAAAACAGAATACAGGTTGGTTAAGCAAAAAAGCGGTATAACTCAAAGAAACAGTAAAATATGTTCCACAAAACACAGGTGTCCTGCCTGCAATGCGAAGTCTGCCACCTTAAGCTTTCTCGCTCAGTTGGGAAAGAACCACTCCATTTCCACACTCCAACGCGTCAATTATTCGGCCCTATATAATGTCCTTTCTGAGCGGGTCATTATGCTTCTTTGGTAGATTGGGCCATGACATCACTAGGTGAATTTTCAGCTGTTTTACGGATCGTAGTTGTCGCATTTACTGCATTTAGTGCACATTTAAATCGAAAGAGGGATCGAGCAGCCGAGTCAACCTTACTATGTGCTTGAATAGCCTTGTCGGGCTTGCGCGTGGACTTGTGATGCACTCTTCCGGGTAGCTCTTGGTTTTCCTTATCTGCCATTCTTGTTCCGGGCGGCTACATTATCGCTTACTACCACTGCATTTTGCATTGTTTGATTCCCTCTAGGTTCACATTTTCTGTGGACGGAAGATCGAGAACCTGTGTCAGTCGTATCGACTGTATGAACGGGCTTATTGGCCTTGCAGATGGACTTGGTAGGTCCCTTCATTTGCTCGAGCTTAGGTGTACCTTTCTCACCTAACTGTGTGCCCTTAGTTCTTGGCCTCGCTCTTTGCTTTGTGGTTGAGGACGCTTGAATCCCAATCCTCTGTAGGATGTTCATTCCCAGCACAATCGTATTGTCCCCTACCTTTCTTACAAGGAACACCACTCGGCGTGGAGATTTGTCCTTTAGGCCTAAGCTGAGTCTTACTGCTCCCTTGAAAGGCATAATACGTCCTGAGGCATCGCATATGCTTATGTTCTTGACGTCTTTCCCGTCGACATCTGCATCAAGGTCAAACTCCGATTTCGATGCTGCGACGAGAAGGTCAGGCGGCAGGATACTCACTCGAGACCCTGTCGATCAATGCTTCATGGTTGCGTCCTAGAAGTTGCACTTCACATGTGGTCTTTGCTACGAACATCTCGCCGCCGATGTAGCGATTAGTTGGAAATGCTCGGGCCATTCCGTGAGATGAGATAGCTCGCTTGCTCGCATCATAGATAGTTTGGCTTCAGTGGCATCTGGGTTAGCAGACCTCGTCAGGCTTTCCAGTTGTACGCAAAATTCGGAGACCGAATTCTTCATCCTTAGATGCTTCAGCTTCAAACGTGATTCCATTCGATTGGCAGACGTGTTCTTCACGAACTTTGCCATGAGTGCTGCTACAAAGTCCACGAATCGGCCTTGCCGCATCTCCTTCGGCAACTTCTGCATAACCGTCTCTATTTGCTAAAACAAGAACTCAGTCCCCGATATATTCTTCATCCAACTCTAAGATTCTGCCCCATCTTTCAAGCAGCCTTTCAACTTCTTTCCGCCAGAATTCCGAGGGCTGTGAGAAAAAGAATTCAGAAACCTCCATTTCCAGTTGACGTCGATCATCGAACTCTCTACCTCGAAGATGCTGCTTCAGAGCAGATGGCAACCAGAAGGAGCGAGGTCTGGAGAGTACGGTGGATGGGGCAGAACTTTTGAACCTAACTCCTGGATTTTCTCGCGACTCACTTTTGCGACATGAGGACGGGCGTTGTCGTGTAGCAGGTAGACATTTTCCCGTTCTGGACGTTTTTGGCACATGGCGTCGACCAAGCTCTGGAGCTGGGTAGCGGAGACAGATGTTGCGTTTATGGTCTGTAGTCCCACTATCCCGCAACTCCCAGTACAGGATGCCTTCTGAGTCCCACCATCAACACAGAAGCACCTTCCTTCCTTGGTGTCCATGTTTTAGATGTCTTAGAGTCGGTTCTTCCCGTGAAAGCCATTGCGGGTGTGGTTAACGTAAAGTACCCAGCTTTTATTACCAGTAACAATGTCCTTCAGAAAGTGCAGGCGAAGAAGCAGCGACTCAGCAACACTGATTCGGCATGCCTTGTCAGAGACCAGCAGCTCATGTGGTACCCAAGACAACAAGACTTTGCGGTCCTCGGGATCGAAAGCTGTCTCACGACGGTGCTTTGCGTACATCCAAGTGTCGCCGCCAATTCGCGAGCGGTTGAATTTGGTGTCACCTTGAAGGTCTTGCGCAAGCCGTCTTCTTCCCAACAAAGGGACGTCCGGAACGAGGTCGATTTTCGAGAGAGATATCTCCAGCCTTAAAGCGCTGATACCAACGGGCCACTGTGAAATAGTGAAGGACTTCCTCCTTGCAGGGCAGATGTTGGAGGCTGCAGTACTTGCTGAATGGTCCTGCAGAAACTCGTAGTGGACGATAGGTCGTAGGATCCTGCTGTTTATCGTTGACATTGTTGCTGTATTCGTACTCGACGAGGCATTATATACTATGCTTGAGGAAGCTTCGAGAATGTTCTGTGACGCCACCACACAAGATCAATACTGTAAGAGTCTTAACAAATTTAACAGGCAGTATCGTAAAGTGTTGCAAGCCTAATAATTACGCAACCGACCAAGAGTGTGTTCCAAATGAGAACGAATTTATATCTTTTACACAACTAAGCACGTCCTTCCGCCGAGGTTTTTTCCTGTGTGCATGCTAACATGACACATCACATTGGCGTGCTTAACATGATACATCTTTATTGACATCACATGTGTACATCAACACCACTAAAAATGTCGTCGCCATTGTCCACCCTGGGCTCATAGCAGTTGAAAAGACAAGGCATGGCACTCTAGCCGGCAGTTTTTGGGAAGAACGGCACCCCGTATTTTTCATCGCATATCTCCATAGCAGATTGTCGAATGCTGCGGGAGTTGCCTTTCGGGATCACACCCCAGTACCCGGAATAAATTTGTGAAGGGAATGTCAAGTATTGTAACTTTGTCGTTGAGTGAGTTTTCGAAATATCCATGGCATGTTCTGATTTGCGCCAGTCAGTGATGGTTCTTGCGCGGATTGAAGAGCGCGCGCGGCCCTGAAGACAGGATTTCAACAAGGAGAATCTAGTCGCATCATCCATCTGAGGTTTCTTACTCATGAAAGGAGAACTCGGGGTAATGGAGCAGGTTTCCACCGAATGTGATCAGCTACATATTGCAAAGTGTTGAAGCGCCTACAAAGTTAAACAAAGAAGAATATGATAGCGCAGAGATTCTCTCTAAGGAGCTTACATGCTATAGACTTCTTGAAGGACTACCCTGACAAAATGTTTGGAGGCTATGATGAGATTTATGTCCGATGAATCGACGGTATGTTGAGTTACGCGAGTTGTGTTCATGTTCAAGTGTGTCTAGAATCTCCAGTTTGTTGCAATAGTTATCCTTTAGAATTCAACAACTAGTTGTGGTCACCTTATCTTGAAATGTGTTTTTTTAGCTTTCGAGCACTTTCTATACTGAATTGGTAACACAGTAAAGAACTTGGTGGAATTTAGTTCTGAGCAGGAGTTAAATTTCATGGTATGCTTAGATTACGCGAGGTGTGTTCATCTTCAAGTGTGCCTAGAATCTCCAGTTTGTTGCAATAGTTATCCTTTAGAATTCATCGACTAGTGGTGGTCACCATATCTTGAAATGTGTTTTTTAGCTTTCGAGCACTTTCTATACTGAATTGGTAATACAGTAGAGAATTTGCTTGGTGGAGTTTAGTTCTGCGCAGGAGTTCGATTTCATGTCTTCAATGTGTCCCCCTGTCTGCCGTAGTAATAACGAAAATTGCTGCACGTCGATTTCGCTGGCTAAGTTCGAGCCCGCCCGCCATTTGTTTGTGAATAGTCGATTCATCGTATATTTTTCGGCAGTATGAACAAAAAGCGTTAAAGAGGATTTTAAAAATTAAAAGGAATAAACTCACACACAACTTTCGGTCAAATAAGAGAAGGTACCTAAAAATCTGGGACATCGTAAAGAGTCATTCATAGAACGAAAATAGCTTAGGATCCAGAGATAAACGGAAAGAGCAATAGAGCAGCATGACAAGAGAGAGAGAGATCCACTAACAAAGAATGAGAAAGAAATGTGAAATTCTAAAAGAGTTATGCAGAAGTGAGAAAGAAACTGGAAACGAAAGAACGTAAATTACGCAGAAGAAAGCGGATTAGGTAGCTGTTTGAAATATGAGGTGTGATAGCCAGCGGGTACTGTCATAGAGCAGCCAAACAGGCGCAAGCATTTGCAACCAGCACCGAGGCGATCCAGTCTGACGAAGGCCGCAGGAATCTTCGCGATCACCCCAATCCTAGCAACCTTTGCTACTAGCTTTCCTGAAAAAAATTGGACTCTCACCTCTTCGCAGCGTGATGCGGCATCCATAACGAAGCGAACATCTCTCGCTCATCTGCTTTCATTCCAAGCGCCAATATTCCAGTTGGTGAAGGAGCGGCTCAGGTTTTTCTTTCACAAGTTTGAGCTGTGATCAGAAATATAAACAGTGGCATTGTCCTTTGGCCGTACCATGTTTCAGCCGACCTCCTTTGAGCTGGAGGACATCCAATGTACACCATTCTCGCGTCGCACATGACACTTTTCCTTCAAAGGACACGTATTCCGGGCAATATAATACCTTACGCACTGTGCTTCTTCACACAAAGTGCGACACGGAAGAGTTCCGGAACTACCATTCTAGCATATGCCTGCCTATAGTGCCTTATTCACCGTTCACGAAGAGTACATTTGCAAGAATATTTGTCGACGTCGCCAAGTTCGAGTGCAGTAACGCCCTCCATGACTATGGCAAAGCAGGGAAATGAGTGGACATAATGTTCAAGAAAGGCCATCTAAGCGAGTTTACGCGAAAATGCTGAGTGTTAAACCCACTGATATGTCTTAGGCCGGCAGCAGAGCCTTCCGGGTGCCACGGACCTGCCATGACAACGGCGAGTGGTGCGACGTTGCGACTATACGGCTGTACGCAATGCTGCGTACTTTCGCCGGCTGAAGCACTGAAAAGGTCGTCGCGATTTTTATTTTTTTTGATGTTGTTAGTGCTGCTTACATGAGACATCATATGTGTGTATGTATGTGAGCTTTTCAATTACTTTTATCGCATCGCTTACAGGTGTGAGACTCCACACAAACAGAAATTTTGCTATAAATCGAATAAAAATCGCGACTAGGATGAGGGCTTGGTTCATCCTTTCTTTCAGAATAAGAAGCGGCCGCCTTTCCGCTCTTTCAAACTAGTTTTAAACCATTATTTTTTTCAAAAAAATAAGAAATGTATAAAATCTCAAACAAGGTGTTCACTTATGGTGCACGTGAATTAAAACCTAAAATCAGAAAACTATATCAAAATTTTCCTCGAACAAAATTTAGACTAATTTTCTTTCTTGGAGGGTTTCTATTAGTTTAATGTAGAAAGAGCGCACTTCGATATGGAAGAATTTGCTTTGACCTCAAATGTCTTGGACTAGCTTAGAGAAGAACGTAAACACAGCAGCCATAGCACTTGCATAGTTCATTGTGGATTTTTCCCATATCGATCAAAAATCTGGCGCCGCCTTCAGTGTATTCAATCTACGTATACAACTATGTAGTATACGTGAGCTCGATGGCAATTTTGTGAAAGACCAATTTTGTGAGTCTACTAGAACGCGAATTCTGATCAAGCTGAAAGCGCACTCTTCTCAAGAAAGTGTGCCTTCACTACTTTGCTCATGTTGAAGAATTGAAAATGTCGATACTTAGCCATTTTACTCGAATATTTGAGTATTTAAGCACTTCTTTTATTGATCTGCGTCATAGCTGCGAAAGGGCATTCATTGGCAATTTTAACGATCTGCTCATCAATAACGAGTACTTTTTTAGAAAGTTCTTCAGTACCGCTGTATAGGTAAAGGATAGAGCTTTGTGCTAATCACTCCACCAACCATTCTACATGTTGTCGTGGAGGCACACCTGTGGCGGTCAGCTAATGAGGAGCCAAATGTTGACCTTCCCAAAAACTGTGGTGCCAAGTCAATGGCGCTGAAAGTATGGAAGACTTGTTTTGTCTGTACGAGGCTCGTACCAACAACCTCGACTCGGTGTGAACGTGACACCCGACTCATCTTCCGACTGCCCGCCGTACGGCTCGTGCTAGCACAGTCGGATGAACTCGCGTCATTTACGTTTAGCGAAATGGTTAGCAATGCGGAGCATGAAGAAGTATGAAAACGAGGGTCGAAAACCAAAGAAAATCCCCTCCACCAAGATTCCGATCCGACCACGCCCTCCGGCGGTCTCACCTGCGGCGGAGTGACGTACTAGCCCCCGCCCTTTAAACAGAGGCGTGGCAACTGTCTGCGTCTCCACTATCTCGTAAGGCAGCCACTGGACTCTCGAGCAAGCCCAGGGGTGGGTGATGGGCGGGCCACTGGGACGAGGGGTAGAACGCTCTTCCCCACTCACCTGCAGCTCCTGGCACTGCGGCAGCCCTAGGCCTCGTGCATACTTCCCGTCGCCGCGATGGAATCGCGGCGATGAGTTTTGCAGAGCGACGCGAAAGAATTTGAACTTCTCAGTGCTCGTCGCATCGCCCATCGCTCTGCAAGGGAGCGCGACGGCGATCCGTCCAGGACCAACGCTAAACACCGCGCGCGGCGCGAAAAAGTATGCCATGCCCGCGATGGGTGCGGGAAGCCATCGCGCGTGCCGACTGCCACTTTTGCGGCGGCCGCAGCGAAGTTTTCTTTGACTATTCGACCGCGCGCGGTGGAATGGCCATTAACTGAGGGCCGCGATGGTATCGCGGTGACGGAAGTATGCCCCCGGCCCTAGGGGACTTTGCGGCGGCTCCACGATAACTCGTCCGCTCCGCCGCTTCCACCACAGTGACATCGTGGGACCCACTGAGGCGGAGTCATATGGACGAGTTCTCGGGATGCTGCCGCGACGTCCTCTCCGCCAGCGAAGTATCGAGGACTCTGTTCCAGAAGACCACGCGCACGCGACCGCACGCGTCGATTTGAGTATGACATATGTCATACTTCGGCACACGTCGGCGACGGCGCTGTCGGCGATGCTGTCGACGGGAGTCGATGATCGAGGAAATGAAGCTAAAAACACAGCTTTTGGACCTCATCACGGCATCCCAAAATCAACAAGTGAAAATTAAATTTTAGACAGACTTGCTTCAGAAATAATTCTTTACTGCATTCCACATAAATGGATTATGACACTATTACTTCATCCAGAGAGTAGTCAAATGCTTTATTCGTGCGCGAATCTAGTTATACATTTGCTTGCAATGAGGTTGACGTTTGTAACACGGATGTTGACATTTCATCAGTTCATATGTCCATGCGAAATCTGACTGCTGCAGACATCTATACAGACAACGGATGTACTTCCTGCAGCCCTGAACGAAGTGTATTCTATGACCATCAAATGACCGTTATCCCTCTAGCTTTCCAAAAGTCCTGTTCAAGAGAGAAATGGTAGTGCCACCAAGAGTCTGATTAAAATAATATTTCCAGCGATTCCTACGAGAGTGAACGCCTTCAGAGCCTGTGAAAAAAGGGGAGTTTGAGAATTCCGCCGGAAGGGTGAATCAACAGCCTCTCGGCTGCTTACTGAAGGCGGGTTTTCTTCCTCACGGTTCGTCTTTTTCTCCGTTTAGCTTTTGAAAACTGCCGAAACTTGAAACGATCGTCGGACAGTTAGTTTCTAAACTTTCCTTGACTTTTTTAGGCTCTGAAGAAAGCAGCTACGCCGAAATATGAAACAGGACATAAGTGATACTATTCCCACTCACAAAAAATTTTCTTAAATATTTAATTGATTTTATTTATAAGGCGATAAACCTTCAGTATCTATGGTGGCATGACATCTTCCCGACTAACTTCTCTACTGTTTAAGGAGACATCTTGAGATTGAAAGACGGTCGCACGTGGGAGGCACGATGCATTTTTAAAATTGCGAGGAAGGGTTTCAGATTTATTCGTTTAGATCGCCAACCGGCGTAGTTCTACATGCTGAAGAAGCTCTACTGTGATTAGAACTCGTCAGCAAAAGTGAGTCCCTGCGCATCGGTATCTCTGCAAGCAAACCACCCCGGATTTTGGAGCAAAGATGCTCTCAACTCGAGATCTGACCATATGCCCTGGAACTGAACTCTTACCTAGGATCCCTCTGTTACTCACAGAGGGAACCATAGGACGAGACCACCCTCAACCATAGAAGGCGCCGTCACTAGGCTAACTGAAGTCTGCTTCCGTGTAAAGCGGTTCGCTTTGAATAATGACTACAAGGATTCATAACAGCTCTGCGGTTCCCAAATGCAATTTTAGTCAGAGGAATACAGTGTCTGTGTTACAATGAAGGATTAAGAAATGCTGCTTTTCTAGTCGATTCGCAATGCATGTGAAGTGGGGTCTGACACCTCCTTCTCCTGATGTGTCGAGATGCAGCTACTGGAATCAAAAAAATCTGGGATAGAACTCCGTGCATTAGAAATACTCGCCATTGGGACCGTTTTGTGTAGACCGAAATGCGGGACGACATCACTTTCGGCTTACTTCATAAAACTACTGTTTCTCAATAGTTGTAAATACTGGTAAGAGTCGGCACTCAGAAAAGCGTCGAAATTCAGAAGATATGTCGCAGAGGTTGTACACCAGGTGAACAACGTTGTACTTGGCTTCTGGTGCGTCTCGTCGCAACATCTGGCACTCGGTGCATGTTTTGAGGGACATTTTTTTGAATTTTAACACATATTAGTGCACAACTTCCCTGGCATATTTTCTGAGTTTCGCCGCAGCTCTGGCACGCGCGATCTTATTTAGAGCTCGATTTTTGACGACATGTAGGGGCACTGCATCTTAAAATTACTTGCGACAACCGACCTGCTGACTGCTGCCGGCCCCTTACTTAAAGCGTGGCCGCGTGCGGCCCTGTTTAGCAGTGTCAGGCAGCAAGTACTGCTGGTCTATCAGGGTAGCGTCCTAGCCGTATGTCTGAGCTGCATAAATGATTACCACCGCAAGAATCTCCGTCCGTCAACTAGTCAGAAAGCATGTCCCGTTCTTGTCCATGAGCCCACTGAATTGCGAAACATGAAAATTTGCTATGGAACGTGGGCAATAGCTTTTGAATATCGAACATGGACTAGGCGCAAAAGTCAGTGCAAAGTCAGTTGCTTCACAGCTGCGGTTTCAGTTTTTAGAGTTGACCTTTCTGTGCTACTCTTCCGTGGTTGGCAAAAATATTCATAATGGACTTCTGTTTAAGCAGTATCTCACAAAAATCCATCACGTTCTTCAGAATGATTGCCAGCAAGTCGCCAATCACATTACTTGCATAATTTATTTGAAAACTGTCAGTGGTTCTGTACGATATAACATGCACGCGGTCCAGGGATACAATTTCTTAAGTAGGGCCACATTTTATTTAGACAAATCATTCAAGCGGCGCAATAACTTGCCGATCTATAACCTCCACCAGGACTGATCGTCATCGCTGACAGCAGGAGTAAAGCCGCAAGAACATTCATTTAGCTTTTTCGCTGAAAATAAAAATGAAGAGGAGATTGATTAATGGTTTCCGTTTACTCTCCGCAAAACGCAAATAAAGCTTTCAAGAGAACTCCATGAATCCTTCTTAACCTAGCGTCTCTTCTTAGTCCACTACTCCAACAACACGTGTGATAACAACAGAACTGAAACGAGTAAACTGAAATCCATCAACGAATACGTCAAGACTGCTGTTGTGTGGATTGTCGTAAGCGCAACTAATCAGCGCCGTCATCTCACTTCCGAAGCTCTCACTAGGGAAGGGTTGCAACCTCCCATAGAACAAGTGAGGACCAGGATCGTTAGTTAGCTGATTACGAATATGGGTGTCAAAATTGCAAAATGAAACAACTGAGTGAGTGATGGCCTGCCGACCTCACCACAGGCTGGCTGTGCGCCAGCTGTGTCGCACTGCCAGTCTATGTTATGGAGCCCCGATTTCGGCAGGCCATAACTCGCTCAGGAATTCCATTTTGCAATTTTCTCAACTTGAAGTTCCATGGGAGGTCGAAACACTTCCTTAGTCAGTTTTCAAAGTACATTAGGTGGACAATCGGCGATTGTAGGCGATTGTACAATACTATAGCTCTCCACCTACCGAGCTGGTAAAGCAATTTTACTACGAGTTGATATTCTATGTGAAGGAACTACATATTTCGATAAACTTCACAGAATATATCAGTTAGTTACTCTTTCCTTTTTCGTTTGCTTAATTGCCCATGGGAATTAAAAGGTACCTGTAATAAGGATATTTTTCTGAACAGGGAAGGGTCTCAGGCTTATGTCTGAACGGGAGAAATGGATAGTACTGCGAGAATTTCCACCCTTCATACAGCAGAAAAACATGTTTCTTTTTTTGCTGAGTCCTTGAACAAAAAGAGCTACGGGCCCTCGAAGGCGGGGTTCGTACGTTAGGTGTCTTCCTGGGATACAGTAGCGTGCAGCCCGCCACCGCCCCCGATTACGGTAGCGTGGCGGGTTGTTGAGCCCACCTTGGACGAGGTACAATGGGGTGAACAGAAAAGCGGAGTGGTGGTTGAGGGCTTTTTTCGTTTTTGCCCTTCTTTCTCTTTGCTCTTCTAGCTGTCATATACACATATTATTTCCGTGAC
This sequence comes from Heligmosomoides polygyrus polygyrus, assembly GCA_947396885.1. Taxonomy (NCBI): domain Eukaryota; kingdom Metazoa; phylum Nematoda; class Chromadorea; order Rhabditida; family Heligmosomidae; genus Heligmosomoides; species Heligmosomoides polygyrus. Next base: position 27,881,357 of record OX377202.1, read on the forward strand.
TCCTGATGGGGAAGTTCGCCTTATAATACACTTTGTCGAAGGCAATAAAAACCGAATTAGCCACATCCACATATGTATGTACGATTCCATCGCGGCGATGAGTTTTGCAGAGCGACGGTGCACGTGAATTAAAACCTAAAATCAGAAAACTATATCAAAATTTTCCTCGAACAAAATTTAGACTAATTTTCTTTCTTGGAGGGTTTCTATTAGTTTAATGTAGAAAGAGCGCACTTCGATATGGAAGAATTTGCTTTGACCTCAAATGTCTTGGACTAGCTTAGAGAAGAACGTAAACACAGCAGCCATAGCACTTGCATAGTTCATTGTGGATTTTTCCCATATCGATCAAAAATCTGGCGCCGCCTTCAGTGTATTCAATCTACGTATACAACTATGTAGTATACGTGAGCTCGATGGCAATTTTGTGAAAGACCAATTTTGTGAGTCTACTAGAACGCGAATTCTGATCAAGCTGAAAGCGCACTCTTCTCAAGAAAGTGTGCCTTCACTACTTTGCTCATGTTGAAGAATTGAAAATGTCGATACTTAGCCATTTTACTCGAATATTTGAGTATTTAAGCACTTCTTTTATTGATCTGCGTCATAGCTGCGAAAGGGCATTCATTGGCAATTTTAACGATCTGCTCATCAATAACGAGTACTTTTTTAGAAAGTTCTTCAGTACCGCTGTATAGGTAAAGGATAGAGCTTTGTGCTAATCACTCCACCAACCATTCTACATGTTGTCGTGGAGGCACACCTGTGGCGGTCAGCTAATGAGGAGCCAAATGTTGACCTTCCCAAAAACTGTGGTGCCAAGTCAATGGCGCTGAAAGTATGGAAGACTTGTTTTGTCTGTACGAGGCTCGTACCAACAACCTCGACTCGGTGTGAACGTGACACCCGACTCATCTTCCGACTGCCCGCCGTACGGCTCGTGCTAGCACAGTCGGATGAACTCGCGTCATTTACGTTTAGCAAAATGGTTAGCAATGCGGAGCATGAAGAAGTATGAAAATGAGGGTCGAAAACCAAAGAAAATCCCCTCCACCAAGATTCCGATCCGACCACGCCCTCCGGCGGTCTCACCTGCGGCGGAGTGACGTACTAGCCCCCGCCCTTTAAACAGAGGCGTGGCAACTGTCTGCGTCTCCACTATCTCGTAAGGCAGCCACTGGACTCTCGAGGAAGCCCAGGGGTGGGTGATGGGCGGACCACTGGGACGAGGGGTAGAACGCTCTTCCCCACTCACCTGCAGCTCCTGGCACTGCGGCAGCCCTAGGCCTCGTGCATACTTCCCGTCGCCGCGATGGAATCGCGGCGATGAGTTTTGCAGAGCGACGCGAAAGAATTTGAACTTCTCAGTGCTCGTCGCATCGCCCATCGCTCTGCAAGGGAGCGCGACGGCGATCCGTCCAGGACCAACGCTAAACACCGCGCGCGGCGCGAAAAAGTATGCCATGCCCGCGATGGGTGCGGGAAGCCATCGCGCGTGCCGACTGCCACTTTTGCGGCGGCCGCAGCGAAGTTTTCTTTGACTATTCGACCGCGCGCGGTGGAATGGCCATTAACTGAGGGCCGCGATGGTATCGCGGTGACGGAAGTATGCCCCCGGCCCTAGGGGACTTTGCGGCGGCTCCACGTTAACTCGTCCGCTCCGCCGCTTCCACCACAGTGACATCGTGGGACCCACTGAGGCGGAGTCATATGGACGAGTTCTCGGGATGCTGCCGCGACGTCCTCTCCGCCAGCGAAGTATCGAGGACTCTGTTCCAGAAGACCACGCGCACGCGACCGCACGCGTCGATTTGAGTATGACATATGTTATACTTCGGCACACGTCGGCGACGGCGCTGTCGGCGATGCTGTCGACGGGAGTCGATGATCGAGGAAATGAAGCTAAAAACACAGCTTTTGGACCTCATCACGGCATCCCAAAATCAACAAGTGAAAATTAAATTTTAGACAGACTTGCTTCAGAAATAATTCTTTACTGCATTCCACATAAATGGATTATGACACTATTACTTCATCCAGAGAGTAGTCAAATGCTTTATTCGTGCGCGAATCTAGTTATACATTTGCTTGCAATGAGGTTGACGTTTGTAACACGGATGTTGACATTTCATCAGTTCATATGTCCATGCGAAATCTGACTGCTGCAGACATCTATACAGACAACGGATGTACTTCCTGCAGCCCTGAACGAAGTGTATTCTATGACCATCAAATGACCGTTATCCCTCTAGCTTTCCAAAAGTCCTGTTCAAGAGAGAAATGGTAGTGCCACCAAGAGTCTGATTAAAATAATATTTCCAGCGATTCCTACGAGAGTGAACGCCTTCAGAGCCTGTGAAAAAAGGGGAGTTTGAGAATTCCGCCGGAAGGGTGACTCAACAGCCTCTCGGCTGCTTACTGAAGGCGGGTTTTCTTCCTCACGGTTCGTCTTTTTCTCCGTTTAGCTTTTGAAAACTGCCGAAACTTGAAACGATCGTCGGACAGTTAGTTTCTAAACTTTCCTTGACTTTTTTAGGCTCTGAAGAAAGCAGCTACGCCGAAATATGAAACAGGACATAAGTGATACTATTCCCACTCACAAAAAATTTTCTTAAATATTTAATTGATTTTATTTATAAGGCGATAAACCTTCAGTATCTATGGTGGCATGACATCTTCCCGACTAACTTCTCTACTGTTTAAGGAGACATCTTGAGATTGAAAGACGGTCGCACGTGGGAGGCACGATGCATTTTTAAAATTGCGAGGAAGGGTTTCAGATTTATTCGTTTAGATCGCCAACCGGCGTAGTTCTACATGCTGAAGAAGCTCTACTGTGATTAGAACTCGTCAGCAAAAGTGAGTCCCTGCGCATCGGTATCTCTGCAAGCAAACCACCCCGGATTTTGGAGCAAAGATGCTCTCAACTCGAGATCTGACCATATGCCCTGGAACTGAACTCTTACCTAGGATCCCTCTGTTACTCACAGAGGGAACCATAGGACGAGACCACCCTCAACCATAGAAGGCGCCGTCACTAGGCTAACTGAAGTCTGCTTCCGTGTAAAGCGGTTCGCTTTGAATAATGACTACAAGGATTCATAACAGCTCTGCGGTTCCCAAATGCAATTTTAGTCAGAGGAATACAGTGTCTGTGTTACAATGAAGGATTAAGAAATGCTGCTTTTCTAGTCGATTCGCAATGCATGTGAAGTGGGGTCTGACACCTCCTTCTCCTGATGTGTCGAGATGCAGCTACTGGAATCAAAAAAATCTGGGATAGAACTCCGTGCATTAGAAACACTCGCCATTGGGACCGTTTTGTGTAGACCGAAATGCGGGACGACATCACTTTCGGCTTACTTCATAAAACTACTGTTTCTCAATAGTTGTAAATACTGGTAAGAGTCGGCACTCAGAAAAGCGTCGAAATTCAGAAGATATGTCGCAGAGGTTGTACACCAGGTGAACAACGTTGTACTTGGCTTCTGGTGCGTCTCGTCGCAACATCTGGCACTCGGTGCATGTTTTGAGGGACATTTTTTTGAATTTTAACACATATTAGTGCACAACTTCCCTGGCATATTTTCTGAGTTTCGCCGCAGCTCTGGCACGCGCGATCTTATTTAGAGCTCGATTTTTGACGACATGTAGGGGCACTGCATCTTAAAATTACTTGCGACAACCGACCTGCTGACTGCTGCCGGCCCCTTACTTAAAGCGTGGCCGCGTGCGGCCCTGTTTAGCAGTGTCAGGCAGCAAGTACTGCTGGTCTATCAGGGTAGCGTCCTAGCCGTATGTCTGAGCTGCATAAATGATTACCACCGCAAGAATCTCCGTCCGTCAACTAGTCAGAAAGCATGTCCCGTTCTTGTCCATGAGCCCACTGAATTGCGAAACATGAAAATTTGCTATGGAACGTGGGCAATAGCTTTTGAATATCGAACATGGACTAGGCGCAAAAGTCAGTGCAAAGTCAGTTGCTTCACAGCTGCGGTTTCAGTTTTTAGAGTTGACCTTTCTGTGCTACTCTTCCGTGGTTGGCAAAAATATTCATAATGGACTTCTGTTTAAGCAGTATCTCACAAAAATCCATCACGTTCTTCAGAATGATTGCCAGCAAGTCGCCAATCACATTACTTGCATAATTTATTTGAAAACTGTCAGTGGTTCTGTACGATATAACATGCACGCGGTCCAGGGATACAATTTCTTAAGTAGGGCCACATTTTATTTAGACAAATCATTCAAGCGGCGCAATAACTTGCCGATCTATAACCTCCACCAGGACTGATCGTCATCGCTGACAGCAGGAGTAAAGCCGCAAGAACATTCATTTAGCTTTTTCGCTGAAAATAAAAATGAAGAGGAGATTGATTAATGGTTTCCGTTTACTCTCCGCAAAACGCAAATAAAGCTTTCAAGAGAACTCCATGAATCCTTCTTAACCTAGCGTCTCTTCTTAGTCCACTACTCCAACAACACGTGTGATAACAACAGAACTGAAACGAGTAAACTGAAATCCATCAACGAATACGTCAAGACTGCTGTTGTGTGGATTGTCGTAAGCGCAACTAATCAGCGCCGTCATCTCACTTCCGAAGCTCTCACTAGGGAAGGGTTGCAACCTCCCATAGAACAAGTGAGGACCAGGATCGTTAGTTAGCTGATTACGAATATGGGTGTCAAAATTGCAAAATGAAACAACTGAGTGAGTGATGGCCTGCCGACCTCACCACAGGCTGGCTGTGCGCCAGCTGTGTCGCACTGCCAGTCTATGTTATGGAGCCCCGATTTCGGCAGGCCATAACTCGCTCAGGAATTCCATTTTGCAATTTTCTCAACTTGAAGTTCCATGGGAGGTCGAAACACTTCCTTAGTCAGTTTTCAAAGTACATTAGGTGGACAATCGGCGATTGTAGGCGATTGTACAATACTATAGCTCTCCACCTACCGAGCTGGTAAAGCAATTTTACTACGAGTTGATATTCTATGTGAAGGAACTACATATTTCGATAAACTTCACAGAATATATCAGTTAGTTACTCTTTCCTTTTTCGTTTGCTTAATTGCCCATGGGAATTAAAAGGTACCTGTAATAAGGATATTTTTCTGAACAGGGAAGGGTCTCAGGCTTATGTCTGAACGGGAGAAATGGATAGTACTGCGAGAATTTCCACCCTTCATACAGCAGAAAAACATGTTTCTTTTTTTGCTGAGTCCTTGAACAAAAAGAGCTACGGGCCCTCGAAGGCGGGGTTCGTACGTTAGGTGTCTTCCTGGGATACAGTAGCGTGCAGCCCGCCACCGCCCCCGATTACGGTAGCGTGGCGGGTTGTTGAGCCCACCTTGGACGAGGTACAATGGGGTGAACAGAAAAGCGGAGTGGTGGTTGAGGGCTTTTTTCGTTTTTGCCCTTCTTTCTCTTTGCTCTTCTAGCTGTAATATACACATATTATTTCCGTGACTCCTGATGGGGAAGTTCGCCTTATAATACACTTTGTCGAAGGCAATAAAAACCGAATTAGCCACATCCACATACACGCTGGCAAAGACCGAACTCAACTAACAAACCATAAAACAAGCAAAAAAAGCAAATAAGAAAAGTTGGAAAGAGGACGTGGCCTGAGCGACAACTATGAAACTGTCGTAGACTAAGGAAGTGTAGAAAAGGAAGGAACTTGATGCGTTTCTCCTCCTCCCATTCCGTCTTTGTAATCTCAGAGACAGACGGCATGTGGTTGTCGTTTTTTCCAGTTGTTTAATTTCTCCTGCATTAATTGCCATCTATCATGAAAGGTGAGTGGGCAACAATGCGAAATAATAAAAAACAATCAGGTCTCAGTTGTTCCCGCACGGAATATGCTCCACAGCAGCAGTGCGCGCTCTGCTCAACTCAATTCATCTCGTGGTGAAATTTCATCCGAGGCGGACGCTGCACCGGGTCTGGATACGGTAATCGAGCGCGTCGCTCTTTCCTTCTACAGTAGTGGGAGACACCTAACGTAACGCACCCCGGGGTACAGTAGCGCACCGTCAGCACGTGCTCACGTGCATACATGCGCGCGCTGTTGTACGGACGCAGCGAAAGGCACCGCGGGATCATGGGTGTTGATCACGAATCTGAACCTTTTGACAATTTAGAGTGAAATAAAAGTGTAGGAGTGTAGGAAGCAAATTGGTGAAGGAGGCAGCAGTTATGAAAAAATGCAAAAATAGCGCATAATGCAGGAGTCGAACACCTGCTCTATCCCCTTTAAAGCAGCCTCGCACTCTGCTCAGCCAGCGACTCGCTCTGCAGCGCGACAGGAGGTACACCGGCCCCTGTTGGGCGTAGCCTCAGGAGTCCTGCGCTGTCCTGCGTACTGGAAACTTTTGTTTTGCGTGTCAAACGTAGGGCAGCCGTTAGACTCTCGGTGAAGCCTACGGGGTTGTTGGTGGGTGAACAAGGGGGATGAGAGGAAGATCGACTGCCCCCCCCCCCTGCGAGGGGCGTGACCTATTTCGTACATCCTGACCGTTCTCCGAAGATCGCACGCTCCCCCCCCCCCCCCTAGCAGGGGGGGGTGCACCTCCTGAAAGTCCCCTGTGATCAATACCCCACGACCTCGACAGCCCTACTCACCCGTACCTGCTGCAACCTACCGTAATCGGGCGAAATTTCAAAAGCGAATGTCAGTTTCGTGATTAGCACCCCAAATAACCTCCTTGGGAGAAGCTTGGACAAAATCGGTGATTATGACCTCGACAGCCCTAGTCATCAACAACTACTGTAAGCTGTACCTGCTGTACGTCGTATAATACAAAAAGTGAGACAAGTGAACGGAGCACAGCTTAAAGTAAACCACTACTTGAGAATAGAATGAAGAGTGAATTAGATGTGTAGGAAGCAAATTGGTAAAGGAGGCGGCAATCATGAAAAAATGCAAAAATGCTGCATACCACGAGAGTCGAACATCTGATCTAGCAGCTTTGAAGCAGACTCGCACTCTGCTGAGCCAGCTAACGGCGCGCTACTGTACCCCGCCTTCGAGGGCCCGTAGCTCGTTTGGTTCAAGGACTCAACAAAAACGAAACATGTTTTTCTACTACATGAAGGGTGGAGATTCTCGCAGTACTATCCATTTCTCCCGTTCAGACCTACGCCTGAGAGCCTTCTCTGGTGAGAACATGTTTGCTGTGTCGTATGAAAAACCTGCTACCTAAGAATGAAACACTCTTTCATCTCCGATGAAGTCAGCAAGGCCGTAAGGCTTTGCCTAAGGAGATGTGACTTAGACAAGCTTGCCTCGCTGATAGAAATACCACCTGACACTTTGAAGAAGCAGCCTGTCAGGAACCGCATATACGACCAAGGGTGCGTAACCTCTAATTGTGTAGCTTGCCTCTGGGGGAAATCGGGTGACTGCAGCAAGAGTGGGACCATCTACTTAATCTCTTGTTGCGCCTGTGGCGCCCGACACGTTGGAGAAACGGCGCGACCTCTCTACATTCGGATCAAGGAACACCTGCAGGGCAAATCCAAGTCGCGGCTCTTCACCCCACTGGTCACCCATCGGGTTGAAAGGCATGCAATGAAAGACTTCGAAATTACGGGCAAAATTCTGGATCTGGAATTCGGCATCACTGCGCGAAAGACACTGGAGGCCTTTTGGGTCCATTCTAAAAACCCAAAAACTAACCGGAAAGAGTGATGTCTTCACCAGCGAACTTTCCCCATTTTTGGGACTCTGTGGGCTGACCCAGGTCTGTACTGCGGTCTGACCTGGGTCAGCTCACAGAGTAGAGGGCAGACACTGCCCTAAATAACACGGCAATCGCGTTTTGCGGCAGACTGCCTCGTGGGACGCGCGCGCGATTCTACAAGCGTGAGCTATGAGCCACCGGTGGCTCATAATGTCCCTAGCGAACCACTTTTTTGTTTCGCGCACATTTTTACAGATTTTTCTCTGTTCCCTAATCAATTGTGATAGAGAATGTCCAACAGCAATAATTAAGAAGGCTGTCGTTGCTTTCATTACATATATCGAATTAAAAAAATTTTACCAGGAAGGAAACCAATTCTACAATCAAATCAATACAAGTCAGTCTTTTTTGCCTAAAGTTCCTCAGAGGACGTTACTTAGCATGTTGATCTCGAAGCTGACATCCGTTTTCGAAATTTCGGCCGATTGCGGTAGGCTATGGTAGGTACGGGTGAGTAAGGCTGTCGGAGTCACGGTCTCGCAGACGAAGTTTGGGCAAAGTCGGTAGTCCGATAGTCTTACCGTACCTACCGTAACCTATCGTAATTGGCCAAAATTTTGAAAACGAATGCCATATGCGAGATCAGCACCCCAAATAACCACCATAGGCGAAGTTCGGGCAAAATCGGTGACAACGACTCAGAAAGCATTACTCACCCGTACCTACCGTGGTGACCTATCGCAATCGGCCGAAATTTCGAAAACGGATCTCGGGCTCTTGGTCAGCATACCAAATTACCTCCTTTGAGGAACTTTAGGCAAAAAAAGACTGACTTCAATTGAGTTGACTGTAGAATTGGTCTCCTTCCTAGTACAATGTAAATGTTTAAAATTTTCGATATATGTAGTGAAAGCAACGACATTTTTCTTGCTTATTGCTGTTGGACATTCTCCTGTCACAGGTGATTAGGGAACAGAAAAAACCGGAGGTAGCAGAAGAAAAAATAGAACAAAAATGTTATGAGCCATAGGTGGCTCATATTGTCCCATGCGGACGGACACGTATGAGCCACCGGTGGCTCATATTGTCGTCAATGTGATTAACCACAGCCTCCAAAATACAGTTAGGCACGACATGAAATACCGATTGCCTAGCTAGTGGTTTTCTCAACCATCCACTTCTGTGAATCCACCTACGGTCGGTTTTTGAGTTGATCTCCCCGGTTTGCTGAATAGTTCTTCGTCGACTTTCCTGTAAGATTTGTCGGAGGTTTTGGCCGTTCAACTTTGTGAATGTCTCATTTGGGCCCTTGAAAAAGGCGATTTTTCCAAAACGTCGACCAATAAACGGATTTACCAATCTCGTGTGGCTAATCAACCTTAACAGACAACAAACACTGATGCCGAGATTCAATGACAGTCGGACTTGGAGAAGCTTCTGCTACTTACAACTACAAAAAATCTGAATGCTCTTGGTTGGTTTTTATGGAAATAGCGCACGGTGCACGTACTTGTCCCACATTTCGCTGTTTTTGGTTGACATTCACATGATAATTTGCAGTTGAAGAAAAATCGACTTTTTCGCCATATTATTCAAAAATAAAGCAAAGTCTTTTCCGAAGAGGCTTGCAGCTCGAACTAGCTGCAGCCCGTTTGGGTTCCGCCCGGGTTTACCAAGGGTTCACCCCTCCGAGGTGTGAGATGTACAGACTTGTCTTTCGGCTTATCACCGCATATCTTCGTATAGGACTTGCCTTAGCGACAAATTCGGTTGCCTGGGATTTGTTCACAAAAGTTGGAGCCACACGCCCGCACTGAGCTGATTGTCGAAAATTATTGGTAACCTAGTTTTTTGTTTAAGAAAAAAGGTTCCAAGGCCAAACATTCTCAAAAGTTACGGTGCAATACGTCATCATTCATCAAACATCGCCGCGCAGCGTGGAATAGAGAGGACGATGCTCGTAGTGAGACAATTCACGGAAGTGAATAAAGGCCTCCGGAGTTCCAAGCTTTGTCGACGTTCGAAGATCAGAGACGCTGTCGCATGGGCCAAGTCGTCGAAAATTAGCGATGTGGTGAGCAGTAAGCCGCGTTAAAAGCTCAGATAATGCGGTGAGCAATAAGCCGCGTTAAAAGCTCAGATAACGCGGCTTATCGCTCACCATATCGTTTGATAAGCTTAAAATTCTCCGCTAAAGTTACGTAAGTCGTTGATGAATCCGGCCCCAGGACGTCCAACAACACGTCGCTTATCCACGTGTTGTTGGACGCTTATTATTACTTCGCAAACCTATAGCGTCGCAAAACTGTCTGAGGATGATGCAGATGCGGAACGTGGATTGGAGAGCTCTACGCTACATAACTCTGTTATGGCTCCAAGCTACTCAGCTGAGAAGGTTGCGCAAGGCCAGAAAACACAAATGTTTACAAAAAGTGCTTTTCGCACTTCTGAAGAGGAGGAGAACTGCACAATTATAGCAGATTTCGAAGCACGCGACAGCCGTGTCTCGCACTTTTAATCTTATATTTGTTACCTGGACGCTTCTAACGGATCTTCGGTCGATCCTATCAATTTAAATAATTTTTGAGCAGCTAAGGTGACTATGAAAACGGGCGTATTTTCCATTTAAAGATATTGTATAAATAGTATTTGGACTAATTTGAAGATAAGTAAAAATAGTCACACCGCGTTGAGTTGCATGGCACAATCTCAACCACAAATCTGAATTACGTTATTCGTTCGTCTTGGAAAAAATCTGTAGAAAGTGGCCGTACCTACAGTGTTAAAAATTTCATGACCATTCAAGCAACGATAAAAACTATGGAGCTCCATGTTTCATTTCGCAGTTCAGAAAACAGACAGTTCTCGTCCACTCTAATGTTACAGTTAAACAGCAAGCGAAGACGAAGCTTGCTAATAATGCTTTACACGGTTTATCATACGCAAACTTTTAGGGCAATACGGGGGCAAGATTTAAAACACATTATTGGGAGCTGCACATCGTAACGAAGCGTTCATGTCAAAGATTTATGCAACGTGATAGAGGACTCATTGAGAAGAAGCATTCCGTCGTGATGAGGCAGCTTTATTCGTCAATGAAGAATTTCGAATCAACGCAGTTATACAGCCTTTATAGTGCTCCTAATCTTTTCACCATATTCAGCTCCACCTTAGAGCCGGTAATAATACACCTGGGTTGAAACCAGGGTCAAGCCGGAGGTTCGGGAATCGAAGGGGAGTCGTACTGTAGCCTCGACTGGAAGCGGGGGGGGGGGGGGGGGGGGGTCGTACTCTCTCGGTTTTGACAGAGGACTCTCTCCAAATTCAGGTTTTTAGATGATGTTTGCACCTATTAATAAGTTGTTTTTTTTTTCAGGTGTGACTACGAAAATGCGGAGATATACAAGCACTTGCGTTTCCTGAAGTTAAAAAAATAGGATTGAATATCAAAAAATTTAATGCCGATTACTGTGCAGTGAAAAATAAAGATTTCCTGTCTGCAGATTTAGAGTCAATGAGAGGTTTTCATTTTTTTAGATTTTTCCAGGGCCTCATGGACACGGTAGTTTTCTGCCTGATGAGCGACATCTACTTCCAGAATTGCACTCTATAAAATTTCAAGTGTTAATTACTGAGGACGACCTAAGTGCTTTCCCTACAAGATTTTTGAAGCGTTCTTCGAATCGATGACGGAATGGCAACCGAAGGACGGACTTGCTCGGAAAGTAATTTCTCTCCTGCAGGAAACAGAACAAGAAAGCCTCCTATGTTTCTCTGAAACGATATTCTATATGATCAGACGTGTCGATTTACCGAAAAAATATTGAAACACGGATTACATGGAAGATGCTACTTTTAGAACCTGTTCTTTAAAGCACAGAAAACACATTTACTAAAGCTTTATGAATTTTCCAGAAGCCCCAAAAATCTCCGAGTCACGGCAGTTTACGTGCGGCTACTGCGTTCTCTGACATGATCGATCGCAATTGAAATATGGATGGACTCCTCGCCGGAAATTATTTCTGCCTTCTGAAGGACAGGACGACAGAGAGTGGAATTGTCCTACATAGAATTTTAAGTCGTGCTTAAAATTCAGTAACAACTAAGCTTCTCCGCTGCGGTGAATCTCCGCTGAGGATGGATCGCATACAAAATTCTCATTTTTCATGAGAATATTATTGCTTATCCGAAGCATATCACCTATACGGATAAAACTCAGCTACAAGAATTTCGAAGTTCTAATTAATTCATTGTGAAAAATCGTGATTTTCTGGATAGAACAGGTTGAATCGACCTCTGGTCGACTTTGCACCAACGTCATCGGAGCATAAAATTGAACGTTCACAAAAAGGTTCATAACTCGGTAAGTTTTTCGAATTTTGAAAATTCTTTCAGCTTTTCATAAATAGAACCCCCTTTCTCATCGTGTAAAAATCGTTTTCCAAAAAAGGAGTAGTCACGCGTGGCGGTCGTTTCGATGTTTGAGCGAAAAAAAAATTGAAGTGGCTTCACAAAAATATTCATAACTCGACCAATTCTTCGAAATTTCAAAATTCCGCTAGCTTTTCAGAAACTAGAAAAAGAGTCCTTTTTTGCTATATAGAAATTATTTTCCAAAAATTCAGTTTTCATGCGCGGCGGGGGTTCTGGTCGATTTTTGCCGAAAATCGATCAGAAATCGAACCCCCCGCCGCGCATGAAGATCCTTTTTTTGGAAGCCGGTTTCTATATGGTTAGAAAGCACATTTTCTCTCTTTTTTGACAAGCAAGCAAGATTTTTGAATTTCAAAAAATAGCCGATTTATGAACATTTATGTGAAATCACTCAGATGACGCCGGATTCAGTTCACGACTTCCAAAAATTGATCATAACTCGGCTATTTTTTCAAAAATCAAAAATTCCGCTCGCTCATCAAAAAAAGAGCAAATATGCTTTCTAATCATATTGAATCAGTACTGATTCCCAAAAAAGGGACCTTCATGCGCGGCGGGGGGGGGGGCTCGATGTTCGGCACGTATTTTCGCGAAATGGACCACAAATCGAACCCTACCGCCGCGCATGAAGACCCTATCTTTAGAGAAGCTCTTTTATATAGCGAAAAAGACCTTTCTATCTACTTTTTAAAAAGCTAGAGAATTTTTTGAATTTTCAAAAAATAGCCGAGTTATGAATATTTTTGTGAAGCCACTTCAATTTTTTTCGCTCCAAAATCGGACCTCCCGCCACGCATGGAGACATCTCCTTTGAAAATTGTTTTTACATGTTGAAAAATGACAGTTTATCTACTTTTTAAAAAATTAGCGAAGTTTCCAAAAATCGGGAACTTACCGAGCTATAAGCATTTTTGTGAACGTCCAATTTTGTCGCTCCATTGACGTTGGTGCAAAGTCGACCAGAGGTCGATTCAACCTGTTCTATCCAGAAAATCACGGTTTTTTCACAGTGAATTAACCAGAACTTCGAAATTCTTGTGGCTGAATTTTATCTGTGTGGGTGATATGCTTCGGCTAAAAAATAATATTTTCATGAAAAATGAGAATTTTGTATGCGATCCATCCTCAGCGGAGATTCATCGCAGCGGAGAAGCTTAGTTTTTACTGAATTTTAAGCATGACTTAAAATCCTATATGGTACAATTCCAGAAAAAATTTCCCAGCGAGGAGTCCATCCAGATTTCAATTGCGAACGATCATGTCAGAGAACGCAGTAGCCGCAGGTAAACTGCCGTAACTCGGAGATTTTTTGGGGCTTCTGGAAAATTCATAAGGCTCTCGTAGGTGTGTTTTCTATGCTTTAAATGGCAGGTTTTGTAAGTAGTATCTTCTATGTGACCTTTGTGTCAATATTTAGAAAAATATTTTTTTCATGAAAAACGAGAATTTTGTATACGATCCATTCTAATCATATCGTCATTGCAGCTCCGTCATCGTTGCGGAGGAGCTTGTTTTTTTTTTGTTGGACGATACACAGGGCTTGGATTTTTTTAGGCTTTATTTTGATTTTTTATGATGTTTCCTTAGGATAGCAAAACATTATTTCCATGGGAATTCCAGCGTCCGCCATTCGTTTGCCGCTCCGTAGTTAATTCGATGAGCGCTTCAAAAAAAATTTAGGAGAAGCACTTAATTCGTCATCAAAAGGTAACACACAAAATTTTATATAATACTATTTCAGAGCACAATTTCAGATGCAGACGTCGCTCCTTAAGGTAGAAAAATGTGTCGTGTCCGTGATGTTCTGAAAAAGCACCTGCACAAATTAAACAGTGATGACTGGAAGACTGCTACCAGAAAATCTTAAATTTAAAGTGTCGAAAAATAGTATTCAGCTTTATTGTGCCATCAGTATTATACAATAAGTATTATTGTTCAGTGACCTCTATTAACAATAAGTATTATTGTTCAGTGACCTCTTTTCATTATTCTATTGTGTCGAAGCCGCTCCTGAAAATAAGAACCTATCAAAGGGTTTGAAATGCACATAAAACCTTGAAGAAATCAAGATATATAAGTGGAAGAAGGAGGGAGGGGGTCGTACGAATTCCGACTCGGAGGTGGGGAGGGGTCGTAAATTTTCAGCGAAAATCGAACCCCACCTTGACCCTGGCTGGGAGTGGATATCCTTGATGTATTGCCTATGGTAGGGTGGAATGTTTTACGTTCCCAGTGCGGTCTTAGTCTAGCACTACGAATGTGCAAAAATAATAGTAACAAGAGAGGCAAAATAATAAAACTTATTGTTCCAAGACAACAAGACTTAAGCGATAAAAGTCACCTGTATCACTGTATCACCTGTCGTCCCGTTGATCATCGAATTGCTCGAGCGGGTGGCAGCAGCGTCTCCATTCGTCCCTGTCCAGAGCCAGAGTGGTCCAAGGGATCCTCCTCGCTCGAGGGACACGAAGAGCGTCATATCGGTCGTTCAGGGCTTTAACGAAGAAATACGACCAATGCGTTGGTGGGCGTCCTGGTGTTCTCTTGACGTCCCGCGGAAACCAGTCGGTAACGGCTCTCGTCCAGCGGTGTCTTCGAAGCGCATTACGTGGCCGGCCCACCTAATTTTCGACAACTTGGCGCACGCGACAGCGTCTCTGATCTTCGAACGCGAAGCTCGGAACTCCGGAGCCCTTCCCTCACTTGCGTGAGTTGTGACACTCCGAGCATCGTCCTCTCGATTCCACGCTGCGCGACGCTGATCGCGTGTTCATCCTGCTTTCGTATAGCCCAGGTCTCTGAGGCGTATGTTAAGGCAGGAAGAACAGTGGAGTCGAATAGGTGGGCACGGAGTCGGACGTTCTTCGTCTTCATCGCGACTTCTTCGACGCTCTTGAAAGCTCCCCAAGCCGCTCGTTTCCTCCTGCTCAGCTCTGGTGCTAGATCGTTGGCCATGTTGACTTCGCGACCCAGGTACACATAGCTGGAGCATTCGAAGAAGTTCGTTCCGTTGAGCGAGAATGGGGCATCAGAAACCCATCCGTTCCTCATGAACATCGTCTTCGTAAGATTCAGCTGCAGTCCAACGCTCCCACATACACGATCGAAGTCGGCCAGCATTCGCTCCGCCTGGCTGATGCTCGATGTTATGAGCACGATGTCGTCAGCGAAGCGAAGATGATGTAGTTGCTGGTCGTCGACCTTCACTCCCATGTCTTCCCATTCTAGTTCGCGCATAACGTTTTCGAGGGTAGCGCTGAAGAGCTTCGGGGATATGGTATCCCCCTGCCGAACCCCTCTCTGTACGCCGATGACGACGTCGTTGTAGAATGGAGAGATCTTGGTCGTGAATCACAGTACAGCTCTCGAAGGCCTCTGATGTACTGAGTAGGAACACCCTGAGTGAGCAGAGCATCGATGACCTCTTCAGTTTCGACAGAGTCGAATGCCTTCTTCAGGTCGATGAACGTAAGGCAAAGCGGCAGCTTGCACTCTCGCGACACTTCGATGAGCTTCGGAATGGTGTGTATGTGGTCGATCGTGCTGAATCCTCTTCGAAATCCTGCTTGCTCGCATGGCTGTCCTTCGTCCAGCGTTCTGCTAATCCTATTCAGGATCACTCGAGTGAACAGTTTGTAGACTACGGACAGCAGGCAGATCGGGCGATAGTTGCCAATGTCGTGCACGTCTCCCTTCTCGTACAGCAAGACGGTCTTGCTGGTCTTCCACTGAGATGGAACCTTGCATTCGGACAGGTAGCGTGTGAAGAGCCGCGCCAAGGTGTTGATGAGCGCTGGCGGGAGGTTCTGCAGGTGTTCGGGTATGATCCTGTCAGGGCCGGGTGCTGTACGTTTCTTCGCCGACGAGATGGCGTGTCGGATCTCGGAAGGGAGAACAGAGGGGACGACGTACCCATCCTGCGGAAGATGGCATGGGGGCAGATGGACGTGGCTATCGAAGAGATCGGAGTAGAAGTTGTGGATGGTCGGAGAGCGGTCATCTTGGTCTTGAGGTTAGCGAAGTCTCGGCGGGCATTGCATATGCTCAACCCTGCCTCTGCAGCTTCAACCAACACTTCCGCCCTTCTCTCCTTAAGATCCTCTTTTATCGCCTCTCTGCATAGCCTCGCAAGTTCGGACGTCAGTTGGTAGTTGCCTGACGCTCGTGCTGCTCCATGCTGGCGTATCAGCTCGAGAGTTTCCGGAGACAGACTCTCTTGGTGGTCTTCAAGCTCTCAGCTTCCTTAGCACTACCGTCCTAAAGGGTGAATGAACGAAAAGGACGGCCACCTTGGGAGAAACTGAGCTCCCTTATCCCAGGAGAACATATATTATTATTTATTGCGGTTGTAAGCAGGCAAAGTTGTGTGCCCTCCTCACCATGTTAGATCCTGGTTATAACATGTCAGCGGGAGATACTTAATACCATGGGAGATACTTAATACATAATTAAGCAACGATACATCTCGTAGGAATTTGAAAAGACTATCAAGTTATTTCGGAATTATGACAGAGTTGATATGCAGTCTTATTTCCCCATTTCTCGAATTTCACCTTTGTTGGTTTTTTAGAGGAAGCAATATTTGTAGGTGTTTTTATGTTTTCAGCTTAACACGAAGTTACTAAGCGATAGAAGTTTCGGTGAGGCGGCTTCTTTAGAGCCAAAAAGGGATCTAATCAATTAGCAGTCACCCGCCAAATTTCCATTCCAAATTTTTGAGAAGGTCACCAAATGATGTGATCATTCCCAGGATTAAAGGTTCAATTTTTTTGGAATACCACTTATGAAGCACGGTTTGTCGAAGTAGCTATACATTCCATTTATTGGTTTTCAGGACCGTGGAGACGACATAGTAGTGGAAGACAAGAAAGAATATGTGAGATAATTAGTATACAATTGGACAACATTAGTCCCCGTAGAAATTTAAAAGTATACAAGATCATACCCAAAGTATGACCATGTTGAGGTCTCACCTATTATTGTGAAGTCACATTGCATTTCGGTTACTGATGGTTGTCAGTATGAATATGCCACCGCGCAAGAAGCTGTCGTTCTAGAGTATTGAAGGGAAAAAGCTAGCCGAGTAAGTTTCTTAGTACATAACTATCAGGGATGTGCGGAAATTTTTCTGGAGAAACCGGAATACGAAACGCGGAAACGGAAATGACGCATGTTCCCCATTTTTTCCAAAAGTGCATCTGAAACGGCGTCAGACGCGGCTTCTTTTGCACATTTTCTTGGTCAGAACTTTGCGAGCAGCGAAATCTTCAACAGATTAATGCTCATCCTCATCATAACATAATAGCGAAGCATGAATTCATAATATTGTTATGATATCCTTTTAGCCATGGCTACAGCAATAAACGAAAACAAATTCAGGGTCTAGTTCCTGCGACGGGTTTTTCGCTGACTTTTTTTTATGCCGCTATTTTTTGAATGGTACACTTAACAGACTTTATCACTTGAGATTACTTTCAAACCCCATTAAAAACTGGGGTGAAGTCTAAAACTAGAGTAGCCGCCTAGATCATTTTCCGACCAGGAAAGATATTCCTCTCAACACTTTTGGAAACCAGTGACATCATGGACGACGTGGCGACTGCACAGATATCTGCAGACCCAACATTAGCAGTTACATTAATCACCCAAAGTAGTACTCAGAATGCATTCTGGGATCTAAGGTGATAACTGGATGACTGTTTAGTCGTGGTGGATCCACACTTCCACAGGAATATTCAGTCTCTGCCAGCCTAGAAAGCCTACGCCCTAAGTGACACAGCTGCACAGCTCCAAGATGGTTCTCGAAGCAATACTTTTGTGAAAGAATTCATTAAGTCACCATAGTCAACCAAAATAACAGCTCATGCTAGATATTCGTGATGCTTCATTAAAAAATAAATCGCATAACTCCATATGGCTGAATATCACACCTAAAGAAATTTTAAAAATTTTTGCACCTTTGATCAGGAACACCGATGTAATCTTGGAGAGACAACTGCATGCCACAGCCTTCACTGAACCGTTCGTTTTATGATACTGTAACTAGTGGGAAAAAATTTCATGATCACTCAAATGTTGAGTGCATTTTCATAGCATACACTGCATAAAGAGCCTTTGTGGCACATTAATTTTTCCCTGCATCCAGTCGTTGCCATTTTTGAGTGCTTTTTTTGGTAGTCTAACCAATTCCAAGATTATTAACACTAGAGTTGACAAACAGTATTTCTCTCACAATTATATGAAAGAGGACCCTTTTTAATTGCTATGCTGACTGTGTTCAATAGAAAACAGTGTGGAACAATGCCCATTTCCGTTTCCGCCTTCCAGCCCAAAAACAGGCGGAACGCGGAACGGAAGAGCCCAAAATGGCCGGAAACCGGAATTTGGAACACGGAAACGGAAATTCCGCACATCTCTGATAATTATGCAACGTTACATCTAGCAATTTAAGAAGTCTCAAATTATGCTCGTTGTGTTTTTGTCTGATTATTATTTTATCGTGTTAATGCTGCTCATATGAAGCATCAAAGTAATGACATGCGTGTTCTTTACAATTGTTTTTGTTGTATCGTTTGCAGGTGTGAGGCTCTATGCAAACAGAAATTTTGCTATCATTCGAATAAAAATCGCAACATCTTGGACGGGGATGGCATGGCGCAATTCCTTCACTGAAAATGGCTGCCTGCCTCCTTTTGAAAAACAATATATAAGCCATTATTTTGCTTAAAAGTGAGAATTATATAAAATTAGAGATAGAGCGTTCACTTGCTGGGTACGTAATTAAGACTTAAAAGAGAGCCATACTAATATTTTCATTGAAGAAGAATTATTTCAACCTTTAAGGAGAGCTCCCATTTTAATAGAAAAGGAGCAGTAGTATTCGAAACCACTCAAATACTCGGAAAAATTTCGAGCACATTTTGATTTGGAAGATGTTCAGTTCGATTTATTTCAAAAGCGTTGGCGTTGTTTAGCAGAGTGTCCAATCTGACGTGAAAAGTGTCCCATTTATTTATTTATTTGCTTATTCTAGCTTAACCAAATGACGCGTCATAAACTAAACACTGTAGTAACAAACATGACTATCACATACTAAAATTATGCAAGAATTACAATAAGCACAGGTACCGACATTCTCAGAGTTTGAATTAGTTAGTCCTCGATCAGGTATCAGCTGTTTAGTCGTTTTCCCTTTATTCTTTCTTTTCCTACTTTTTTCTCTACCTTTTCCCCTTTTCTGAAACGAAGAAATAATGAGAAACTAACCTCTACTTGGAAACATACTCTGACTGAAAGAATGTGGCACTGTACGCGAACGACTGCGTACAATTCTCCACATTCACTTCGATGCGGTCTGCGTCTTTCCTTCCGTGAATCTAGTTCATCGTGTTTGCGTCCTTTGTCCGTCTGTTTAGCCACCGTCTGTGATTTTCGAGTCACTTGTACCCTTGGCCACTTCTAGGTCCTCTGGTCGACTCCACTGCAGGAGATCGTCTGCATTCTTTTTTCGGCACCTTTTTTTCGGCTTCCATCGAAGCGCGTAGCTGCGCGGTGACGGAGTGGAGGTGATCGTGAAGAAGACGATGTTGAACTGTAACTAGTGTTAGCGTTGTTGCTGCTGTTTCGGAGATGCTCGTGATGTTCTGCAGCGCGGTCACAACCGTGTGAAATGATGACAGACATTGCGACTCGACGGCATTTTCTCCTTCTTTGCCTAAGAAGGCCTCCTCCTCGTCATCCCTCGATGGTGCAGCGGGGCCCTCCAGCGACTTGACGACGATGATAAGGCCAAGCACCCTTTTAAGGCACATTGGTCGATCGTTGTCGCCGTATGAATTGTAAGGATCTCGTCCCAGAGATCCGTTGGGGTCGAACCCATAGCCACTAGAATAGGGGTGGGAGCGTGAACAAGGTTCACAACTGTGTCTGGATATACAACAGTTCTACTTTAAGTTTATTGCACATGAGTGTAAGAAAACGGCTTTCTTGCACACGCTGGATTCAGGAGTTCTTACTATCTAAAAGTGTCCCGACCTGAACAGTAATGTGGTGCATAGCCAGCTGTCGATTTGCTCACAAAAATCCAACCGTTTGCATATGGTTTCCATGACTGCTAGATTTCCGTCTGTATGCTTTAACGTTTCCGAGTGGTCGTGTAACGTATCGTGCGGTGGCAGCTTCAGCAACATCGGGTTTGAGTTAGAGATGAGCTTTTTGATATTTTTTCGAAAGTCGAGCAATCAAATAACTTGATTTTTTAAACATTTCAAAAGTCAAACAACCGAGTAACCCGATTTTTTGAAATTTTCGAAAACCGAAAATTGAATAATTCGATTTCAGAGGTACATTCTCTTGAGAACCGAAAGAAGCCAGAACAAAACCACAATTGTAGATTGAAAGAAATTGAATTTAAGAAGACAACAGAATAAGCGCTCACAATCGAATTAGAGGACCGGAATAACAAGATATTTTGTCACTTTTTTTGCAAGTAGTGGACATTCCTCACTGCTAGGCGCAATTTGCTACGCGTACCTAGTCTCGTATTCGACAGATGACTCGTTGTTCTCTTCCAGCTCTTCACTGGTGAACAGTGGTTTTTAAAAGATGGTTTTCTGTTGCAATGCCCACAGAGCCCTCATAGGTGAAGGGTTTTAGGGAAAGGACAATTAAGGGGGTTGCGTAACAAAAAAGTGCAAAACTCTACTATTTTTGTTCACAATCTTCTGACATACGAAGCAGGGGTGCAGACAAAGTTCTTTGCCTTAAATTTTTAAACGAAATTTTTTGACGCAAAATTTTCGTTAAATTTCGTTAAAAGTTAGCTGCAAATTACTACTTAAAATAAAAAAAATCAGGGTAAATCTTATATGATCCAACTTTAACAGGTCAACAACTAAATTTAAGGAATGGAGTGTGTAACACCACAATGTAAAACAAACAATTCACTATCAACAACGTGAGGACAGCAAAACAAACAGGCTCTCAGCAACAAATTATCTTCAGAATGTGGAAGAAGATTAATTATCATTTAAGAGAACGGTACGATTACTGGGCTGGGTGAGTTAGACCAGACAGATCTCGGAATTCCTTTCCTTCTTAGCTCTTTGCGAAACCGTTCTGTGTGACTGCTCTACGAGCGTGTGCAATCTCGATGCGGGCACGAGCCCGCTAATACAGAAAGAATTAATAAAAATACAACTAAAGGCCTATCAGTGTTAATACGTTGACGAACGCACGATTTTTAAGTACGTGGTGTGTAGAGCCAACCGATTTTTCGGTCTGTGACACGACATCGTGTCACACGGTCCCACACGTCCGAAAGAGTGTGACACTGTCGTCAACAAGTTAACATTCGGGAAAAGTAGTTTTCCAAAATTCTGTTTAAGTTTAAGTTTTTCTGAAATCATTTAAAATACGTCACCGACGGAAAACATTCTCTTCTTCTCGACTGTTTTAGCTGGCGAACGAAAGTATTTTGAGATACAGCGCTATGTGGGAATCGGCGTGTCTTACGTGAGGTTCAGAGCAGCATCTGTGTGAATTCGTTGACGTGCTTGGAAGCTCACCGAAGAACTTGTCTATCTTCAAAATGCATTATTTCAAAATTCAAATGCGCCATGGAAGAAATGAAAAAAGTATGAAAACGTTGAAATATTGTTGCTTTTTTCAATTGTTTTTCAGGAACAGTCCCGATCGAAAGGAACAGGCCTACAATACTGGTAAAGCCTAGGGGGAAGGTGATAAACTCGCTGAGAAAAAAGTCCGTTGAATATTCCGTTGAATTTCTAAAAATTTCCGTGAAGTCGTTAAGCCGGATTTTAATGAAAATTGCCATTAATTCGTTAAATTCGTTGAATCGTTAGCCGTTAAATGTGCACCCCTGATACGAAGGCAAGGCCTGGGTCGAGTAGGTAGCAATTCCTATCGTTTCATTGGAGAACCAATTAGAGAATTGTCTTGCCGTCTTCTTTAGCAAGGATTCACCAAACAGCCGCATTTTTGTATCCGCAAGCGTTCTGAAGGGTGTTCAGCGAGGAGGCGTGCGTGATGCATATCTAAGCTGAAAAGCAGTACTCATACTTCCTCCGCGTATAAATGTGCTCGAAATTTTTCCGCGTATTTGAGTGGTTTCGAATACTCACAAATTTCGAGCACTCGAATTCGAGCAAATTCGAAAAAAGCGGTTTGCTGAATTTTCGAATACGAATGAGCAAATTCGAATGAAAATAAATTTGAATACGTATTCAAATAAGTTATTGGAACAAAACTGTAAACAATACTAGGTATAAAGATGAGATGGTATCCAAATCAAAAATATCGCTACCAGAGTCGGCTATACACCAATGATTTTCGTGATGTTGACGAGATTTTTGAGAATCATCAGGAATTCTAATAACCTAGAAAAACCGGACTCTTACATCATAAGTATGTTCATCACCAACGAAGAAAGTATCGCATTAGCCCTAAATAACTGCCACCCCTATATCAACTCCCCTCTAAGCTAGCCACTCACGCATCCCTCGCTCTCAAGCACTGTTCGAACACCTTTCAATTTCTAATTACGTTGGAACAAAACGTTCAAGCGAATTCAAACCCTCCAAATGAAATCGCAGATTGTTCGAAATCGATTATCGATGACCGTATGCGCAATAGTGTAGCGAGTTTGATCGTTGGCTTTCGGAGAACGGAGACGATCCATACTCAGTCGGCCGACTCTTGATATTGTTCGAACATTGTTCGACTTATTCGAACAGCGCTTTTTCGCCATCTTCGATTTCGAACAATGTTCGAACAACGTCTTCTTATCTTCGATTTCGAACAATGCTCGAACAGTGCTTCTTCGCGAAACTCGATTTCGAACATTGTTCGAATAATGGTATATCGCGAAACTCGATTTCGAACAATGTTGGAATAATGCTTTTTCGCGAAGTTCGATTTCGAATAATGTTCGAACAACAACGATTTACGATTTTCGAGTAATCGAGCAATTAGATATTGATGTGGCGATATATCTATTGACCAAGTTTACTTGTAGATTTCTCCCATTTGTGTGTAGGAGAATTTTTTTATTTCATTTCTAATTTACGATAATAAAATTTGTTTCAAAAAGGGAAGTTTAGTTTGTCCGGATTTAAACGCCGCACCCTGTACTCAACTAAGAAGGAGGGACTTAAATAGTATGTCTACACGAGAAGAGCATGTAGGAAGAATCTCTATTATTCAATTTGTATGCAAATGCGCTGTCTTTTTGACAAGTCGTTGAACCAAAGGATTAGTAAGGTCTTAAAAGTCACTATGGAATCGTTGGTTCATCATATATGGAATATATGGAGTCGTTGGTGCGAGGGAGCTCTGAAGCTCGATTTCGTTGTGTCCAACTTACTCAATGGTTGGGGATTCTGCACATTTTCCAGCTGTTTGCTGCAGAAACTGCGATTTGCTTATTGCTTTCCAGTTTTTAACCGCAAGGCAACAAGAAATATATTTAACGTGATGGTGCATCAACGTTCAGCATCAATGATCAACCGGCACAAAGTGGACGAAACAGAAGAACTGGCCACAATACGGGCAACGTATGAAAGCTACAGGTGGCGCAATAGGGTTTGGTGAGGGGGGGGGGTAGGGAGGCAACGCCTGCTGGGAGTGGATATCCTTGATGTATTGCTACGGTAGGGTGGAATGTTTCAGGTTCCCAGTGCGATCTCAGTCTAGCACTACAAATGTGCAAAAATAATAGTAAAAAGAAAGGCAAAATGATAAAACTTATTGTGCTAAGTGTGCCTTCCAACCCGCATTGCGCCCTATACAGGCTCCTGACGGTTCGTTTTCTTATATGGACCATTGACTTTGGGAAAAACTCGTCCTGCTCAGATGACGGACAAGGTCGTGTGCAATGACGTGGGAGTGAAATCGCTTCATAAGCGACTTCATGTAGCTGAAGAAGCCTGCGTCTGCTGACTGGATCAGGAAGGTATAGCTCGAGCACTGAAACTCTTAGCTCGTGACGTGGTACTTTGAATCGCTGCCATGTCTTAAGAGAAGCCTGCCCAAGAGTCGAGAAGAAAGCTGTGCAGTTTCTGTGGAGCGAAGATATGCTCGAAGAAAGATAGCATAGCTTAAGTCGTCGTGACATGTGTTTGTGATGCATCACTTCCCAATATAAATGAAGTGTGTATTCCGCTGTTTTCTCACACTTGCATTTTATGTATTTTACTGTCTCAGACCCACAATCAGCCATAAGAGTAAGACTAAAACGTAGAGCACCAAATCGAATAACCAAATAATCAAACTGAGTGGAGCTCGTTTGAGTTGTTTATTATTCAGTGGAATCCAACTCGGCCTTAATTGAACTACTTGTTTTGGATCGCTTTCTTATTCTTTGCCTCTTGGTTAGTCAGCTAGCGGGTCCGCTCATGGGCTACAAGCCTCGCTCCGACCGGTGCTCGTCCCCGAGCCACGATTCCGCTGGGCTGCACTTTTTGTGCGGAGAGAAGTGGGCGGGCGATGACTAAACATCATAAAGCCCATGCCACTCCACAACCACATTGTAAGAATATACATGACTGTAAGCCTTAATGTCTTTTGCATCCTCCTGCAAAAGAAGGTGTAGGACTGACCTCCAAGAGATTCGAATTCGTTGGATTATAATTTCAATAAAGTCGTAAGTTTTAATTCTGGCTTTTACTTTTTTGAACTTGAATTATTCAAAATGAGCTCTTAAACTATACAACAGAGGAAGAAATATCAAGGCAAAGACATACAAAATACATCATGCAATGGTCTGAATCTGTTCTTCTAAAAATGATTATACAAGAAATTATACCAAAATTAAACACAATTTAGAGTAGAAGTGTACATACATAAATGTTACAACGTTCTCAAAAGGTCTACATTGTTCGAAGTCGTCAAATCAAAAGCGGAGTGAAGAGGAATCTCGCTTGCAGCACCACGAGTGACAGCGAAAAGAATGGCGTTGTTTTGAATTTTGAAAAAAAAATTGAAACGACTGCGCAGAGGAGTTATTATTGAATTGTATATTTTAGTTGGAATTGTGTTTTTAGTAAGAAAATATGTTTTGGCTTAACTTTGTTATCAATTGCTGCTTTCAAATTGGCTTAGAATGAAAATTTATGAGGGCAGAAGCCGATTGATGCCCATTCGTTTCGCTCTTCCTCTCTTCTCGGTCTTGCAGAAGAAGCAAGGATCCTGCTTTCCGCAGAATCTTGCGAGGCGGTATGCAGTTTGAAGGCAGCGTTCACATTTTCCATTGTCAATTATGCATTTGTGACGGTGACCAAGACGAACATATTTGGTGCAGTCGGATGCGAAGTGTGTCCCATCACAAAAGGGACATTTTTGAGCTTTGGAACGTGGGCGGCTAACCTGGGGAGGGACTGCGAGAGGCTTGCTTGGATTTTGTTGACACAAGATGATCTTGTATAATTTGACTCAGGTTTTTGTGCATCGTGTAGGGCTCCTCCAGTCCGTCGTACACTTCTTCTAAGATTCGCTTGATCTCCATTGTCCTTTGATCCATAACGTGAACCATTCCTTGAAACGGGTGAGTTTTGAACTTCTTCGCGCGCTAAATATGTATCATTTTCTATTTTGTACCTCGTCTAGTTTTGGAATCTTTTCAGCTTTATCTGATGGGTTCCCCTTCGATAGCGCTTTCCCGATCTTCATCTTAGATGTCCCGGTGGTTCAGTGGTAGAATGCTCGCCTGCCACGCGGGCAGCCCGGGTTCGGTTTCAGGCCTCTCAACAGGAGCACCGTCGTTTTCGTCGTCTAACATCGCACTCAAATCGTATTGTTGATATTAATTGGGTCTACGTTGTTTTTTACGAGTATTGCAAGGATGCATTTGAGGATGTGAGTTAAATGTGAGAGGATTGAAGAATTTTTGAAAATGATGAAATTGGAAGTGTTGTGTAACAGCAAGGAACAGCAAGCTGTCGGAATTATGCTATGACTTTAGAATTGCGAAGAATGTTCTTAGAAGAAGTCGTAGTAATGAAGCTGCTACAAGGACGAGCTTTTGTAGAACCAGCCATCCCATTGCGATGGGTAGAAAGGCGAATGAGAAGGGATTTGTTGTGACTTTCAAGGCTCTTCTAGGGGATGCTGCATTGCGGGCGCAGAGACAGATTGCGCTGATAACTATTGCGGATGAAAGAATGATGATGACGACGACGGTGTATAGGTAGATGGCTTTGCAGATCTCGAAGAAATGCATTATGTCAGGTAATTCCCAATCTAGGTTGAATGAATTGTCATCGTGCGTTGAGTTATCCCAGAGTTTGGCATATCTCCGTAGAGGTATAGTACCATTGACATAGTTCAAAGTTCCTTGAATTTCTAGTATAGTGATGTGTCTCCCGCATTGAACGCGGCATTGCTCTTTTACTTTTGCACTATTGAAAAGCAATTGTATTTGATTTCAAACGCCTTGATTCGTGCAAGAGAGTATGAATTGTCGTGGGCCACAAGTTACCTGAGCAGTCGACTGGCGTACATTTGAAGTACATGTAATAGTAGCCCCTTTGATGCAGTTATAACAGCCGACAAGGCTTATTGGCACAGTATCGCATTTGAATTCGGTCATATCTTGCGAGCTTATGTTTTTGTAGGTTTTAATTCTATTGCCATTTCGGCAGAAAATGCAGTTGTGTAAAGTTTTGGCTCCTGCTACGGCAATTCCACTTTGAAATGGGAGGGCAAGCAAGTGAGATAGTTGTTTTATTTGTGAGATATTGTTGTTTGTGCAGTAGCAATTTACGGAGTCTTCTGCTGGCGTACACTTGCACGTGTCACGTATGGAACACGTATTTGGTGAACTGTCCAACTGAGGATTTGAGGTGCAAGCGTAGCTAAATTGTCAGTCTTCATCTATGTACGCGATAGCATTCTGATCGGTTATAAACCGCAATTGGAGAGAATGAAAATGAAGTTATTTCGATTTTTGCTGATCCGAAATTTCGTGATATATAGGGCTTGATTTCGCCAATATGTATTTTGTTATTGTTTGCTTTTT
The DNA here is from genome assembly GCA_947396885.1 of Heligmosomoides polygyrus polygyrus. Taxonomy (NCBI): domain Eukaryota; kingdom Metazoa; phylum Nematoda; class Chromadorea; order Rhabditida; family Heligmosomidae; genus Heligmosomoides; species Heligmosomoides polygyrus. The sequence continues at coordinate 27,908,511 of OX377202.1, forward strand.
TTTAGTTTGAAATTAAAGGTTACGTACCACGATGGGCATTGAAATACTTCATATATATCCATGTCCTTGGGTACGTGATATATTCGATAAAATAGGCACCCAGAGGAGGGGTACCCGCACGAACAACCTCATCCTCCACACTATTCTGAACAATGCGTGATCCCTGTGATGTTATTACGATATCAAGTTCTTCGACTAGTTTATCGCTTGCAATTTTTCCCCACTTGAGACCGCTACATGTACTCATATGAGCGCATCGTTTGCGTAGTTGTGCTCTGGCTTCTTTGTTTCGTGTGAAACACAATGTTTCCTTTTGGCATCTTAGTACGAGTTCTTGGATTGTTATTTTCATGAGATGGTATTGACTATTGCCATGCCGGAGACGTAGACGTAGCTCAGATTGCATGGTGTTAAATTTTGCAATTATGGTTGAGCTGTTTTTGCATTCTTGTTCTTTTAAACTACATTACAGAATAGAAGATGACACCAGTGCGGTTTGTTGGCACCCGTAAGCCGTACAACCGCAGAGGGCGACAATTGCTAGGATTCGCACTAGTGTTGAGGAGTTCCATTTCCTATTTGTAGTGTTGCTAATCTCCATTAAATGTACGTGCTCTGCAGAGCTACGCCTTGAAACTTGCGAACTGATAAACCAGTTCGCAAGGGTTCGTATGAAACGTAGTTTCACACATATAGAAGAACATCCTTTGAATAGATTCCCTATGGCACTGAATGTGAGATAAATTGTGAGTAGAGTCAGGTATATGAGGAGGACTGCGAGACCAATTGCTAGCCTGGGCCAGCACTCAGGATTAGTAACCATAGAAGTACAAAATGTGCAAGCGATTTTCTCGCAAAAGGGGCTGGGAGGACATGCCCAATGGAATGCAGATTGCCTTGCAGTGTCTTGACCATCACCCTGTAGGTGTGGAGCGTTATCTCCGCAGGGAATTGAGCTCTCAAATTTTGATCTGACTGATGAATTTCTAGACAGTAATCTTTGGCGCAAACCTGGATGTTGTCTTGTGCTTCTGTCATTTGAATTGATACGCCTCCTTCAATGCACTGAATAGGGTTGTATGCGTTGTCCTTTGACTGTGCGGTTGTAAAAAAAAACTCGAAATTATCGCTAACATAAGCCAGTAGTGCCAACGTCCCGCGTATCGATTCTCTTTTGTGCGAGGGTTTTCCGTTAGTGCATTGTTGACGGCATAGGCTTTGTTTTGTTTCTCGCGGCGGTGTAGATAAGGGCGTGCGCGACCAGCGTTCTGCTCCGCGGTGCTGGATGCGACCTGGTCCCGACATTCTGCCGGGGTCTGCTCCCGTTGTCGTTTGTATCGCGTGTTGAGTCCAGCGGTGACTCATCGTCGCTTCCGTTGGTTGCTTTTAACGAAGACTTCAAATTTTCTGTATCGTCGATTTTTAAAGGGATTAGCATACTAATTGATCGTGTGATGTTGGATTTAGCTGTCTTTAAATCGACTGATCGCACACTGCCGTGGGAGTCTTGAATGAGGTTAATAACTAAACCCAAGGGCCATTCTCCGCGTGCTGTATTTTCCTCCATTATAAGAACCACTTCGCCAAGCTGCGGTAGTTTTCTTGTAAAACTCCTTTGTTTAATTCGTTTTTGGTTGAAATTTCGAAGCTCTCACAGATAGTTTTCGGTCCAAAACTTCTATAGCTGCTGTAGGTAATTCGTGTTTTTGAAAGTGTTGAATTGCTGCGTTTTTTGCTGAAATGTCTGGAAAATATTCTTTGTCATTTGTGTCATTTTGAGAGGTTGGTAAGAGATTTACATTTGCGTGTGGAATTAAAAAATCAATGGCTTTGAGAACTGCTGAGCTAGAGTACTTCCCATGTACGTTAGCGGCCTTGAATTGATCACTGCTTCGCTTCTGGCGCTAAGGTGATAAATTCGCTTTCGCTCAGTAGCTTTCTTTGAGCTAGCTCGAATCGCTGATTTCATGACTGCAATCATACGTTCGTAAAACCCTATTTCCAGGAAGATAATGGCGTAATGGATTTCTATGTAATTGACTCGTTTACAAGGAAAAACTGAAGTTTTTGGCTTTGTGAGTGTGCCTGGGACCCTAAGGTTCGAATTAGCTCTTGTCCTAGTATGAAAGTTGTGGCATTGTCCGAAAGGATGAGCTGAGGTTTTCCTCTGCGAGCGATGAATCTCCTTAGTACATTAACTAGTTCTATGCCGCTCAAGTTGTTGACAACCTCTAGATGCACCGCTCGTGTCGCCACAAAAGTGGACAAAAAAATCCATCTCTCACGCTCTATTTTCTCAAATTCGAGCACGCGAAACGGACCGGACAGGTCAACGCCGACGTGCGAGAACGCACGCGACGGTTCTGTTCACGCATGCGGCAACGGCGGCGAGAGGTCCTGAATTCCATTTCTTACAAACAAAACATGTCTTTAAATATTTTTTGACAATTTGACGACCTTTTGGAATTCAATAGTTTATGCGGAGATTTGCGAGTGTGCCATTTACTCCCTGATGGCCGCAACGGATGTGTGCATCTTTGACGAAGAGATTGGTGAACTCGTGATTTCCTGGAAGAAGTATTGTCTCTAGAGTTTCTTTGGCTAAGTGTCGTGCTTTTATTTTGCCGCGACATCTAATTATTCCTATACTTTATACTTGTAAAGTTGTAATTGATCAAATTTTTTGAGGTCTTTTCTAGGAAATGAGATTTGCATTGTTTTAGTAATGATTTTGTCTGTGGTAGATAGATTGTCTGCTGTTAAAAGCGCCAAGGGATTGCAGTCACTCATGCCTCCAGTCTGAGGTAGTGATATGTCCAGTTTTGCTCGATTGTTCGGAGTAATTTTGTTGTAAATGGAGACTTTGAAACATTTCATTACTATTGATAGCACTCTTCTGTATTTCATAAGCGAAGAGAATGCTTTTGGAAGAAGTTTAGAATTTGAATGAAGTTGCTGTGTACTGCTCGCCGTACCAATATTCAGAGGTGGAAGTGTACTTTCTTCAAGAACTTAGGGTTTGGCCGCGCAGAAGAAAAATTCTTGAACTTCTGGCCACTTGGGATTAGGATGTGTAAGGAATTTAGAACCAGACCACCATACGTGCTTATACATTTGATCTTGGTTTAGTCCTCTTGTTGCACAGTCGGCGGGGTTTTGCTCAGAGGAAATGTAGTGTAAATGACACGGAATACTGTCTTCTACCCAGCTATGCAATTTCGTTCTTATTTCATTACATCGGTTTTCTACAAAACTACCCTTCTCACTGTTGGACTGCACCCAATGAAGTACGGCTTATGAGTTGCTAAAAATGCGAATTTCGGAAACGGTTAAGTGGATTTCTTGTAATGTAAAGTTTGTCTGTCTGACCCCGATTAAAAGCGCTAGGAGCTCCAACTGCGGAATCGTCATTGTTTTGTGTTCGTATTGATCGGCGCCAACCTTGATTATGCGCAAGTAAACAACGGCTGCGAAAGATCGACTTGACGCATCGACAAAGGAGTGGAGCTCGTATCGATTATTTGCCGATAGGTCTTTTATCGATCGTGGTAGTGTGATGACGTACCATTCCGCCCTATCGCAGGTTGTTTTCCACTCCGAATCGAGATCGGGAAGCAAGGGGTCATCCCACTTGTAATTGAGTTTCCAGAGGTTTTGGAGGAAAAGTTTTACTGGTAATAACAGAGGAATAAGCAACACAAGGGGTCAAAGGTTGAATATGTGGTTTGAAAAACTCTTCGTTTTGTTGAATTTCGCGTGTATTGAAGTTTACAGAAGACAGCCAAAGAGTCCTTTTTGTGATTCCAAGGAATTCCCAAAATTTTTACGGACTTGCTTGTTGACAAGTCTTCAGCTGCAATTGAGTTATTGCATGTTTCATCGTTCGTGAGGAACTGGCGAAGATTCATTGACATATTATTAAATATCTGTTTACATAACTTGTTCTTTTTATAAGAGATGTTGATGTAACATAGAGGTTATCGTTTAGCTCCTTTTGAAAAGTTTCATCCAACTTTGGTTGCTGTTCTATCCCGTGCCTGATGGATATTCCTAAAATAAATGGTGAGGCATTAATTCCGAATGGAAGTCGACAGAATCGCAATATGCGTAGATTTTCTGGACTTGGAGATTGTGTTATATCTTTTAACCATAAGAATCGGACTGCGTCGCGTTCTGTTTCTTGGAGATAGATCATATGGAATGCCTTTTCGATATCCGCAATCATGATTTTCGATCCAATGCGGGACCTTATGAGGATGCCGCACAAAGTATTAGTGGACCTTAATTAATTATGTCGTTAAGACACAGTTCGCCTTTCATTTTGGACGGGTTGGTGGGGGATGTAATAGCACGGTGTCCCACTGTTGCTGTCAGCAAACTGAGGGGCGTCCTCGACAACGTTTCTGTTGAGTTGGTCGTTACAATGTCGCAATGCTCTTTCCTGCATTGCGGATTGCGGTCTTTCATTTTAAACAATTGATGAAGCCGACCAAGGGCTAGGTTGTAGTTGTTGGCTAAGTATTCCTTGTTGGATTTCCAGGGAAATCGCACATAGATTTTCCCGTCACGCATTTGAACTGTTGAATAGAAGTTTTCCACGATGCGCTTGTTGATCTGCTCTTCGGTGTAAAGGTCTTCTATCCCGATTCCTTGAAGTTTCCATAAGTCGGAGATGTCTAAATTAAAATTGCAATTATTTGTATTTTGTGTTGTGTGAATGTTAATTACGTGCTGATAAAAGGTTCCTTCTTTACTCGTTCTTCCATCGCTGGGCACGCCGGATATGACCAAAGAAAGTAGGTGTGATGAGGAGGCCAAATGGGAGTCGTGTGGCAGGTTTGTTAAAGTTAATGATTGCGTTGAAGTAGTCCATTCCAATGAGAATCTCAGGAGTTACTGTTCCTGTGGATCCAAAAATGCAGTCTCTGTCGTGTTTTGAGAAGTTTTCTTGGATAAAAGACGTGTCTTGTGGAGGGATGTTTCCTAATTGCAGTGCAGGTGTAATTTTATCACTAGTAAGGAAATCGATGACAATATGATCTCCGTGTGCATTAAAGAGGGGGAGGGGTACTCTTTGTACCCGTTTCTTTTCTGCTCGTCATCCAAACGTCCTCACAACTACAATGGTTTCGTTCTGGATTTTCATTTTTAGTCGTTTTGCGAGCGAGATTAAAATGAAGGATTGATCCGAGGCTGAATCCAGGAGTGCAGAGACACAAGCCTTTTCTTCTTCGTCAGTAGGCTGCAATTGTGCTTGTACTATCATTAAGCGCACCTCTTCGGTACGATGGAGTTGAGCTGCGAAGCTCTGTGTCATATCTCTTGTGGATTTTCCAGCCTGAATGTTGATTATAAAGTTTTCGAGTGACCTTCTTCGTGGGGTCGGTGAATTTGAGAATCGCACGCGACGGGGTGATCTTGACGTTCTTGGTGGTGATCTGGAAGGCTGCTTAGCAATGTTTCCGGTTCGAGGACCTTCTACAACGGTTCCTGGAAAAGATCTTAATGGTGACCGTCGTGTTCGGGATTTATCGAATCTTGTGTCGTTACTGTATCTGTTTGGTGAAGGACCTTTGCCTTTTGGTCGCGGTGAGCGTGGCGAGTAACTTCGATGACGAGGAGCGCGATTTGGAAACAGTTGGTGGGATAGTTGTATGTTGTGTTCTTGTCGCGTGCGATTCATAGTGCACTGGTCAGGATACCTGAGCCTCCTTCGACATATGGTTATGTTATGCGCTTCGCCACAGAAAGCGCAGTTTTGTTTTCTAAAATACTCTGTTTTGTGATTGCATGTGACGCACTTTGAGCACGCCTTAACGGCCCGAGGACTATTTGAGTGCTATTTTTTGATCAACACTCTTGTATATGTTGCAAAATTGGAATTTATGTTGCTGTCCACAACCTACGAAGCGCATTTGCGAGTTAACAGCCGTTCTCGTGGAAAAATTGAATGCTCATTCTGAATGCCTTCTTTGAGCCTATCGATATGTTCAGTGCGTTTTACCGCAATAGTCAGATTGTCCAGTAAGTCTGCAATATTCCATATTTTGCCGGAATCAAATTCTTTTCTCGCCATCTCTTCTTGTATTTGTTTAGAAAACGTGTGCAAGACCATACTGATCATGTTTGTGGAATCAACTACTTCATTTTATTTTTGTAGAGCAGCTACTATTGCTTGAATGTCGTTGAGGTTATTCCTCAAAGACCTAGGGTCGTCTCGACATTGTTTCATGGACTTAAGTTGACGAATCATTTGCATCGTAATTCGTCTTGGGTCTTCGTATTGGTTCTTGAGTTGGGCGGCGGCCTTATCGTATGATTCAGCTGTTCTCGGAATGCTTCTTGCAGCATCCCCCTTGCAGCAGTTTACCAGTATGGAAAGTTTTTCTATATTGGAATAAGGCTGCTTGTCGACGAGTTATTCAAAGAGTTCCCAGAAGAAAGCGAATTCAGATGGGTTACCATTGAAGTGTGATACCCTGAGTTCATTGCCAATAAGGCGTCTTTCTAGGGCCCACGTTCTTGGTTGTACTGATTGTTCTGAAGCTGAAAGTTGCTCTTGTCCAGAAATTGTTTGTGTTCGGTCTAGTGATGAGGCTTCATTCGTCTTGTTTGTGGTGAGATCCTGCTGCAAGGTGACTACTTGACACTCTAGTGTAAGCAGTCTTTTCTCCAGCTTGCGTTCGACATCTTCAGCCTCGTTAAGCTGGATTTCTCCTTCCTTTTCCGTCCAGTAAACATCGAACTGTTGTCCAATGTCTGATTTCACGTCTTGCAAAAGATTACTGATCTCACAGTTGCAAGTGATATGGTACTCGCTAACGTCTTCTCGGCGTTTGGCGATTCTTGAGACTAAGTTTTTGACAACCGTCTTTTTGAAGAAAGAAACACTCTCAAATCGGAAGCTTGAACTGGAAATTGCCAAGGTTCTTGGAATTCATCTGCTTCTTTGATGAGGTTTTAGAGGGCGTTGAGACTTCTTGTCATCTTTTGCTTGACGTTTTTGAGAAGAAAATACTGGGACATAGTTGACTATGTCCTAGTGTGAAGTCGACTATAAACGAGCAAGCTATGGCCAGTATGTGGTCGACTGTAAGAGCGCAGGATTGCTGTACGCGATCACGCACTGCTGAGAGCACCAATCCATGTAAAGAATCTTAAACAGCAGGTCTTTATATACATGGTGGCGAACATGAGATGACCATTGAAATGGAAACCTTTCTAGGAGAAATTGAATTATATTGTAATGTTACTTTGCTTTGTTTTCAGATTAAGCTGGAATTTAGAGGTGCGATTTTGTTTGTTTTGAAAATCTAGACACTGAAGAATTTTTGGTCAGTCTAATGTGGGATTTGAGATATGTTATATATTTTTGTTTTGGGAAGCTTTGACCTCGATAATGTTCTGTTTTGAAAGTAGAGTGATCGGAATTATTCTATCTTATTTGTTTTAAGAAACGTTGAGCTAAGATGTTTGTTTTGAAAAGAATTGAAATAGCCAACGCATTAGCTGCAAAGGTTTGGAAGGTCTCGAGCTGAGAAATGTTCTGTTTTGCAAAAGGCTTTGGCTTGAAATGTACTCTTTTAAAAGGTCGTGATAAAACTGGTACGACTATCGGCCTTCCACCGGGATTTCTAGAGCTACCTTCTCGTCTCTGACGAAAATAAACTGCGTAATGACGTCGTTATATAGAATACAACTGTATGCCGGCTAGAATTATTGGTAGGCTTCCATAAATGAACAGAGTGTCGGACTGCCACCGCGTTTTCTTAACGAGTTGTCTTCTCGAATCTCTTATTCATATTTCCAATTCTAACACTCTCGAACTTAAGGTTTTGAAATTTTGAACATGATGCCTAGAAGAACTTTTTTGACGAGAGTGACATCGATGTTAATTGAACACTCGTGGGCTAAGCTGCTGAAGCTGCACTATTCGGGACCTCGTTAGTGCAGCTTTGAGTTTACAGTTCGATCGACCATCACCCCTTGGAGAAAGATTGAGCATGCATGCTATGAGAAAGCTGGTACCCTTCTTAGGGAATATATTTTGAAGTTTTAATGGAATTGCTTGGATTAATTCGGCCGATGCACCTTGTTTGGGATGCAAATCCCAATGTAAATGAAGTATGTATTCCGCTGTTTTTTCATATTTGCATTTTATATATTTTATTGTCTCAGACCCACAATCAGCCATAGGAGTAAGACTAAAACATAGAGCACCAAATCGACCATCCAAATAATCAAACTGAGTGGAGTTCGTTTGAGTTGTTTGTTAATCAGTGGAATTCAACTTGGGCTTAATTGAGCTTTCTTATTCTTTGCCTCTTGGTCAATCAGCTAGCGGGCCCGCTGAATGGGCGGGCGATAGGCCTCGCTCCGTCTGGCGCTCGTCTCCGAGCCACGATTCCGCTGGGTTGCAGCTTTTATGCGGAGAGAAGTGGGCTGGCGATGACTCAACATCATGAACTGAGAGTTCATGACAACATGTAAGTAACCTGCCACGAAAAAAAACCTGCCTTGTCTGCAAGACACCGCTTCGTGGGAAGCGGCAACTTTTGCACGAAAAGTATGTCACTAGACGAGTAGTCTCTTTATCGCAGCTTGGATTGGTACAAGTTTTTGTATGAAGAACAGCAATCAGATGATTAACTTCTAAACAGAAAGACACCTCAGCTCCTTCTTGGGAGTCAGCCAACGCGGAATTGGAGCGAGCGCAGGGTTTCCAAACATCAATGGTAAACCGGGGCATTCCTCTAGCAACAGACGCGGCGATATAGCACGCAAAATCCCAGCTAGGCCCAAATTACTCGGTCGTTCTGCGATCAGGACGCGGTATAGGAGGCACACACGTGACAAACAACGATCAAAATTTGCAACGGGGACGCAGGGGGACACGAGGCAAGTGAGACGGACGAGGAAGTGGACCTTCCTCCTGACGACTCAAATCTTGGTTCATCCGAAAGTCTCTCGGTGGAAGTCACTCTTATCTGAATCACCTTACGGCTTTTCCAAAGTGCTTACATGGTTCATTTACACCTGGCTTAAAAAAGTACGCATCCGAATAATTTGAGTCGGCGTCGGATCCAGTGGTCGCTGCATCTATGCCGATGATCGTGAACCTGTAAAGGGCATTGCGCGAAGCTTGAATCACGGGCTTCAGGGCTTCCACCTTTACAAGGAAGTTCTCCGGTTGATAAAAATGACCCCAGTGATAGCCGTTCTTGTTAATACATCATACTAACGTGCAGTGGTCGACCTTTCTCCACGGTATGTTCTCTAATCGATGGTTGGAGGAGGATCACGCGACCTATTAGGTCGTTACCTAAGTTCTGTCGTTTTTTGACCTCTAACTTCAAATGTAAATTTCTTGGCCCAAACATAACTTTATTAGTCAAAATAAGAACCATTACAATCTATACATCTTTGCCAACGAGACACTATTTTACTTATTTCAGTAGCATGGAACTAAGGAGACCTAGAAGCGATGAATTCTTCGAGAGCATATTTTGCATCATGTCGGTTCCTGAAGTATTTCCCGCGAAGGAAGCCGTCGGGATGTTTAAAAAATTGGTAGTCTGTAGACGATAGGTCGGGCGAATACGCTGGATGCTCGAGTGTTTCGTATTCCAAAGAATGGAGCTTCTGCCTGGCGATCATCGATACATGTAGCCTAGCGTTGTCGCGCAAGAATATCGGTCCCTTTCTGTAGATCAGCGCTGGGTAGATTTGCTGGAACTCCTTGTGCACCTTGTCCAGCTTCTGACAGTTTCTTTCCGCCTTGATTGTTTCACCAGCTTTGGGAACGCTGTAGTGGATTAAACCGGTGGCACACCACCAAACGGTCACCATCACCCTTTCCCGCTGCATACTCGGCTTTGGGCTGTGATTAGGTGCTTCGTCAATATCCAACCATTTGTCGTATACAATTCATTTTTTGTCACAAGTCACAATTTGCTCCAGAAACGGGTCGCTTTTGTTGCGTAGAAGGAGCGCTGACGATACTTGCAAACGGCGAGCTCGAAGAGCGAATCTGCTCTCGAAGAATTCATTTCTAGATCTCCGAAGTTCTATGCTACTGAAATAAGTAAATTAGCGCCTCGTTGGCAAAGACGTTTGGATTGTAATGGTACTTATTTCGCTTAATGAAGTTATGTTTGAGCCGAGATACTTACATTTGAAGGTAGAGATCAAAAACGACAGAACTTAGGTAACGACCTAATAGTTGCCTCTACTAATATGTAGCTGGCAGCAAACAGCACAGTTGGAGGCTCGCAGCTGTTATGGACTACGATTATATAGAATTGCTAAGTGGTAATCAGCCACAGAAATCAAATCTTGTAACTGCTCAGACGCTTTCAAGAGATGACGCTTCCGTCGTAAACGTTTTTACCCTTAGCACTTGGAAATGTTTTTTTTCCTTAGCACTTGGAAATCATTTCTATCTAGACCTACAGCTTGACTGTTTCCATACTGATATCAGCGGCCGGCTCATCCCGATATGCGGGTGAGTGCTGACGGGTCCAACGAGGTGTGGATGTTGCGTTCGATCAAACAGCGCCGGTGGTGTACAATACCGGCCTTAACTTTTGGTCATTGGGTGGAAAAAGCGAAAAAAAACCGCCTTTTCCGCCGCTTTTCTGCAGCGCTCTTCAAATTGAGCGCATTGTAAATTGAAACACACATTCGTGATCAGCACCGAGCCCTCTTCCCGATCAGCTGAAAAGCGCCTGAAATGTAGTTCAGCGACCTAATTTCTGCCGGCGCGGCTGACCCCTGTGCTCGCGGGAGATAATTACATCCACAGCTCCCAAGTGGCTAATGAAGGAAGAGTTTCGGCCTTTTAAAGCCTAGTTTCTATTTTATATACATAGTCACACATAGTTCTCTAGATTTCCTAGCATTTCACAATCACAATGATCTACTTTCTTAAAGGATCCGACAATTTAAGTGTTGTTATTTTCAGAAAATGTCTCCGCTTTGGAGGAGTCTAATTTCGACATATCACGCTTGTATGTGCCTATACTCGTTTGTCACGTTGGAGACGAGAGTGGAAATCAAGCTGCGAAGTTGGAACATTTAGGGTTGAAATCGCTAGCAATTGTGCGCTGCCAAAGTTGCCCTAATGACACTCCTTCGTAGTTTGCCGTACACTTTTCGCATCATTAGGTATAAAGAAACATAGGTATTTGGAGGCCTATGAAACACCTTATAGTCTCCCATAGGTAGGATTTCGACTGGCCTGGAGGACATTTTAGCCATGCAGTTACAGAGCAAACTCACCTCAAATGCTAACTGAGTGTCCAAAGAAATGTCCAAAAACTAAAAGATTGTCTGCGAGATCATTCCCTAGTTAATTCTGACTCGAAGGGTAGCACGATTTCAAATTTTCGTTCATTTTTACCGGTTTATTACTAGTCAAATGTACCATAGATACTCCATAATGTACCATACTCCGGAACTAATCTGGTCGGGACCCAGATTAGTTCCGGAGCCAGTCCACTCTCCTGCCTCTGTGGCCCCTCGAGCCATCTGAGGGCGCCGTAAATCGCCTAACTAGAGTTTTCACACTTCCGGTGCCGCGGCGCCATATTGATTCTTCCAAACGAGGGCGGGATAGAATACGCGGCGTACACCAAAGAAGGTTTTGACAACTACGACATCTCCCTTATACTTATACGCTTGTATTTTTCATTTCCCTTTACGTTTTAACATTGTTTAGATGCGTGGCGCATCCCAGAAACTTTAGGAGGCCAACGGATACTGTTGACAAAGTTTCTTTTATAGAAAACAAACGACAAATGAAGGTATTAAGTTCAAAATTTGAATAAATTCCTTACCACAAATCAAGACTCTTAATGCTTTTTTAACAGTGATTGCGAAGTTTCTTGGTCGCATAATAGTTAAAAGGCCATAACTAGCTGAGTCGGCAGGAAGCCGGCTTTCACATAGCTTCACGAGTCGATCATAGCCTCACTTCGCGGCTGGCTTAGAGATGCCGTCCATCTCTTAGCGCTCGGTGAGTTAGCCCCAAACTCATTTAGGAATGATATAGAACTGGAACATCCATCAACGGAACACCTCAAGACATTGCGTAGGACACCGATCTCTCAGTTTGTACGGAAAGCTCTGTCAGTTTTGCAGCCTTTTTTTTCAAAAAAGTACAGCTCGACAGTGAAACTTGTCGCTCAAGCCAAAAATTATTTTGTTTTCTACACCTGCGACAATGTGAAACGGCTAGTGGCCCACCTTCTTAAAATACATACTGGCGATTTAAAACGTAAGCTATTTAAAAACCGTCAGTGTCACTCAGGATGCATTTGGGAAGAAATCTCAAAATCCGCGAAAATTCAAATTCATTGTTATGACTAACCAGGTAAGGGTCTCAGGCATATGTCTGAACGCCGAAACAAATAGCACTGCGAGACTCTCCTCCCCACAAATAGTGGCAAGGTACAATCCTTTTTCACAAAGTCAAGCTTATAGAGATTCTGAAAATTAACGAAGGGTTTGTTTTGCCAATTTTAAGCGTATGTATACGATGTTTGGAATGCTACGATGGTGCCACTTCATAATTAATTTTCAAGGGCTCTAACCCTGATAGACTGTAAAAATGGAGTGTATTTTTTCGCTATATGAAGGGTGGGCATTTCTCCAGTGTTATCCGTTTTCGGCGTTCAAAAATACTCCTGAGCCCTTTCCCTCGTAAGAAGAACATGAGCTTTTCTATGGCCACTGCTTTATGTATACTAAATAGTTTAACAGCAGTCACTTAGAATTTGAGGTTTGGGTGAACTATACATGGAAAATGATGAACGAAAGAATGGGAGAAAATCAAAGTCGTAAGTTTTGAAGGCGTAATGAAATGAAAACAAATTCGAGTAGTTTCTCTGGAATGCGCTTTCTCCGGCTAATGCGAGACAGTTACTAAGAAATAGAAAGACAAGCATGACAAATAAAGGGAATTTTTCGCCGTTAGTCAGACCCTGTTCGAGGTGAGCCACGCATTCTACATTGCCGCCGTTTGGAACGATCAATATCACGCCGCAGCTCCTGAAGTGTGAAGACTATGATTAGGCGATGAACGGTGCCCTCAGAAGGCGCGAGGGGTCACAGGGGCAGGCGAGTAGACTAACTCTTCACAACTAATCGGCATCCAGATCCGGACGCTAGAACTTTAAGCAGCGATAGCAGCGGTTTGTGTAAACGAATTATTAAAAACAAAGTATCATTCAGCTCAGATTTAATTGGCGAATGCAGTCGTAAGTTATTTTTCCATTTTGAAAGAATTTTTAAATGATAGTAAATTCGCATTGATAGCGAGTTTGAGGCGTAACTGAGCAGCAGAAATCTCTTCTAAGCTAGCCGTAATCTCAAATGTTGAAGGCTGCATGGGGTTTTCATAGGCCTCCAATTCTCTAAATTGTATTCTCCAATGAATCATTCTATGGTCAATTCAGTCGTAGGAAAATGCCCGAATGGTTGCCAGAAAGTGTCATGAGGACAAATTTGGCAGCGTGTAGGTTCTAAAGTTTTCAATTCTAAAGGTTTTCCTTCCGCAGTTTGGTTCCAAACGAAACAGTTCAGCAAACAAACAAGTATAAGCCTCCACAAGTTTGATATTCCAAAATTAGAGTTCTTCAAAGTGGAGATAATTCCTGATAATGATGCCTTCGAAATTAGCGTGTCCTTAAGAAATTACATCACTGTAATCGTCAAGAACTGGAGAGTACAAAAATTTATGTGGCGTCAAGTGTAACGCATCCAGTAAGCCTGAAACTCAATCGAATCTTCTTGTATTCGGACCACTTAGGCGCATATATCTTTTGGGCGTTATTATCTCACGCGAGGGAGGGCGCCCGCCGCGTCGAGTAGAATGTAGGTCATCGAAGTGAATTTTTTCACATTTGCAGGCGCTTTCCACCCTATGAGGAAGATGTCCCGATGCTGATCCCGAATATTCATTTCATTTTTCAAAGCGCTCAATTTGAAGAGCGCTACAGAAAAGCGGCGGAAAAGACTTTTTTTCGCTTTTTCCGCCCAAAGACCAAAAGTTAAGGCCGGTATTGTAATGGCGTAGAGCATTCCCGCCCGGTCAGAGGGAGGTGCGGGTATGAGTCCCGCCTGGCGCTAGAAGTCTTGATCGCAACAAAACATCGTTGTAATGATGTTTTTATATTTTTGCTTAAGCCTTGAGTGGCTGTTATAGACTACATAACAGTCGCTTCTATAAAATGCGATCAAGGCTAAAAAATGTTAAAACGTTTATTCACCGAATGCCTTCACCCAAAGAGTTTCCTGATGCTGATATCAGTGGCCGGCTCATACCGATTGCACGGAAGAATTGTGGTAAGTATATGGTTGCTAGGAAAACATCGTAGATGTTCTGTTCGATCAAACAGCGATGATAGTGGGCATCTCTGCCCAGAAGGCAGAAGGAGCGGGTTCAACTCCGACCTGGAGTCTGGCTCTTAGCTGCTTTCAACAAACCACACTATTGATTCAAATAGCTGCTGTCATCAGTTATCGAAATTGAATGAAGAAATCAAGGAAAAACGCCCTGAATAGGCCAATCGCAAAGGAGTGATGCTCCATCACAATAACCCCAGACCCCGCACCTCTTTGACAATCCGTTAAAAATTAACAGTGGTCAATTAGGAACCGATGCCACATCCGCCCTATAGCACTATCTTAGCTCTATTAGATTACTATTTGCTTCGCTCCCTTCAAAACTATTTGATAGTAAAACTGGTGTACATGTCGCGGAGGTGAGAAGCGGGGCGCCGCGAACTAGTCGTTACTTCTACCGTAATCGCGGCAGCCACGGCATCGATCGAATTCGCCTCCTCTGCGAGGCCCTGCCTTCGAGGTTGGTAGTGACCAGGTGAGCCATTTTAACACGTGTAGCTTAGGTAGTCTCCGTGGCGGGCTGGTTAAACTTTCCAGGCAAATGCAGACGTGCCCTTCGGGCACGGCTTTGGCAAGGCAAGAAACTCCGGGTTGTCGGCCATTTCAACACGTGCTGCTTGGGTGGTCTTCGAGGCGGAGTTTGCTGAACTTCCCAGATGGACGCAGACGCGCCCTTCGGGCACAGCTTTGGCAAGGGAAGGAACTCCGGATTGTAGGGCATTCCAACACGTGCAGCTTAGGTGAACCGCGTGGCGGAGTTCCTCCGCACGCCTCGTCTCGACTCCCTCTCCGAGCTAACAGCTGAGCGTTGATCGATACCTCACGGGCTCTTCTGTGCGGCTGAGCCTGGCAGTGCCATAGAAGGGGCGTGTTCATTTCGGGTTTGATTGTATGGAGTGATTACGGTACAGTGCGTGACTACAGTCGATGCTCTCCCGTTACAGCACCCCCGCTCCAGTGCTCACCTACGCGACTTGTACCAAAACTGGTAAAACCTTTGATTCCGATCAAGCTATTAAAAATGAGTTGCACCAGTGGTTTAGGATATACCGGCATAGGTACAGCATATTTTTTAAATTTTTTAAAATAGAAGGCATGTATTGCTGAGCCGTAGTATAGCGACTAAAGTGAAGTGAATGTTGGGGATGCTTTTTTATGATTTCTCACTATTGATCTGTTCCTCTAGGAAAATTCCTCCAAAGTGAAAATCTAGAAGAATTGCGTTTCCTTGAATTCTTTTTGTTGTTTCAAAAAATCTGAATCAAAACAATAGTAAATGTCCGAGAGCTTATGTAACAGCCTAAGGCCCCGTTTATACTTCGTCATGGCGCGACGCGATGGCCACGTAATGAGGCCAAATTAATCGATCGCGTCCCACAACCAATACGGCCACTATACGTGGCGTCGCGTCGGCTGCGACGAAGTATAAACGGGGCCTAACATCGCATCTTTCATCTATTGTAATGTTGAATGAGGTCATACTAGGTTAACGGTTTTATTTTGATGATACAATTGTATTAGAGAATAGGATATCTATTTAATTTTCATTTGTAAAATTTAGTGGTTAGTGCATTAGTTAAAACACAAAAATATAACCTATTACTGCACTAACAGTATCTTTCTCTTGCCTTCTTCACTGGTGAACCTCGGGGTAATTAATTGTAAACATGTTTTTGTATGAAGATACGGGATATGAGGCGAAACAAAACATGCTTAATGTTATTGTCGTCATTGTTTTGGTTGTTATTGTTTTTTTGCTTGTGATTGTTGTGATGTTGTGATATTGAGGTTATGCCGTTGAGAAATTATGGAATTGTGAGTGACTTGAAGTACAGATATGCACCTTATTCTATCTAATTCTATTTGATTCAATGTTGATCTGTTAAAGAACTGTGAGATTTTGAATATTTTTACATATAGCTTTTCAACTGATTCTATTTATTGTTTTTTAAAAGATCTATCCTATCGCGGGGACTATCGTCAAGATGGTGCTTGTCCAATGATTAAGCGTCGTAGTACGTTGCTTTTGAAGTTCTTGATGGGTGGCTGGAAGTCGCCGTGTACATTTGGATCCATTACATTGATGAGGACACGATACCGACTCAATAGATGCTTCGGTTTATGGTTTTGAAAAGGAAGAAGACCGTGAAGACAACCATCGTCGAAGCAATGTCGTGGAATGGTAAAAATCAAATTCAAAACCAAATTCTTAGCGTGTGCTTAACCATAACACGTTTGAGGCTTCGATGTTTACACTTGCGTGTTGGGGACATGGACTCCGGTAGGGAAACTTACAGTGTATTATGCTACTGGAGTGGGTAGTAAAGGCTTACCAATCTCACACATGGACCGATGACATAAATTTTTGCTGGGCTACTGACAAGAGAAGGAAAAACGACTGCAAATGGAATAGACCTAAAACTGACACTGAATATCACAGCAATACGAAGCTATTGCAGCAAATTCCTCGGCACACCCCAACGGAGTTATGGTATTGCGCTCGTCATCAATGTGGAAGCAGAACTTGAGCTGTTCCAAAAGTCCGTGACGTTGTCGTCTGCGAGCTCAGTCACTGACGTAGTGGAATGGCCACCGCCGAAAACATGCAGAAGAACGACCGTGTAGCTACCAACTGTAACAGCACCTTGAAGTGTATCAGAAAATCGAAGGATGGAGGCGTGTCACTGCCTCAAAGCGTGTCACTGGTACCTACGGTGGTGGCAAAGATATTTAAGGTATGAACAGAGAAGAAAATATCGTCGAAAATGAACAAGATCTAGGTCTCCTTCCACGGTTGGAATGTTTAGTTGTGCTTATCATGTTCACTTTAAAAGCTTTAGACCAAATTCTCATTACGCCACGAAGGAGACAGCCAGACCCTGACCCCGTGTTCATCTCTAGCTGTAGACTTGCACCGATTTCAGATGCAAACACGCACACAACGTACCCAGAAAAAACAGTCCCATTGGAACCAACGAGAAGAGATCGGTGCGATTCACCACCGCAGCAGCCAGTGCCGCATGCTGAAAGAATAACCATTTCTGTAGTCCTTCGTCACACTTCATTTTTCAGTTAGATGGTCCAAATGTTTTCTGAAAGCTCAATGGGAAGAATTGTTCATTTCGTATTGGTCCGCTCAGCCATACAGGGGCTGATAGAATCTAATCATTGTCCTCTCCTAATAAACTCACCTCGTCTCATGTGCTTCTGATAACTTCTCCTCTCTAGCCCAATAGCCCTTTTAAAAAATTTCCGTTTTACGCATAATTTTTAACACAGAAAAGTCTAAGCAACTCGGTATTTCTGCCCTGATCATTGTCGTACAGGATGCTCAAACTGAACACTTCTCTAGTCGAGTATAACACTTTTCAGACTAAGACGGGCACTTCACGAAGCAAGCTGGCGCATTTGAAATCAAATATGGAACATCTTCCGCGTGGAAAAGAGCGCCTTCTTGATTAAAGCGACACTTTCTAAGGACGTGGGAATAATTTTTTGTCCAATAAAAATATAGCATGCCAACATGATATCAAAAGCTTTACATTTGCCCAAAAGGTGAACACGCAGCTTGAAATATTATGAATGCTTTATTTTTCAAGGAGAATTATTGTTTTGTTTCCTATATTAAGCGCAAGAAGGAAGCTATTTTTAGTGGTAAAAATAGGGTGCGCTATGTTAGTAACCACAAAGTACATAAAGGGAGGGCGGGGCCAACAGTCTGATCCTACTAGGTTGGTCCCGTTTACAACCACGCGGAAGAGCGGTCAGCATGGCTCTAGCATCAATTGCTTCCCAAGGACAGATCGCAAACTGCATTTTCGGGACACGCCGTTAAGGGAACTGGAAAGGAGTTGTTGTAACGATGTTTCGTTGCGATCAAAACTCTAGCGTCAGGCGGGACTAGAGCCCACACCTCTACAGATCGAGCAAAAATGCTCTACGCCATTACACCACCGACGGTACTCACTTGATTGGTAGAGAAACGCTATCTATGCCTCAGAATATAGCGAACAAAGATTGGACAGCTTACACCGCCTGCCGGATATGTCGGGATATGGGTGTGCATCAGCAGGAACCGTTTAGCTGAAGGTCAAATCATTCGAGTCATTTTCTTTAAGCCTCCAGTGGCTGGTGGCTGCTACTGAGGATGCAAGTTTTTGAAATCAGGATATGATGTCACGACACACCTCACATATAGCAGTGCTCGAACTTCGTAAATTTCGTCAGACTATGACTGACATGATGTACGTGATGTGAGCAGCTATTATTATACTTCACTGACTCTCTGAACATCAAACTTTAGTCGCTGTACTATCATTGGAAATTCTCCGTTTTTGCTGATCCACGCCTGTATATTTTGAAGCACAACACCTCACCGCACGATTTGCGTGGCAGTAAACATCCGTTTTGACACAAAAAAGATGAGACATTACAAGTTTGGTGTTTTTAAGGACTTCGGCAGCAGTCTGGTGTGTTTAATACGCGCTGTAAAGGAAATCAGCTACGTGTTTTGATAGTGATTGCATCATATGCCTAGACATTTCATAGACAAGAAACATCTAGAAGACGCTCGCTTTGATTTAGGAGGTATTTAGTTTGATTACAAGAGCGTCAAATGTGCTTTGAAGGGTGTCCATTTTGCACTTTGAAGTTTCACTCTGATGTGGAAAGGGTCCAGTTTGACCAGAGGATGGCATATAAGGAAAGCGTGCGAATTCAGAGCGAGATAGAGAACTGGGCCTCAATTTTTGCCTTCTTTGGTTTACGTTATCGAAGAGGTGATGATTTTGAGTTTACCACGAGTCTCTATAGGCAAACACTCAAAACATGGCCACGGAAATGCAGATACATACTGCTACAGTCAAAACTCTCGTGATGGCCCCTCGACTTACTCTTGTTAGTGCCTGCCTGCGCAATTTCTCAGTTTCTGATATGTGTCCCTTGACAGTGCTGCATATCCGTTACGACGAATTATTGCACAATTGAGAATCAAAGGAGACCTTTAGATGTAGTGGTTCTGCATGAAATTCCTGAGACTGGAGGGCTACCAAAGGTTATCCTTCGAAGCGCTTCGGAGAGACCTTTGCAGATGGTCGTCTGAACCAATTGTGATTATGAGATGCACGCAATATCATTCGAAAGCCAGAAGTGAACGATAAGGAAGGAACGAGGGACATAGCGGTCATGATTGACTCTCAATCCGTTTCATCTCCTTTATATGTCTCGAATGCATTGTAATGCATCCAGAGAAAGCTCAGGCCCGTTTTCTTCGCCGACAACACCGTCCTGGTCGCCGATAGGGTGGAGGAGATGGAGGGGGATGCAGCTAGGAAGAAAACTTTGCATCGGACTGCATCTGAACTCAAGGCTCATAAGCTCTCAACAGTGCAGTGAACCCACCTTGAAATGTCAGGAAGGGGCAAATGAGAAGACGCAGCCATTTGGATACCTCAAGCACATATGACGTAACCGAGAAAGCAAATGTTGACCAGAATGTCAGAGAAATGGTATGAGCGGTTAGGACCAGTTGGAAGGAAATCATTGGCGATCGTAAGTGTTCCAGAAGGCCTGCTGATTGGAACAGTAACTAAGCTGGTTCTCAGATGAAACGTTCAGAAAGCAAGAAACAAACGGTTTTATGCGATTCTGTAGTTTGGCAGCTACAAATGGAGATCCAGTTACCGCTTGATGCCATAATTCCAGTGGTCGCGAAGGAATTTGTCTGACTAAGCATCAAATTCTTGTGCTTCGTTCTCCAGATCAACCGCGAGTAACAAAATCACCCGGAAGCAAGGTGATATGTACTTCGTGCCCTCTGTTTCCTTGAGCCTCCTCGCGTTCCTTGAGCGACTACACGAGCCGAGCGACCGTTTACTAGAATGCTACTTACTAGTCGATTTCAAAATAAGGCAACCTCGAAATCTCACTAATGCAACTACTAACTAGGTGGCAAAATGGTCCTCTCATAAAGGTGCTTAACTGTGTAGAGAATTACTTTAATCTGTGTTTCTTGTTCCCTGAGCGTTAGCTGTCTTTCAAACAACGAGCACTCAAGGATAGGATAAGACCTATCTCCTTTTAAGACTGATCTCTGTAGGAACCTACAGCGAACTGGCCTGCAGAGCGTGAAAAGACAGAGCAAAACCAAAGCCTCAGATATAGCTTAGAAAATGAGGAAGGCGTTTCCTAAAAAATTATCTTCGATCCCCATGCCTTAGATACTAGTTACCTACGGCTTAGGATGGTGTTGTAGGATGAAGACAGTGAAGCTTAAAAAACTTGGCGGTTCTTTTTAGAAGGACCCTGCGGCGTTCATTCGGACTACGTGCCAACGACGTTTTTATGTGAGGAATCATGCCTAGTTGAGCACCGTAGTAGTAGTTAACTCGCTGCTGAGATGCTCATTTTCAGTTTTCTCGACAAATTTACCGCTGCTAATTTATTACCGCTGCTTCAGGCAAGACCTGTAATCTGGGAAGAGCGACAGTAACTGGGAGAAAGAATTTCGCCCAACGCATACACACTCGCTAATCCAGTACGATGTCTTTGCTATTTTCCTTTGCAAATTCAACTGTAGTTTAGCGAAATGGAACTTAACGGAACAGCAGAACTCACCATTTTCAGCCGAGTCTGGAGGCGAAATGGCTGTAGTCATGGAGATCTGAGGGAAGATCTCCCCGGCCACACTTTTTATTGGGAAATTGCCTCCATTCTTTATGTAAATCAACACTTGCGGTTTCGTTACTCTCTATCCTTCTGAATGTTAGCGTACTTTGAACAAACCTTTTTAACACAGAGTACCACCTTGCAGCAGTGGTGTGTTTTTTGGACACTGCCTCCTGCCTCCTCTAGGAAGCGTTAGTAAGCCATAACAATGACCACATTGAGTTATTATTTCAACTTGCATGCAAAGAATGAGGCTTCTAACGAGACGTGAACCTCCACCTCCCTGTTTAGAGGTTCTTTAGCCCTGCACCCCTGAACTGCGTGGGAATCCCATGGTGCCCGTGCCTTCATTTCCCATTTCTCGTTCATGTTCCACAAAAAGGATCGCAAACTCCAATTCCGTATTCGCTCGGAATTTTTGGTTAGGCTAATTTTTCTCATTTTTCTCGTGATTTTTCAATGCTTAAAGAAAACTACTACTTCTGCTACTAATTCTCTTCTTGGTCACAGTTATCGTGACCTCTGCCTTAGTTCTAATTTTAGCTGTAATTTTCAAACAATTGAGAGGCAGCTCCATCAAAGCATCGAATTTTTATTCTCCTCTTTACAAAACGTCGCAATCAAGGTGCTAGAATTCTGTACATGTAGTCATTTAACCTCATATTAACAGTCAGACTTAATAACCACAATCGATACAACAAAATGATCAATGCATCTTAAATCAGCATCCTCGTAGAAAAATAAGTGAAAATGCGGAAGAAATCTTTTTTCGTACTAAACATCTCGCACGATACCGGCAATAAATTTTAAGTACAATAAATATTACTGAAAAAATCACGGCTACCTAAAGGAGCAGGCGGTTGCTACTGCTATGGTGATCCATATAGAATAAGGTAACGGAGCCGGGTTAGGCTGCGTTCGATAGCCTTCTTCGGAGCAGAGCCGGCTGGTCGTGTTGCGGAAGCTGAAGCGTGGATCCTCTGTCAGCGACGACGGTAGACGTATCTCCACACAACGACGAATGTCGTACACCTCGTTCGGATTCAGTCCGTCGACGACAAGGCGTTTCTTCTCTCCTGCCTAGATAACAGATCTTTCAACTTTCCAGGGGTAATCAAGGAATCCGAACAAAATAGTCCGTGGAGAAGTTTTTCACACTAATTTGGCCTTTAGGAGATTAGTGACTTATTGAGCTGATCTGGCCAATAGCTGACTGGATAGAAGAAAATGGATGACTGCAGTTATCAATTTTTCTTTCAGCTTGTTCAGTTGTAGTTTTCATTTAGTCTATATAAAATAATATTAGTGTTGATGGTCCGTTGGTCTATTCATGGTAAAGTTATACACTCATCGTCAGTTGCTGTCCCTATCGCAATAAGCTAGCTTCTCTGTTTTTTTCTGTTTTCTACTTTGATGTTTTAGATGTTATCACGCCTAACCCCCTTATTTAATTTTCTATAACAGCAGTTTTTGTAAACTTTGTGTGTTCCATGATCTGTGTTTGTGCGCACGTGTAGTGCATTAAGTAAACAAATAAATCATCCACAACCTCGTTATGACCTCTGCCCCATCCACCTACATGAAAGCCGACCCTTTGATAAGGACCAGGATAAAGGATAAAGAATGGCGTTACTCAATCCCTCTTGTGATGCGCCACGCATTCCATTTCTATGGAATGTCGTGGAGGTGATTTGGATGCGTATTTGGCCCCACAATGACTAGCGGTGGCCAGCCGATGAACAAGTCAGCGCTTTATCCTTCCCACCCAAGTCTGGTACCAATTCACCGACCCAGGAGGAATGGAAGGCTTGAAATCCAAACCAAGAACCTGGTATCGGGTGCAAGCGACGGCTGGCACCTCTTACGAGTGCCCTACACGAGCCTCTAACTGACTTTTTGATAAGTGTTTAAAATGTTATAGAACTCTTCCTAGTAATGGAAAACATCACAATAAGAAGGCAGAAGATTGTTCGAGCTCTGGTTACAGAAGAGGCTCTATAAATTTATAGGAATGCTAGCCGGCGCTGCTGACTACCTCAACTGCATCAATTTGTTGTATTTGCTAAAAATATCATCTACCAAGGTAGGTTGTTTATTACATACACAGCGCTAGCGCATTTTGGACGAATTCTTCCAGTTGTGAATCCACTGCTTAGGCTCCACCAACAAGATAAATGGCGGCGTTAGTTAATCCCTGTGTGGGGAAAGCCACGCACTCTACTTCTACGATATATCGTGGAGGCGATTTGAAACGTATTTGGTCTACACAGTGACTTGCAGTGACGAGCCGATGAAAGACTCTATGTCTGATCCTTCACGGACAAATCTGGTACCAGTAGACTTGTCCAGATGGGATGCAAGGCATGTCTGACCTGGGGCCGGATTCATCAACAATTAAGCCCGTGGGTATGCGGAGTATAAAGGAAGAGATAAGATAAGACTCACGAGAGATAAGGTAAGAGTCAGAGACGCAGGCTTCATCGTGGGTATCTCTACCCCCTATACCCGCGGGTTAGTAGCTGATGAATCCGGCCCCTGGGCGGAAAATCCGAAGCAAGGACTTGAAATCGGATGTACGATACAGCTGGCGCCTCCTCCGTCTGCGCCCTTGGCCCAATAATACACCCTACAAATTGCTGTGACCAGTCGATAGCCCAGCATACGCCTCGTTCCTACCAGAGCAGTCTGGTACCAATTCATCAACTGATAGCCAGCGCACCTCGTTACATGAGCCTCGATTACATATGGAGTTACATTTATTATTTGTCACTGTTAGTAGCTATTCCTTATCTAAAACTGATCTCACACACGATGAAGATCTACGAACGACTGGTAGACTCAAGGCTGAGGGAGATGGTACCCATCTCCCAGGTGCAGTGGGGCTTCATGCCTGAGAGGTCCACCACAGACGCCATGTTCATCGCTCGTCAGGTGATGGAGAAATATCGGGAGAAACGAAAACCCTGCTACCTGGCATTCCTGGATCTGGAGAAGGCCTACGACAGGCTAGCTCGGGCCGTAATCTGGAATGCCCTTCGAGGGAGGGGTGTCCCGGAACGTCTGATCACGGTCATAAGGGACATGTACGAGGGCTCGAAAGCGGCGATACGAACTCCACACGGGGTGACAAGGAAAGTGGACATCACAGTGGGGGTACACCAAGGGTCGGCTCTGAGCCCGTTCCTCTTCCTGCTGACGCTTGACTCTATAGTGAATCACCTTGAGGAACGCCCTCTCAGAACGATCCTCTACGCGGACGACATCGCCCTAGTAGCCGACAACCAGGAGGAGCTGGAGGAGAAGGTGCAGCTGTGGCAGAGAGCCCTTGCGGACAACGGCCTACGGCTGAACGTGAAGAAGACGAAGTTCATCAGCTCTGAGCAGTGCGCTGGATCGATCCTAGACTGCCACGGGGAAACGATCGAGAAGGTGGAAGAATTCCGCTACCTCGGAAGTGACCTATCCGAGGAAGGAAGTGTGGACCAGGCGGTCAGGGGACGGATAAACGCAGCCTGGCTCAAGTGGAGGGAGTCCACAGGGATCCTCTGCGACCGTAGATGCTCCAGGACGCTCAAAGGCAAGCTCTATAGAACAGTTGTAAGACCTGCCCTCCTCTACGGCAGTGAGTGCTGGGCCCTGGGTAAGGCGCAGGAGCGGCAACTGCACGCGGCAGAGATGAGGATGCTGAGGTGTGCATGTGGATGGACCCGTCGGGACAGGGTGCGAAACGAGGATGTTAGGGCAGTGATGAAGACTGCCCCGATCCAGCTGAAGATGAGGGAGCAGCGCCTAAGGTGGTACGGACACGTCCTCAGAAGGCCAGAGAATCACCCCGTAAGGTTGGCCCTAGATTACGAGGCACCCGGAAAGCGTCCGAGAGGAGCCCCTAGGAAAAGATGGAAGGACGTCATCAAGAGAGATCTCGCCGAAGTCGGCGCCACGGCAGATGACGCCCTTGATAGGATGAGGTGGCGACAGATCACAAGAACAGCGGACCCTGCGACTGCGCGGGACTAAACACTCAGGAGAAGAAGAAAGAAAGAGTAGCTATTCCTTAGTGCTAGTAGCTAGTTCTTTCGCTTTCGTTTCAGAAAACAACAGAAGATGTAGAAAAGGCTTTCCAGGAACGTTTGCTGCGTCCCGAAAGTGAATGTTCAATGTAAGGACAAGAATGGAGGTCGCCGTCAACAATGCCATCATAAATTGATGCCTGGGGTCAACCACTCAGCAATGTGGCAGATCTTGAACGAGCTCTGAACACGCAGTGAGACGAAGTGGGCGAAACAATGTCTGCCATATTTACCAGATTCGACCAATGGCAATTCGACCCTGAAGGAACGAAAGGCTTGACTTGTCTGGGATTCGCATGAGACGAGCCTAAGTTCGATTCGTTGTTCTGAGTGAAACAAGGTGGCCTACCGACTGCGCCACATGCATCTAATGCACGCTACGTCTAGTCTAATGTCGGTTGATGCTGAGGCAACAACAAGACAAAAGTGCTGGGAAAGGATTAACCATTCAATTCAGGGCTTCCGAGTCGTCTTCGCTCATATTCACCACCGAGATTTGTGTTCTGCATCGCCGTCTATTTTTCCTCGCCCAGGCCATCTAAGCCTTCCATCCTTCCGTGGGTGAATTAATAGCAGACTTGTCTGGGAGGGATCAAGCATTGACTTGTTCATCGGCTGGCTATTGTGTGGCCAAATACGCCCGTATGTCATTGTGTGGCCAAATACGCATTCAAATCGCCTCCACGACATCCCATAGAAGAAGAGTGCATGACGCATCCCAAAAGAAACTGAAATACCCCGTCCTTTATATTTTATCATTTTTATCACCTTCTAACAGCAAAGCTGGTCAAAGTAAGATACAAATACCAAGAGCTAGAACAAACGTCAAACCGGCATTTTTTGCACATCGCTGGTTTTAAGTTCCTAAAGTTTCCAAAATATCGCTGAACCCAATTCAATGAGGCAATACAAAAGACTTATTGGTCGGTATCTCCAAGCTTCTTAATAGCTTCTTATGAGCTTGGCAAATTATTCGCTTTTACGCATGCATTATCTAGTTGTCACTATTTGTGTTGTCCTATTCATTATCATGTTCTCTTTGTTTTCTGTGTTTGTTTTGACCCTCACGTACCAAATAAATAAATAAATCTCTTGAGGTTTGAGGCTCTTGAAATGCTGTTAGAGACGGAGCGTTACGCATAATGGCGGTTGATAGTTTGGTGAAGTTCATTCGTGCTTGAAATAGACTCACCGAGATTGAGATGATCTGCACGTCCACCGTAGCTGACGACCGTTGAACTGTTGTGCTCAGTTCGATGTGTGAAGACGTTGGGAACGGGTAGCTGTCACCGGCCTGATACAAAAAGGGGCTCATCTGACACATCTTTGGTCTTTTCGAACCACATTTTGTACAAAAGTAGGCCCAGTCAAAACATGAACTCCTTTCTCCAAAGATCACGCTACGCAGCGAAAAGGAGAAAACTGGGAGCATTTAGATGAATTGGAAGGTGAAGGTATGCAACAACACTATATTAAGTACTTTCTCAGGCACTCGTTCATCTTTGATAGAATGAGACGTGCAACAGAAGCGTGTCGCGACTTTGGCCCTACCTTGATCCAATAGTCGATGCTGTCGTTCGAAGCCCGAGGCGACGAGCCTAAAATGAACTTGTCGGCACAGGCAGCGGTCAAGTCGTTCTCGCAAAGGATGTCGAGCCTAAAAGCTACCAGAACGTGAACAGGTATCAACCACAACACTACTAAAGACGAACACCATTTTAAACACGTTTCAATAAAAATACAAAACGTTGAAGACACAGAAAAATTTTCGCACCTGCATGTCTGACAGCCGTCTTGCAGCTTGTAGCAGATCACATACCAGTCCGGAATCGGCAGTGCTCCTAAAATGTCGTCCTTCTAGTATAGAATCCTGCTATTTAAAGGTTAGGAATGGCACTGTGCTATTCTTGGCACGTAAGGTAGTTCGCATCATCGCTTTGTTTCTCCACTAATCTCAGAAGTCCTAGGAGGCAAAATTAAGCATTATTTTAGCTCACTTTTACCTTGCCTTTGTTGGAAACTGTGCGACATGTCGGGCACACCGTAGTGGGGATGAGCACTTCAGCCTATTCTTTTGATATCAACGGCGGAATTGAAATTGCACTATTTTACAAGGACAATACACTGATCTAGCCTACGGGAGCACCTTCCCAGGAAGCTCTTCAGTCGGGGGAAGCCGCCCGTTTGTGTTTGTTTCGCTTCTCTAGCAGTGCCTCCCACCGACTTGGAAATGTCCATTTTCCCTTTCGTAAATTTTATTCGGCCATGTGTTATATAAAGATAAGGATAAAGGACGGCGTTATTCAATCCCTTTTGGGAAGCGCCACGCATTCTATGTATTAGGTTGTAACGAATTAAATGGCACTGGCTCGCGCCATTTTTTTGCGCGTCTTTACGCGTTTGGTCAAGAACAAACCGTAACATGTGGCATATCATTTAGAAGCACAAACTTTGCTCTACCGGAGAGTACCAAATTCTCTATGTAAAAGTGGGAAAACTTTAGAGTTTTATTGACTTTTTTGCAGATGGACAAAAGGGTAATCCGAGGCATTTACTTGTATGAATTCAAGCTGGGCACTACAGCTAAGGAGGCGGACGAGAAGATCAACGCCGCATTCGTTCAAGGATGTTCCACAATTCGGACGGCGTATCGTTGGTATCAGAAGTCCCGGAATGGAGATGAGAGCTTGGAAGAACATGAAGGTCGTGGGAGGCATAGTGATGCTGATGAGGACAAGCTGAGAGATGTGGTAGAGGAGGATCCACACAAAGGTACCAGGAAGATAGCGAAGGTTCTTGGAGTCAATCACAACACAGCTGCCCGGCATCTGAAGGAAATTGGAAAGACCAAAAAGCTGGAAGGATAGGTGCCTCACTAGCTGTCTGAGGAGCAAAGAAACCGACGATATGAGATCTCGTCCGCACTGCTTCTACGGAACGAAACGGACCCAATCCTTGATCGCATCGTAACCTGTGACGAGAAATGAATAATGTACGACAACAGGCGACGATCGGCACAGTGGGTGGCCAAGATATACACAAGCCAAGATATTAACTGTTGAAATTTACAGTGGTTCAGTGCCATTTATTTCGTTACAACCTAATGGAGGCGATCTGAATGCGTATTTGGCCATACAATGTCTTACGGTGGCCAGCCGCTGAACAGGTCAGTGCTTTATCCTTCCCAGACAAATTTGGTACAAATTCATCGACCCCGGAGGGATGGAAGGCTTGGTTGGCCCGGCGGGAAATCCGAACTAGGAACCTGGTATCGGGTGCAGGCGACAGTCGGCGCCTGCTCCGACTGCGCTAGACGCGACCAAATCGAAACACTTTTAGATTCGATTTCCGATTTGGCAAATCAACTTTCCATGCCTATCAGATTGGCGATTCGATAACAGACGTCTGACAATCTCTGTAGGAATAGGACTCAGATCCTTTTGATTAGCTGGCAATTACAGGTCACATTTCATGCCAGGCTCACACTATACATTGGATCCGGATGAATCATTCTCATTTTCGGAAATTCCCAATCCGAATTGTCAATAATCCGGAGTCCGAGAAATTAGCGTTATCCAAACCACCCAGCCATCCGAAGATTCTGTCTGATCCAATGAATTGAACAAATCATTTTCTGATTCGGATATCCAGATCCGATTCATTAAAAAAAATCCGTGGTCCACAAAATCGCCGCTATCCGAATCATCCAATTATCCGGAGATTTTCGATCGGATCCAATGTATAGTAGCACTCGATGTGTCTTCAAGGGATCCATTAGAGGTGGAATGCTTCCGACATTCCAAAAATGGGCTGAATGATCCTGATCGATTACTGGTCAACATTTAATGCCTCCATGAGATCCTGTAGATGTAGAATGTGGGGCGCATCCCACATAGGTTTGGATTAACGTTGTCCTTTATCGTTTCTCCTTACACACCATTAAAGTCGAAATCGAAGTCAAGAAGAAGAAAAGGCGGTATGATGTAGCAGTTCAGTCGGCACCACGCTACTCAGTCCACGATTAAATGCCACTGAACGACTTCCAACGAGTTCTTGAATCATTGTAACCTTTATTTAACATTGAAGGTTCGTTTTTATGCAGTGAAGCTGTCAAAATCCGAGCTGTAAAGGGATCGACTAGAATGTAGCTTATCTCGGCAGTGATCCTATTAGTTTAAACTGTTAAATAATCAAGTGGTCACAAGCAAGTTTGGCTGAAATTAAATTATTTCAGTCATACATTAATTGCTGCACTTGTTGCTCAGTTGAATAGTGATTCCCAATAATAAACTATGCTTGACCCAAGGATGTACTGAGAAATGGCTATTGACCTGTTCTTGTCTCCCCTCTTATCCAGCAAGTGCTGCAGGTCTCCCCCTCTTGCCCCAGTAATTGCGACCAGAGGACGTCTAGAACTTTTCAGGAAACTATCGATCTTTGTCGAACTGCTACCGCTACCAATAGTGACGAGCCCCAATTTACGAAGGCAAATCAGAAGGGAGAAAAGGCCCGCTCAGAGTATTCTTCTCAGAGCTACTTCGCGAGGATCAGTAGTGAGTCAGAAGTGCGCACTATTCGCTCATAAGCGATCAGTATTTCACCGGGATGATGGATGAAGCCTGGCGATGATGGATCGCCGCTGTCAGCGAAACGAAAACGTTTTTGTTGTTCTCGGCATCACGTTCGTTAACGCTTACTATAATCTCTGTCGTAAGCAAGAAAAAGGGGAAACTGATTCAGCTTGGCTATTTGCAGTGATCGTTCGATTTGTCGATATGGAAGCATAGCCGTCTGGGTTGCTAGAAGTAACTAGAAAGTAGAGACCAAGCAGAGATCCAGATGCACCACACGGCCAGCTCCCTTGCGGAGATTTATCTGGAGATTTATAGTTGTTTGCTAGGCACAATTATTAGAGGCGGCCAAGCTCAGCGCCCTAATATTCCATTTTGCAGAAACCACGAGTCGAACAGGGAAAGGGAATTGTGCGAAAAGACGTTTCTTTACACTGAGCTAAACTTACAGGCTGGCGGTGGTTCTGCAATTCTTTGCAGAAAGTGCCCAACGACTACATTCCAACACAATCTCATATCAAGAGGCCCTTTAACAAATAAGCGTGAGATCTGAAGAGGGGATAAAAATAGGTTCCTCAAAAATCGGGGTGCATTTGCTCACAATACCTGAATTATGAAAAACAGTCGAGTGCAAATTCGAGTGCATCTAAGCTTCCAAAGTTCAATGGCAGCTCAAAGCATAAACCTACCGTGAGGAATGTTAAGCGTCTGTCCCGTGCTGTAGGTGCATTTCACGCCCGGTTTCGCTCCGACCCACCCAATAGTCGGCTCTGGACGATCGGAACACATTGAGAGCTGAAAGTAAAACTTCTAGCAACCTTCACAATGACTATTAAAGCCGATGGTAAACCAGACGTATTTAACACACATGAAAAAATGTTGCCACCTTAAAGTCCAAAAAAACTAGACGAATACATAAGTTTTAATCAAGCGTGACGTGAGTAATAAAGTTGAGCCAAAGATCCACCTCCAGAATAACACTGCAATTATTTTCCAAACAGTCTGGATTCAGGGTTCTTGGTTCTGGTTCGGGCCAAACTATCTAAGCCTTTCGGCCATTCTATATAAGCGATTTGATACCAGACTTGTCTGGGAAGGATAAATGTTCATCGCCTGACCACCTCAATCAAGGCTAAATTCGTCCTCTAATTGTAAGTGCCTCCAGTATCTGTACATAAAAGTAGAACGCGTGGTGCACCCCACACATGGATTGAGTCAATCCGCCCGAAAGGCGTAGATTTTATATCCTTTGCAATAATTTCATGGCAAATAAACCATGAAATTATTGCAAAGGATATAAAATCTATGCCTTGATAAACCCTCAGCTTAAATTAGTTTTCAAGACATCTTCTTCATTTTTTTATGTTTTCAATAAATTTTTTCAATTTAGAAGGAGTTTCAACATTAAACGATGGAGATATTTAGGACTGGCAGAAATATGATTATATTTGGAGGAATGCCTAAAGAATGTCCATCAACGCAGAATCAAAAGCTGTAATGCTCTCTTTTCCGTTCTGAGAGGGAACCAAGAAGAATTTTTTCCTCTATAAGGTTCACAGGAGATTGGCAGTCGGGATTGCTGCCGCGAGCACGACCGAATATCCCTAATGCCACATGATTGTCTTGGATTCCTTTTTCAGCTGTGTGAGCTGGGCGTATAGAGTGGCACTTCCCCCCTAGTCAGACAGACTACATTTCAGGCCAGCTTCTTCGAGCTGGAAGACATCGTTTACACGGCATGCTCGCGACGTACATGACATCATGCCTTCAAATAAGTCGAACATCCGGCCAGTGAAGGGACTTGCGTACTGTCCTTCATCACAAGAAGGGTGGCAGACAAGGTCTTCTAAAGTGTCTCCTATGTGCCTGCTGAGCATGCTTTACAAGCTCTACACGGTGATTGTTCTCGCGCCCCTGAGCCGGCTGAATTCCATAAAGGATTCAGCTGCGTGGGTGCACCAGTCAACGAATACTTCTCTTCCTCATTTTTTTCAAATCTACCAACTATCGAATAACCCATCAATGTTGTAGGTGCCGAGAGCAAGGATTTATTCGCTTCCCTCAGCTGCACAGAAACTACGTCTCGTAATGCATCAATTTCGCCAACACATCATTGTTCTAGTTGAACATAACATATTACAATCCGGTCTACTCGTGCTTCAGGCAGACCATTTATATTTAGCTTCTTCCGGCCAGCTGCAGGAGATTTCCGGCGTGTCGAGCGGTTGCTGCGTCATTCCCCGAACAACCCGTTCATCTTACAGAGACACGAACACGCATAGTCGTGTGGCGGTGAATTTAATGCACGGCAGCTAGTCGATGACGAAGCGATGATGCTGACAGGATTACGGGCCTTCATCGCAGATTTTACATGGAAAACAGAGGAGAGACCAGCTTCAACCTAAATGTAAGATGACGCTCTGCTGCGCTTCTCATCAACAGTACTAAACCATCATTTGTTTAAATAGAGAAGACCGATCCCTTGACATTACAAACGCATCACCATTATCAGTGGGAATTTCTTTCTGCATGTAATCAAATCGAACATACTGCATTCGCAGAACGACAAAGGATAGGGTGCAAAGATCCGCGCCAAGCAATTCTTCATGGGATGCGTCAGCCAAGTAACTATGTAACTGAACTAAAGTGATGAGCGACTAACCAGCAACTAAAGTAACCATACCCATATAGGCTGCCCACTAACATTGGAGCTGATGACTGTTTGGAGAAAAGCAAACAGAAAAATGGATATATTATATAAATGGTGCCTCAAAAAATGTATACACTGTTTTAAAGGTGATAAGCTCACAGTAAAGATACCGAAGAATTTAAAGGCTAGTAAGATAGCTTAAGAAAATAGAGTTTTTCAAAGATGTGAGTGGTATGGATGGACTTGTCTGAAATTTTTCATCTTACGCTCGATTGATTGTGTTTCGATTGAATACATGTTATAATTTCTTCACAAAGTGACCGTTTCGATTGATTTGTGTTTCTTTTAAGGTTCAAAACTTAAAAACACACTATGGCTTGCAAAAATACAGGGTGTCCTAAAAAATTCAAGTGCTTTTTGAAAGGTTCTAACATTGCTGCTAATGAAGCTTTTGAAGATATTTGAGACACAGGTTGTGAGAGCACATGCTCCAGAAATTTCTGTGGCGTGTAAATAGTCAAGATTGCGCCACGCCCCCGCCTAAAACCTTGCATTTCAAAATCGAATGATTATGCATGGGTTGAATGCTTGTTACAATCTCATTACTACCTGGCCAGATTAACCTGTGCTGCGCTTCTTTTAACGTTTAGAGCTAGACAGTCACGTGAAACAGATGTTTATTGTTTGCACAACTTAAATGTGAGCAGGAGCCCCATTTTCCAAGATGGATTCTGTGAGCTGATGAAGCAGCATTCAAGATCAATGGAAAGGTTGGTCGGCATAGTTGCAGCTACTGGGCGACGAAAAAGGTTCAAATAAGCACAGCATAGGTTAACATGGGCAAGCAGTAATAAGATTGTAACAAGCATTCTACCCATGCACAATCAATCGAGTCTGAAATGCAAGGTTTCAGGCGTGAACATGGCGCAATCTTGATTATTTGCACGTCACAGACATTTCGTTATCCTGTGCTTTCATATGAGTTGCAATCATCTTCAGAAGCTTCACTAGCAGCAATGTTACAACCTTTAAAACAATACATACATTTTTTTCTTGCACTTTTTGCAAGCATTAGTGTGTTTTTGAGCTTTAAACTTTAACCCATTGACGACCGCGCGGAAAATCGCGTGTCTGTCGCGTGTGACCGCGCTTGGGACCGCACGGACGCTGCAATCTCGTGAAAACACTAATTCACGATATTCCGAATGAAGCTCTCTCTCCAACAGCTCCCTCTCATATTGGAGAAGGCCGGAACAGATTCGAAGCAAAACATAGAAGATGAATTTGCTTCTTTAAGAAGGTCTACGAAGAAACAGGACGCACGTTTGCCGCGGATCGTGCAAATAAGGTGACCTTATGATGTAGCAGGTGTTTGACATACTTTTGTCAAGATTGTTTTCAAAATTTTTACAAGAAAGGTGACTAGATATTTTTCTGCATGACCATTTTTATAATATGTGAGTAGCTGTTCGTGAATAGTGCCGATCTTTGTGCAGCTTGAATAGTGTGTGGTACTTATTATTTGATTTTATCAGTGCTTAGAAGTAAATAACTGCCGGACCACAGCACAGTAGCATTGTGAGAATACAAAATATCTAATGATCACTCGTAAACTACGGAAAAAGTGAGAAATAGGCCGTACCGAACAGTTTTATAACCGCGGGCCAAAATCGGCCCGCGCGGTCCCACGCGACAGAAAAACTGCGGGTCGAAAATGGCCCGCGCGGTCGTCAATGGGTTAAAAAAGTTCAAGTCAATCGATACGACCACTTTGTGGAAAAACTACTACGAGTTTTCAACCGAAACCCAATCAATCGAGCGTATAACGCAAAATTTCGGACAAGTGCATGGCGCATTTCATCCCGCTCATACGTCTGAAAATTTCTATTTTCCTAAGATTTATTTTCCTAAGATTTCATACGAGCCCTTAAACTCCTCAGTAACTTTACTGTGAGCAAAGTTATCACCTTTCCAAGATGTTTACATTTTTTGAAACACCCTGTAATTTCAGAGAGATTGCTTCAGTTGCAAGGGCAACTTAGATCAAAACATTATATGTAGATATTGCTAACTTAGCAAGCCTGCGCTAAGCTAGATAAAGCAACGATTATTACATATAACGGAACTCCTGCCTCTTTGATATCTCTATCCATATCTATAGATATTATACATGTATGAGAACCTGATTGCTCGAAATATTCAGATACAAGTTTAGTTTAAGTTTATACGACTAAGTATAAATTAAAAATATATGAAGATAGAGGCAAGGATTACCTGCAGTTCCGAGTACAGGTCGTCCTCAACTTGAGGAAAATCTGACTCGAAGACGAGACGTGAAATTTGGAAGGTTCGTGCCGACTCGAACGCCCAGATCTTCACACTCGACACATTACAGCACACTTGAAGCTGAAAAAAGATTTCAAAGTGTGCGCAATGGTCCAATTTTTATCCCAACAGGTGAAGTTTTGCCAAAGAGATCTGAAAATTTTGACAGTACGCGCCTAACTTCGGCTGGGATGGCTTGGGAGCGGTTCCGCAAAAAGAAGAGTTTATCACCACTGAGTTCAACTGCGCTTCACGGGAAGGACCACGTTTTACCCCTTGGAATCTTTCGCCAATTCTCAAAAAAGCATGCTTGGTTAACCTGAATGCAAGCAAAACATAAAGTCGACAAGCTAGGGATCGACACTTACTTACTGCAACAGACACGCCATAATAAGGAGGAAAATTTGGCTGCCTCATACTGATCGAAGCCATCGTTTTTGTTGAAATCAAGAGTGCCTCTTACACGTACTGGTGTAGGACAGAAGGCATATGCAAGCCCTAAGTTTACAGTGTAAGGCGTTGTACCACTGCACGGTATTCCAACTGGATGGAAATTTACCCAAACTGTGAATCTTACAATTATTATAGTTTTACAATAGTAACCGTGTAGCATACTCATTTTCGTATGGTGTACAGAGAGAGGGGCTCTTGTTCAGCGCGACAACTAAATCTTTGTTTTTAAGTCTTCCGATTAGGCAAAAATGTTAATTTAATCGACGCTGTTTTAGCACGAATTTTACAGATTATGAAGAGCAGTCGATAGTGCATGACGATTGATTACTCGTCGTGCATAGGTCTCAAATTTAAATCTCGTCGTGGTCAACTGAGTAGGCATTGGATCCGACGCCGATTCGTATAATCCCGATTCGTCATCTTTTCCAAGCCCTGGTTAAAAGGTATAGGGGCCATTTTCAGCAGATAAATTTTCAGAAAATTCAGATAACTTATTTTTGATAGGAAAACTGATATCCTATCAGATTCAGATAGATATCGATGTGAAATCCGAATATAAAACAATTACTTGGATTACCTGAAAACCTTTGTTGTTAATGCTACTCTTACCTGAATCATTCCAAGATCCGGCGTTTCTCGAAAATGTTATTATTCGCATTCTTTTTAACCGGATTCGAAAAGAATGACAAATTTTGAATTATCCGGATCACTGTCGGATCCAATCTCTACAAGCGAGGCGTTTGTTCGAGAATTGCGTCGGTAGAGGAAAACGTTCTGTTCTCCATCAGCTGACTTCATGTGTTGCAACAATGTCGCGTAGAACTTGAATATACCATTCATCCCAAAGGAATCGAGGCCACAACTATATGTTTTACCTCCAACCTTCAAGGATTGCAAAAAAGGTCGGCGTCCGCAAACCATCTGCGGGATTCGCCACGTACTCGATTTCCACGAGTAGTGAAGGCAGCTTTAATTAGTATTTGATGAGTATTTGCATTACCGTCTCTAGATAAGTCTCGTCCAATTCACTGACCCTGGAGGATGGAAGACTTGGTTGGCCTGACCGGGACCCCAACCAGGAACGATTCGGTATGCATACGACAGCCGCACCCCTTCCGACTGCGTTACCAAGCGCTTCTCCAAACCGCAAACTTTATCTGCGAAAAATGTGCTAAAAAGTATAGCTTAAAGTTTAGAAAAGTAGGCATAATATTTGGGGAACAGCTAGCAATTGAGCAATTCTCACCATGATCAATGCTGCAGAGTGTAGCCACCTAGGTTCAGTGAGTACATACTCCTGGTATCCTGTAAAGGCTCCTGTAAATGCATCTAACCACAAATCAGAGACCGGATTCATGAATTACTTTACCCAGGTTTACGTGGGTGGAGGCATTACCTGGTCACAGGAGCGTGAGGTAGGTGAATGGTTGGGCGAAATTATATCATACACCAAGCTATATCATTCTACGAATTCCAAATTTGCCCTCTACCCACCATCCTTTGTTGGAAACTTATCCACTACCATAAACCCATTTCCTTACCAACAATGAATCCAGCCTCAGAAGTGTTAGGGTGAGCAATAGACCTTTGCTAGCGGCAGAACTATGATGATTGCGCAGATTAAGCGTGCATCTGATGTCCTTTCATGTAATTTAGACAAGTTGGTGTATAGCCAGGAATCTGTAGAGCTATAGGAGATATTCCGAATCCTTACAGGGTTTGCGGCTTCAGCGTTGATGACCTTTGAAAATACTCATGCGACATAGTTCTTCTATCTGGCGCCGATGTTGAAGGGCTAACTTGGCCAGAACAGTAACTGACAGTCCTTTTTCAAAAAGCACTTTTATGCTCCAGC
Organism: Heligmosomoides polygyrus polygyrus; assembly: GCA_947396885.1. Classification (NCBI taxonomy): domain Eukaryota; kingdom Metazoa; phylum Nematoda; class Chromadorea; order Rhabditida; family Heligmosomidae; genus Heligmosomoides; species Heligmosomoides polygyrus. The sequence goes on from OX377202.1 coordinate 27,945,507, forward strand.
ATAATATTCTCGTCGCCAACCATTAAAGCGGTTGGAGCCAATCTCCCGTTCCTTTTTTCGTTCCGGTGAAATTTGGGCAAATTTCTTTGGGTACTTATGAAGCAGAGGGCCCGTGGTGCCGTGGGGCTGCCGGGAAACATGTTAACGCGGCAACCCACGGCACCCGAGGACGGGTGCTTCATAAGTACCAGCCCCGTGGTGCCGTGGGTTTGCCGCGTTAACGTGTTTCCCGGCAACCCCACGGCACCACGGGCCCTTTGCTTCACAAGTACCTTTCTTTGCAGCTCAGTTCAGCTATTCTCGTAGAATCTCTAGAACCACATCGATGCTGTGCTGGCTTTTCACATCGGCGTAGAATGTGTAGAAATGCCTGAGACATCTGTTCGAATACTCATCGGCCGTGGGAAAGGAAGGGCAACGACAAAGGAATTCAAACGGCGAGCCGCTGACCACAGACTGAAAATCTGCTCCCGCTCTAGCGTCTCCATTTGCGATATTTCAATCCGCGCCGTTGTAACCAATGGGCTCGCTCGTAATTGCAGCAAAATTAACATATCGAAGGTGAATGGGCTGTGGACCATTAATTCTAATGACAAAGAAAATGAATGAAAGGAAAGTAAAAGAGGGGCAGGCTTGTCCGTTCAGCATTTAATCACGGACGCAAATGAAAAATGATGAAGCATATCCGCTACAAAAAGATAAAAGGATGTGATGTCTCAACATCAGGCAACTCGCTTCACGCAACCCTACATAATACAGGAGTATGTGGGGAACATCTTAATGCATATTTGGATTATTTAACGACTAGCAGTAGCCCGTTAATGATCAAATCAGTACTTTAGTTATTGATTTTTGATTTTTAATAAATTTTTAATGTTCAATGAATTTTTAATCAGTGATCTTTATACAAACCCTAGAGAGCAAGAAGGTTTAGTTGGCCCAGATCAGACCTGTGCTCTAACCGTTGATTCGGAGTGCACACTTCTCCTTCGACTGTAGCTAACCGCGCCTATTCGCCACATTTGCTAGCACTTTAGTATAGAGCAATATCTGGGAAGGTCGGCTGGGAATTTCTGATAAAACTCTCCATACGCTCACTCTACAGGCTGCCGTGCCCACTCGATTGATATGTTCGATTCTATATGCATTGTTCACGGCGCTCTCCGAAGAAAGCTGGGCATTCTTAGAGCAATTCCAGGAAATGGCGAATAAGAATTTCCGATAAAGCTCTCCAAACACTTACTCTACAGATTGTCGCGCTCACTGATTGTGGTTGTGTCGGGCCTATATGCATTGTTCAACTCTGCTTAAATTTATATATAACAAGATAGGGCTCAAGCTGCTTCTTTTCACAAGTACTTGATTTTTATAAAGTTATTTAAAAAGCCGCTTTGGAACGCTCCGAAGCGGCTTTTTTGGGACCAAAGGACATGCGTGGAACTGTCTACGCCTTAAGCGCTCTGCCAAAGGTACAGAGGCTCTTTTTGCACACATCATCAACACATCCGTTTTTAGGGCGTCTTCTGCCTCACCGATCTGGTTGATCCATAGGGCACGACGAAGGGCGTTAGAACAGTGAACCCACCTCATAGCGGCGGTTATTAAATCAGCGGACCAGGCCTGACGAGCGATTACGTATGATGAAGGAAAGTGCTCCGTCGGCCCAGCAATGCATGTCGTGCTGGACCAGTAGGTGTGGTACTAAATGGTACTACCAACCGAGTAAGTTCTCGAGCCCTTCCAGTTCAATCCATGAGGTACAGCTGCCTGAGTAACATGGCGAGGATGACAGGCCAGCCTGGCCCGGGATCGCTTCCACTTTGTCCTGCAGCAGGCCCAAACCCAATTACGCTGTCTCTATGTATGTTCCAAATGCAATACTCATCACTCTGGGAGATCCTTAACAAAAAAACAGGTGTGTATTTTATAACCACTAGATTCTTTCTCCAAAAAATGGTTATTTGTAATACATTGATTAGAAATATAATACAAACTTGTCACAGTTAAATTCAACCTTTAACAGTAAATGCTTATGTATTCACGAAAAGAAAAAAATTTGTTGACAAAACACATGAACATATTATCACAGGTAATCTAGAAATAATTTCAGATAAAGTTATTAAAAATTTAATTATTAAAGGCAAAAAATTTGTCCCAAAACGTAGTGTTTCAAAAGAACACATTCAACTTTGGTTCGAAGATGTTTTTTCTTTATTCCAGAAATTCAAAATAAATATAAGCTTCACCTCAATTTGATCAAACAAAACTTAATATTTTGGAGACAAAATCTGGAAATCTTTGTTATATCACATTACTATAGAAAACAATAGATTCTTTGAAAATTTAAATATGCATATTGTAGAATACCTAAACGTCTCAGAGAAAATTTATAGAGAAAATTTATAAAGAAAATTTATAAATAAATAACATATAGCTCAATACAAATACGAATACACAGGTTCAAAGGCTGAAGGACGGCGTGAACCAATCAGTTTTGGGATGCGCCACACATTCTACTGCCGCTGGATGTCGTGGAGCAATTTGAATGGGTGCTTGGTTCACGCAATGACTTGCAGTAGCCAACCCATAAACGAGTCAGTTTTTTACCCTTTCCAGACAATTCTGATACCAATTCTCATAAATACTTCTCTCTGGTGCGTAAGCACTGTTAACACCAGAGGACGTTATCATGCTGAGTATTGCAAACGGAGAAGCTTTGATTTAATAATATGATTGACTGATAAATAATAAACAACACGTTTTAAATATCAAAAAGAAAGAAACTTAAAAATAATGAAGCACTAAAAAATATTGTGGGCAAACATCGAAATATTAAAGGAAGGCTATAGACTTACGAAAGGTTTTAGGTTGATAAAAAAAGTCTTCCAACATTTACTGTGGTTCTATATTCGAGAAGCAGTTCGCCACCTTTGTAGGTAGTGGCGCGGATTTGAAGTGGAGATTCGATATCGGAAGAAAGCCTTATAAAGCTATCCAATACACTGCGTCTGTCTACAGTGTAGTTTCTAAGTTTTTCTTTTTCTTTTTGCTCTTGCCATTCCTACTTCTATCATTCCTCAACTCGATCAGCTGTGTCCAAAGCGCAAGCGACTTAAAAAAGAAATGCTTGCCTTCTAAGTGAGGTTTTGCTTTTGTTTTGGATGTCGGAGAGCCCGCGTAGCGCAGACGGGGGAGATGTTCGCTGTAGCGTGCACCCGATACCACTTCCTTTTTCGGATTTCCCGCCCAGACCAACCAAGCCTACTATTGTTCTGGGGTCGGCGAATTGGTAACAGACTTGTCGGGGAACAACAAAGCGCTGATTTGTCCATCGGCTGGCCGCTGTAAGTCATTGTATGGCCAAATAAGGATAAAGGATAAAGGACAAAGGACGGCGTTACTCAATCCCTTCTGGGATGCGCCAGCGCATTCTACTTCTACGGGATGTCGTGGAGGCGACATGAATGCGTATTTGGCCATACAATGACTTGCGGTGGCCAGCCGATGAACAAGTCAGCGCTTTATCCTTCCTAGACAAGTCTGGTACCAATCCACCGACTCCGGAGGGATGGAAGGCTTGGTTGGCCTGGGCGAGAAATCCGAACCAGGAACCTGGTATCGGGTGCACGCGACAGTCGCGCCTCCTCCGACTGCGCCACACGCGCCCACTGTATGGCCAAATACGCATTCAAATCGCCTCCACGACATCCCGTAAAGTGGAATTCGTGGCGCATTCCAAAATGGATTGGTTCACGCCGTCCTTTAGTCTTTGAACCTGTATATTTATATTTGGATTGAGTTATATGTTATTTATATATGTTATTTATTTATACTTTTAATGTATTGTTCTTTATTTAATTGTCATTTGTTTATATTCGTATATGTTTGTACATATGTATTATTTATGCAAATTAATCGTTCACGTTATTTATTACCTATTTATCTATTATTTTCTAATATTTTAAACTGTGGAGAATTTCCGAGTGTAAGACTTGAAAACCTTTTTGGAGAACCTATAAATTCGAAATTTCTTCGAAATGCTTCGCATGCTTAGCAGTTTGAAGGACCTAGAAGTGGTTTCTCTTTAATATCCTGCCTCCTATCAATTCTCGAAAATATAATCGATGGCACGACCAAGGTTAGCTGAGCAATTGAGAAAAAGTCCAATTACACGTACAAAAACAATCGCCGGTCAAGCAAATATTTGCGCTCTGAAGGCTATCGCCACTACATCAATACCACGCGCAAACTACAGCGATCGTGGTGAAACGAGTTACTCGGTTAAATCTTCTTTTGTAGAGAAGACTATCCCCAATCTGGGTGAACTCCATGAAATTGATGAACTCCCGTGGCTTTAGGAAGAAGAATTTCCTACTACTGAAGAACTGTAAGGATTCAGCGAAAGACTATAGTCGACATCAAGAACGCTTCCCAGTGTGCCACGCACTTAAATTCAATTTAAATTTAAAAATATCCAGAACTGAGAACGATTATGGTATGATCAACAGATAGTAACAGAAAGCAAAGTAACAACGTTTTAATTTTTTAGGTCGTCAATTGAGTAACTTCTAGTGCGCACAGAGAGGCTATTCAGTTAGAAGGAAACGTCTCCTTAAAAACTGCGCGTTTAACAAAAGGTGCACCGTCACGGAATTTGGTACATGTTGCGAAGATGGGCACCAGGCGTAGGAAGCGCTCCAGCCAGTCAGAACACACATCAGAACACACGTGTCACATCAACATGGCGTGCCATTCATAGAAAGCTTGTACCTTTAGTGTTCTGATTGGCTAGTATATGTTTAGCCGATGCTTGCGTGGTTATTATGGCAAGCGGGACCTAAACTCCCAATGCTGCTCGTCCTTTCGACGTGAATCCAGCGAAAGCTAGACGGTCAGCATTAATGCGTCTCTGGGCCGCATTGTAAATTTTCTCCGTGAACGCTGTTGAAATACGTGCTTGCCCTATAAAATGGCTCGCTGTGGGCAGTGTATGAACCATTCAAGTTCTCCCCTCCTAGTTTGTATCAATTTACCGACCCTTGAAAAATGGAAGCGTTTGTTGACTACAGTGGAAGCTGGACCTTGAATCAATTCGCGATGCCAGCACAACTAACTGCCCTGCGCTACTTTGGTAGCTGCAGTATGCTGTGAAAATGGCTGGAAAAGGTTAGGTGCAAGAGTTCTAGAAACATGACCTGGAGCAAAGGGGAATGGATCTGATTTCGACGCAAAAAAAACTTCTCGAAAGCCGATCTTTTCTGAAATTTTGGAGGGATTGTAAGGAATCTGCGCCCACTTGGTGTCCTACATACATCATTCATTCTGAAACTGCTTCTAATGGTGCCGCTGGAGGAGCTCAAGGAGATTAGCAGACACCAGCCCACTATCCGCCACTGATATGGAGAAAGCCATACCTTTTTAATCCCTGAAGCGTGTTATTTCTTCTCTTCATTTACTCAAAATTGAAAAAGCTACATGGATGGCGGCCAAACGGCAGAAAACTAACTTACATTGAATGTCACACATCTAACAGGATAAAAGGGACTGTGCTAATCAAACCTCTTTTTGAAGCACCTTCCTTTTTTTATACTTTTTCGGGATGTAGAAGAGACAATTTCAATGCCTATTTGACCTACACAATGACTTGCGGTGGCCTTTCGGTAGGCAAGTCAGCCGGACAGTTCCTCTACTGGTCCAACTGGCGCCGAGTGGTAGCCAAATCGTTACGCTTAGACGATAGAGCATCGAACCTCTGAAGACGACAAGACGGTTGAAAGTTTGTGCTAATAAATAGTTCCACCTAACAACCTTCAGCAACAATGTCGAGGTTTCAATACGAAAGCACATGGAGTTTATCAGAAAAGTCAGTGCTTTCTCTCACCCAGACAGTTCACAAATTCACTGATGCCGTGATGAGGTAAGGCTTGTTTGACCTGGGCGGGAAATCCGAAGCAGGAACCTGGAATCGGATGCACGCGACACCTCCAAGTACGCTACCACGCACCTTTCCTCTACCACTAACACCATCAAACCTGACATGTTAAAGGTATTTTCAAAAAGGATTTACCCTTTTGAATCAGCTTCCGATGGCCGACCACTGGTCTGACGAGGGCAGCAGCTTTTCATCAGTGCAGCTGAGTCACTTTTCTCTAGAAGACGAAAAGCATCGATGTGGAGAGCGACGATGAGCTCAATCATCTAAGCACTTTTTGAGAGTTAATACCCGACGGCTACTGGAACCTGAACTGTTTGTGGTACAACAGCTCGCAATAGAAGACAAACAGTGAGGTTTTCTATACTTCACGCAACAAACGTGACCTCAAATCTGCTTTCGAAGTCGGCTTTCAGATCCGATATATTTAGTGGGAACTGAGGTGTTTCACGGAATACCTCTTCAACTATTACATTTCGTTGTAATAAAATATTTTAAGGCATGGCTGCAAAAGTTGCGCGCAGCCTTTTTCCTTCAAAAAATTGAAGCTCACCATCAGTATGATGATCAAATTAGACCACTTCCTGCTTGTCTAGGCTTTCACACATGAGTAGCACTGTAAATAACACAATGGCCAGCGTTAGCCAATCCTTCTGCAGGATGCGCCACGCGTTCTACTTGCGCTCTACGCGGTCAACTGATGAATAAGTCGCATCTTAGGTGAGTTTGCTGCTAATCAGCCGTCCTCGAAGGAATGAAAGGTTCGGTTGGCCAAGGCGAGACACAAACCGACACTCGAAACGAGGTGAACGCGACAGCCGGCGCCCACGACGGCTCGCTTCCACATGCCCAACACCACCAATATATACACCAATATACCAATATATGGGAAAAAGACCTGAAATTGGCAACAAGATGGCGCACATTTCCTCGAGCACTATAGCCAAACTGGAGCATCTCCCTCGTAGTAGGGGCGAGCATGTAATATTGGTGAATGCCCCACCAAGAAAATTTCGAGCGAATTTCCACCCCGGTGCAAGTTGTTAGGGATTTATGGCGCTGAACGAGCATGGTTGCACCACTTAAAGAGGCAGTTTTCAATGGAGATCGAACGTGCGCCGTTGCCTCACCCACATGGTGCAGTACAGTCAGTTTGTCCATAAAAAAGGCTACGTGCCACATTATTAATGGATATGGTGGGAATGCCGAACCTGAATGCCTTGCTCGTAGCCGAGGCTTTGTCGCGAGCTCCAGAACAAATCGCAGGCTCCGGCCAGTTGCACATAAATCAGAAAGATCGGCCAGAGGGACAGGCTGAGTGATAGCATCGGTGGTGAGCCGCCGCCGCTGCTGATCAGACCTGGGCGCCGGAGGACGACGGCGCGGCGGGTGCAGCGGCGGCGGCGGCGTTGTCGAACGGGCGGAGCCGCGACGACGACGATGACGACCCGAAATCTATCCGTTTCGGAAGAGAGGGCACGTCAGGGAGACGGCCAGACCGCCATCGGACGCCGAGGACGCAGCGCTGTGTTTACATTCGGAAACTGTCGCTGGGAGTCATCCGCTAGTGCGGTCGGATAAGAGCCCTAGGTGCACGCGGCGTAGAGGCGCGGAATTCGTCCGGTTTTCTACCAGAAACACACATCTGTGCGCTTTTTCCGTGGATGAAGCACCGCCTGATTCATCGGAATGATGCTAACTTGCAAACCAGCTTTTCCTAGAAACGATAATGGAAAAATCTTTTGAAATGGGCTCCGAAGAGCGATAGAAATCTTTAGCCCTCAAACAGTGGAGGCAGGACTGTACGCGCTAATCGTTCTATCGAACGGGACCTTCAGCACTGTGCATTCTACTTCCCCGTAAAGGAATCGTTCTGTTAAAAGTAAACACTTTCTAAAAATTAAAAAAGTGTAAAAATTTACTTTCAGATTATGTTATTGCAGATCAAAATTCTTCCCTATCGTCGCCTTCCTTTACTGTCTCTACTATATCTTCATTCTCATCTATTCCACAGCATTTTCCAAGCGCTGCTTTTTCCCTATATGGTTTTCCTTTTTGTTTTTTTTAGCTCGCGGTAGCGAAGTGCGAAAAGGCGTTGACCATCCCGTGCACTTGACTCCAGGTTCCTGGTTCAATATTTCTGCCCAGACCAACCAAATTTACTATCCCGTTGCGGTCCTTGAATTCGCACCAGACTTGCCTAGGAAGGATAACCGCTGGCTTATCGGCCAGCCACAGCCTAGTCATTGTGCAATCATTGTTTAGGCGAAATAAGAATAAAAGATAAAGGACGACGTTAATCCCTCCTAGGATACGCCACGCATAATACTTCATACGCATAATACTATGGGATGTCGTGGAAGTGGTTTGAACGCGTATTTGGCCATACAATGGCTTGCGGTAGCCAGCCGATGAACAAATCAGCCGCTATCCTTTCCAGACAAGTCTGGTACCAATTCACCATCCCAGTAGGATTCTGGCGGCGCTGTACACAGTAGCCGGAATGATGAGAATGGATCCGTAGGCCAAGTACGCGAAATCCCGTAGAAGTAGACTGCGTGGAGCATCCCAAAAGGGGTTGAATGGTGCGTTCTTACTTTCTATTCTTTTTAATATCTTATCCTTTGTAGAGAGGATTTCAGGATGAATTATAAGTTTCTCTTTTCCATTGATCTACCAAACGGGGAACGTAATGCAAAAGTTGGTTTGCAAGCAGTGGCGAATCGAACGTTTTTATCTATTTTATTTATTTTATATGCTACGCCACTTAGGGGCGTGCTAAGAAGGTTAACAGCAACAAAAAAACAGCGTACCGAGCCAAAAACAGAAAATAGAAACTTTACAAGAAAACCAAAAATTCGAAGTAATGATTAATGGTGATACAACAAGGGGAACAAAAGGCCAACCGAGTGCGCGTTCTGAGCGGCAAGCATAACTCTCAGTCAATCAACCATAGAAAACTACAGAAACTATAAAAATATGTAAACCGGAGTACGCATCATACGAAAGCTGCGGCAAGAAAAAACTTCTATCATTCTATCATAGTACGGAAAACAGCAGTGAGATGAGCCGAACTGCTGTCTATTGGAAGGTGAAAACCAGCCGGAGTAGCTGCCAAAGGACAAAGCATTTCGCGGTGTAGATAGTGATGCTGATTTACCAGGACTCACATCACCGGCCGGACTCCGTATCTCATTGTCAGGAGTCCCATTATACCTGTATGCGCTCAGTAGCAGCCGAAGAAATATAAATGTTCACTGCTGGATAAGAAAAGTAAAAGTGGCGAGCAGGGAGAAGAAAGCAGTGTCTCACAAGAGCGGTGTTGCCAGAGGAAGGAGATCGGCTGCTTACACAATTTCAACCTGTCTGGAAAGAAATATATTTGTATTCTATTGCTATCCTACCATCCGTTTATTGCGTATAGAAATTCAAGTTCTCCGTTTATAGTAACATCTCTCCTTCCACTCATTCTTCACTACTTCTCCTTTCTTTCATCCTGACCTCGTCTACCTTCTTCCATAGTTCTCTCTTTTCATCCTCCAACAACTGCGTTTCCGTCTTTACTGTCTTCCTTTTATTCCTTCCTGTAAATCTCCGTTTCATCCCTCAAACTCCTCTTTTCCTTCTCCCTCGTGATCCGCTTGTTCCACTCTTTCTTATCTCTACACCTCTTCATATTCTACAATGTCTGTTGTTCCTCATGCCTTCTTCGCTTTGACGTTGTGTTCTTTTTGCCGACCTTTACGTTCCACTACTACCTTCCTTCCTCTACTTTTTTCTTCTTTCTTCTTCCGCCCAGGTATGTCTAACTCTTTCTTCTTTGAACCTCCATTTCTTAGAGCATTAGTTCTTTGCCCCCCCCCCCCCGATTTTTTATCCCTCTGTCTCCATGTCCACATCCCTCCTTCGTGTCCTCTACCTCTGTCTCACTCTCTACCTCCCACTTCTCATGACCATTCACCTCATTTAGACAATCCAGCAAACATGTCAGTCTTCCTTCTCCTCTTACTTCACTTTTTTATTCTTCATTTATTTAAACAGGCATATGCAAAGGTCTAGCATATGTATGTAGTTGTACAAGAGCGTTAACGGGGAGACAGCATAGAGTGATGTGAAGTAACCCTCAGCCGCATAAGCAACGGGCAACAGCCCTCACAACGATTCTCGTTTAGTTCTAGTTTTTAACTTTTTTTTGAATTTTGATGGTCCTTTTGTCGGCTGGGGGTCTTCTCAGCGGGGATCACAACTCTTCCAGACCGCTCGATCTCTGGCTGCTTGCATTGAGTGAGGCAGACTCCGCACTCTGAAAGATCTTGAGAATGAGTCTGCCCATCGCGTTGGCGGTCGTCCCAGTGGTCTCCTATGGTCTCTCGGGAGCCATTCTGTGACACGGAGACTCCATCTATCGTCCTTTCGTCGAAGCAGGTGTCCGGCCTAGCGATATTTGGTCTTCTTCATGTACTGCAGCGGGTCTGCTAATTGCGACTTCTCCCGTAGCTCCGAGCTTCGTAGGCCTTCTTGCCATTGCTGACGAAGGCTTGTCCTCAGAAGACATCTCTCCAGTGCACGATGCGTAGTTTGCATGGTGATTGTCTTGTTGTCGGGCCAGTTTCCGCCGCGTAACACATCGCAGGCAGTACAGAGGCGTTGAATATCGAGGCCCTGAGACCGAGATCCTTGACATGATCGGTGACTTCGCGAATCGAACTGAAGGCCGCCCATGCTGCGCGTCTCCTGCGGGCGATTTCAGGAGCGAGGTCGTTATCCATGTTCAGCTGCTCTCTTCCCAGATAGACGTAGGAGTCGACTTGTTGTAGAGCGACTCCATTTAACCTTAGGAGTCCCGTGTCACACCACTGGTTGACCATGAATTGCGTTTTGGACATATTCATGTCCAATCCAATCTTCATACCTGCCACATTGAGCTCGTTCAGCATTTCCTCGACTTCTGCCGTGCTGGTAGAGATGAGAGCAATATCGTCGGCGAAGCGAAGGTTGCTGATCCGTTTACCGTCGACAAGGTAGCCTTTATCGTCCCAGTTCAAGTCTTTCATGGCATCCTGGAGTGCCGCTGTGAATAGCTTGGGAGAAATCGTGTCTCCCTGCCGTACTCCTTCCCGATAGAAATTTTAAGCTTTCGATTGAACAGCTGGATGGTAGTCGATGTGTTCGAGAAGCATTCGTCGAGAAGTCGGATGTAGGGTGATGGTATACCAGCGTGCACAAGTGCGTTCAAAAAAACTTTTTTGGTTTTTTGAACGCACTTGTTTTTAACATTTCATAAATATATTGAAGGTTTTAGCAGATCTGCAAATCATAGGATTCAAAAACACTATTTCAAGCTTTTGTCCGTTGTCTTTTTAAAGCAACAGTACGAAAGGAACCACGACACTGAGCTGCTCGTCATTACAAGCGGAATTTGGCACGAAGGTAAATAATATTCATTGCTCTCTAGTTGGACTTACTAGGTAAGAAGGGGGAAGAGTATCGAAGATTATTTGTAAAAACGCCGCAAAAAAAGAGCGCCCGGCTTGTAAAAAGTGCGACGTCATCTCAACTTCGCGCGGCTTGCATGAAAAAGTGTGGCGGAAAGAGCATCGACTTTCTTCTAACATTCAAGTTCTGGCATTCATGGTTGATTAATGGTCGGATAAATCTGCCTGCTTCTGGAACGTCTGCTCAGCGTCCATATTTCACTCGGAACAGGGCTGAAGATGAAGGGGGTATTCGAACGAATGGACGCATGCCAACGTCTTCTTGCCGTTTCTTTTCTGCTCCATAATAAGATTTATGCTGATACACCGAGGGTGGAATTCGTGTTCTTAAATAATGGCATCGGCAAGTGCTGAGCTAACGTTAGCATGCCATGTCGCTCGCGCCCGCTATCTATCTTCACCATGTGGCAACGAGTGCTTGTGCTGTGATTAACAGTATACAGCTTTGATGAGCATTCGCATCCTCTCACTGTAGGTGGAGTGGTCCTACTAGGGCTCTAATGTGGCTTTGACAGACGAGGTAATATGGACTTCTACGGAGACGCCACGTAAAAGTTGGAATAGATGCAACACTGGGATGGCGAATCTGATTGTGAAGAAGAAGGTGCAATTTCGGCTGCTGGACTCACTACCAACCAGATGAAACGATTATGCTCAGGTTGTGCACGATGAAGTACCCGATTCGATATGGTGGTCAACACTGATGTTGAAAGTTCCCTGCAAGCGCGTAGGAGAGGTCCGGAGAGTTCTGCCATGTTACTATTAAAAAGCGTTTTCATCGAATGAGATAACCTCGACCGGTAGACGCAGAAGATAAACGTTCGGCGTTAGTCACTCTTTTTGTGAGATTCGCTATGCATGCTTCCCCTAGTGGATGTCGTGAAAAAAGTTTTGAACAGATAGCCAGGCGATTACCAATTAGGTGATTTAATCTGTCAAGGAAGTCTGCCGTAAACTCCCTCTTCCAGGCCGGTTGTAAAGTTTAGTCGGCTAGGCGTGATTCGAACTTTGAGCCTCGGTTTTCGCTCAAAGACCGAGTCTCGACACTCAAGCATCGGCTCCTCATCCCACTGTGCTGTTCGCTAGTCCCAGTCCAGCTAATTGCTAGATCAAATTGGTTAATGGAGAACTCACTATAAACAGAGGAAATAGCCTTCAGTGAAGAATAGTTCTCCAAGTGGCTTAGTGATAGCTTTATGTGAACTACATTTTATTTATTTATTTATTTATAGCGTAGATCAAAGTCTAGCATCAAGATGTTAAAAAACGAATCGCAAAAACATATCTAGCACAAAAACGCAACAAACAATGTTAAACAATACATGAGTAGTAGCATACCTTCGGGCACTTCACGGTATTCAACAGGTGGTAGACCTTTTACACACTTGCGCAGACAGCCTCGCTAAATCGTCGTACTTGCCAAGCAACAGGCTAAATTCTTTGAGAGTTCTGTAATTTAAAAAATCTGACCTAATCTGTGACTTAGCAACTGACACTCGAAGGTTAAGCTTTCCTATAGATTTTGTCAGCATCCCATCAAAGAAATCTGCCGCATTTATTGATAACTTCTTGGAGAGAATTTTATACATCGTGATATAATCGGCAGTCTTCCTTCTGGTTTTCAATGAAGGAAGACCAAAAAGCTCAGAAGGTTGAGAACCTTTTGGAATTTGGCTATAATCCACTGAAAACATCTAATTATGAGCTTCCTCGTGAAGCTATTTTGGACACTTTCCAAAAGATCAATATCCTTCTTCCTAGATGGATTAAATACTGTTATTCCAGTTTCAACGATAGGTCGCACACAGGTTCTGAAAGCCCGTATGTAGATCTCGGGTATTCAAGATTTCAAAGCCCTCAATAGGTTATAGACTGGCCTTTTTGCGGAAACTGGCCGTCCTTATCAAATGTTTGTAGTGCTTTGAAAAAGACAAATCACTCGTTATAATATAACCAAAGCCACGAGCTTCCTCGTTTTTTTTCAGAGTCTGACAGTTAATTCGATACGTCGGTGTTTGGGTATGATACTTAGATCCGATCATTAGAAAGTGCGTCTTTTCAGCTGCAGGCGGCAGCTCCCACATTTCTGCACAAGAACTAATAAGATCTATTGATCAGATCTTCTGTAGGGCATTGAGTCCTCAGCATCATCTATTCATTTGCAGATTTTCACATCATCAGCGTACATTTTACAACTGACGCCCAAATTAGTAATGTAAATCGGGAGTTCATAAATGTATAACAAGAATAAGATTGGTGATAGAACACCTCCTCGAGGAACATCACTTAAAGCTGGGACGACGTCTGAATACTGGTCTTTTACCTTAACCTGATACGCTCTTCCTGTTAGAAATTCCCGAATCCAGTTTACAAGTGTAGGATGAACCCCAACTGCCTCCAATTTGACCACTAATTTTTGATGGAGACTCTGTCGAACGCCTTTGAAAAGTCAAAATACACTACATCTGTGCATCTTTTCTCTTCAAAAGCGTTCAACCAATCATTCAGGGAGGTAAGGACAGCTGTTTCTACAGATCTTCCCTTACGAAAACCGTATTGGTTCTCAGATATTAAGCCATGAGCTTCGAGATAACTCAGGATATGTTTTTGAGAATTTTCTCGAACGTTCTTGCAAAGACTGAGGTGACACTTATTGGCCGGTAGTTCCTGGGATTATTTAGGGAGCCTTCTTAAGGATAGGAGCCACAAACGCATGCTTCCACCTAGCAGGAACTTCCGCTCTAATGTGGCTCAAATTGAATGTATATACTCCATTGGCTAGACTATGTAGAGAGCAACCACTTTCATGAAGCTTAGAGGAGCGAAATCCGGAGATAATGATGAAGATTTCGGCATTTTAGCCAACACTTCAGTAATCTCGTCTCTGTAAAACCACGGCGCGGAACTCATTCGTAAAAAACGCGGCAAATCTGCAATGTCATTCAATATAGAACTACCTCCAACGAACTGACTTTTATTATATACTTTCTGGGAGACTCGTCCCAACAAGTCCGCCTTATCCTTCGCCTCAGAAACCGTTTCACCACATTCATCACACACCAGGCCGTCACATACTTGGATTTAGTAGCAGTCTGATATTGATTCCTGAAATACTACTTTATGCGAAAAAGTCTTCTTCAGCAGAAGTAGTATTCCGCCTCCTTTCTTTTCAATCCGATCACGTGTTATCCCTGCGTACTGATTGCTGAGAAGACCCTAAAAAGGTCTAGCTCATTTCCGGTGCTTAACCATGCTTCAGTTAACACGACGAAGTCGTAGTTGTAGACGCATAAACTCATAACTAAAGCTCTGCAGTTCTTTAAAAGTGACCTCACGTTTGTTAGTAAGCTTAAGCAGTTAGCCCGGCGACCGTTCTACAGTTCCCATAGGGCTGCTGTTGAGCGGCGTCGAGACAACGCGACATATGCGTTCTCTTTCTCCGTTGCTGAATTCTCAGCGGGATTACAATAGGCTGGTAAACAGGCTTGATGTTCACTTGTACACCTACATATGATGCTGAGCTCCAAACGGCAACAGCGAATTTATCTGCAGAAGCTAGCAGTGTCTAATGTGATTGGCAGTTCAACCCATGCTTGCTTATGATTAAAACGGGACCCTTGGCGGATATTGCGTTGAAGAGATAGCCACACATAAATGAGATGATCGTTGACATAAAAGGCCGAGCTGTTTATTGCACCCCATCGCTGATATCATGCTCTACCTTAGAATGGCGAGCATTTTACGGTGCTGCGCAACGCATCTTCTTATTCTTTGAGGAGAGCATCTACAACATTTTGGTAATCTAATATACACAACGAGTGCATAGAGTTGATATTGCTCCTAATCTAAACAGCATGTAAGCAGGAACTGAGAATTAATTACTGTATTCACACAAGCTACCAATAACCTCACTAGCTTCTCTATGGAATGTGTTACCTTTTCTTATTTTTACAAAAGCCTAGGTTGATCTTCACAAGGCAACCTAGGCTTATGTGAAATATACTCATTCGCAGTTGAGCGTTTGTTTCGCTCGACTGTTAATGAGTATATTCCACGCACAGAAATCAACACATTGATAATACCATATGCAGCTGTAGTCGTGCATTCCACCGCCCCATGACTCGTAAAATTTTAATTGCGCCGGCACTCTTTCATCCTAAAATGTACTTTTCCACGGGCTTTATCTCGAGAGGTTCTTCGGGACAGCTTGTTAGAGGGTTCTCGGACCGTTGGTCCCAATGCCACGTGGTGCGTCCCCAGGCTAAGGATAGGAAATAAATTGCGAAGCAAATGCGACCGTGTACTTCCCAGAGACGCATGTGAGATGCGAGGGATGGACTCCTAGCGCCTGTTGTAGGTGGCTGGTTCATACGTTATTTATGGACTTGGCGTGCTCATGCTCAGGCTGCGTGGGCGTGCTCACGTCTGCGCTGACTGTATCCTGCATGACCGCCTGGTCAAATGCTCGGCAGACTGATAGTACATCGAAAGACGAATACGGTCGGGCTGAAAGTCTCGCCCGCCGTTTCGAGCAGTCTGCCTGGCTGCCCGGAGTCCTTTGCCGGCATGTCAGATCCAGAATAGCTATTCGCATTGCGCGACAGTCTAAAACCAGCACTAAAAGGCCTCAACCTCTGTCCCCGAAAGATATCCACTTCTGTAGCAATGGGATGGACAAGTGGAGGCTGCTATAATCTCAACGCCAATCCAGAAAATGAAAAATTACAGTAATTCTCGTAGAAAGCATGAAATAAAAAGCGGATAACAAATAAATTGTGAAAAGATAATGTATAATGTATAATGTTCGCTCCTTATTGTGAAAAGCCTCTTGCTAGGCTTAAAGCGAACATGAAACAATTTAGTAAAATAAAATTGGAAATAATGCAAAAAATGCCTGTATACAAGTCCTTCACCTACGCACACTACTATGTAGGTCATCCGTACTGCTTGACTTCTGTGGGGTTTTAGCGTTTTCATCTCTCTCAGAAATCGCGCTTTGTTTTTCTGAGTTTGATCTTGTTCATTCACTTCATCCTTCATTTCGCTGCCTTTGAACTTCAAAATTCGCCTGCATTTCTTTGTTGACGATGACGGTATGCTTATAGAGCCAGATTCCCAAGGGTCAAGTGGTGCTTATTGAAGCTTTCTTTCCATCCAGGACAGGTGTAGCGCAGTCAGTGGAGGCGCCCACTGTCACGTGTGCCCCATACCAAGTTCTTCGTTTGAATTTGTCGGCCAGGCCAACCAAGCCTTCTATCCTTTCGAGGTCGGTGAATTGGCACCAGACTTGTCTGGAAAGGATAAAGCGTTGAATTGTTCATTGGCCGGCGACCTCAAGTCATTGTATGGCCATATACGCATTCAAATAGCCCCTACGACATCCCGTAGGAGTAGAATGCGTGGCGCATCCCAAAAGGGATTGAGTAACGGCGTGCTTTATCTTAGATCTATCAAGAGACCGAAGGACACCTTAGGGAGTAATGTACTACCGCGGTTCACAGGACGTCTGTATACTAAACTGGTGCTCGGATGCCGTCGCAGTTGTTCAATATCTAGCGCTACCGCTCCCACTCCTTCATTCTTTTATACCTTCTGCAGGAACAAAGAACGTCTAAAGAACTGCTCAGAGAGTTTTGAGGAACTTAGGCCATTAGTTCCACTTGGTCACTACAATGCCAGCGTGAAGTCGCTGTGTGTGACTGGTGCCTACTACTTCGCCACGCTTGTCCGTAGAACCCTCTACGTGCATGTCGACGATTCTGGCAGCATACCGTTCGATAGTGATGCTTATGTCGTCGACAGTCTGTGCGACGCTTATTTCTTCGTTCGAATCACGTATGTTGACTGCTTATTATTATGTTTTCACGCGCCATAGTGTGTGTTCTTCGCGCTGAACCGGTTCGTCCGAAGCTTCTCTGTCTAGGGCATAGCATTTGGAAAGCGATGCCCGGTGAACTGATTCGATCTGTCGCCTTACGTGGCGCCGTGCGCTTCAGCTCTCTCTCTCACAAGCAAGCGCAGCACAAGTGTTCGGCGGGCTTTCCTCGTTTTTTCGTTCTGATACCTGAAAGTTAATGTCCGTGCGAGCTAGTGCCTAACACCTTCTTTTGAGTCCGTATGTGTCTTCTCTGGTTTGTAGCATAAATACTGCTCGATTCTGCTGCTGTAGAACAATTCGCCAATAACATTTCATAAACTCCGTTCATAGCAATCTATTCAAACCGCGCTACCCAGTTCCATTTTAGCTCTACCAGATAATTCACTATCAGTGCTACCAGAGAATCCGCTATGTAATGCCTAGCTCTGTTAGCTCAGGATTTATTGGTTTCTACGCACTACTAAAGTATTGCTGGTAGGAGTCTACAGTGTGAGTTCACCATAGTTCCATAGCTGGCAGGTTTGACCTTCTCGCAATGGACTTACCATTGAATTTGGAGTTTTCGCGCAGTCTAATTATGATAATCCGTGCCTAGGCGCTTCTAATCTAAGCATTTTCGATATAAATTTGTTTCTTTTCCTTTTTCTAATGAAAGTGGAGGGAGGTGGACCCTCGTCCTAAACGTGTGTCAGAGATAGAATCAAGGCTTCAACGCTAAAAGAGCTACTACAGTGTAGGTTGGGAAATCACACCGGATTAGTTTTGAATTCAGAATTTCTCATGTGTCGTACATGAAGTCTAAAAAACTGCCCTTGAAATTTTCTCATAGAAAGAGTTCCAAAATAGTTCCGATATTCTAGTTTGTTATGCCCACCTCATTTATGAGAATAACGCTGTCTTCAAGGTGATAATCGCTATCTTGCTTAACTGGACTGATCTTCAAGAATACAAGGCTGCGATGGACTGGATCGCATTGCTGGAGTCTGGCCGCAGCTCCGATCCCAAGGCAAATGTGGTCTTCGACCAGACCCAGAGCGAAGCGACCTTTCCAAGTCTTATTAAAGAGCCGCTCTCCAAGGCTGAGACAGAGTCCGTCCAATAATGGAACTACCGAGAATCCGCCTTTTCTGGACATAAGGTTACTCTAGGGCACGCTTCATAGCAGCATATACAAAAGATTTCGACGACTTTAGTATGCAGCCCGAATCAAATATTGGGTCCCGCCCAGGCCAACCAAGCCTTCCATTTCTCCTGCAGGATATCTCTCAAAAGAGAACTGCGCGACCAAGATAACCAAGTGCTATTACTCTGTATGGTAAAAGGAAACGTTCCGGGCAGCGGTTGGGCGCCGATGAACCCCCTAGGTATTTTCCAACGGCGAACTTCCACCAAAAAAGGTAACGGTCATGTGTGGTGATCGGCGGATGGTGTGACCCATTATCCCTTTTTGGCACTGAGCCAAACGATTACAGCAGTCTGTGCTGTAAGGAAATCGATGAAATGCACCAAAATTTGGGTCAACTTCAGCCAGCATTGGTCAGCAGAAGAGGCCCACACGTTTCGCAAATCACTATTCGAAGATTGCACAAATCTTCGGTCGAAGTTCTGTCTCACCCGCCATGATCTCCAGACCTCTCATCAACCGTCTACCACTTTTTCAAACACTTTCAGAACTTTCTCGCTGGTACGACCTTCACCAATCAGGACCGAGCCAAAACAGCTTTCGTGGATTTCGTCAAATCTCGACACCTAATTTTTTCCCTTAAGGAATAAGTCGACTGTTGGCTCATTGGCAAAAGTCTGCTGATTCAAACGAGTTTTCAACTTTCGAATTCAAATTTTGACTAACCCTGATAAGATTTTATAAAGTTGGCTTTCCGAACAACATAATATCAACTTCTAAGCCCTTGTCTCCAAGCCAGCGAGCGAACTGGAGGGAGTCATCACTTGGCTTTGTTCTGCTTCTGTTCCTGAACTTTATTAGCAAATCATCGGATATCCCGTTTCTCAGCACCGAATGAGATCCATGTCGTGTGTATCGAAACGTCTGGAAACTGGCCTGGTGTTCGGGTTGCTCCATCAACATCTTATCCGTCTCTACACAACCCATCGCTTGTATTATATTTACTGATTCTTTGGACACAATATCAAGGAAGGAACTATTTCATTCAATTGTTGGACCAAGCCCGAAATACACTGTTTCTTTTTCCTTTTCTATCACTTCTGATGTGGCTTTAATTCGCAAAACTTAATGGACAGCACTAACATTATTTGTGTGTTACGATCCATACAATAAGCTGTTCCAAGCAAAAAAAAGAAAAGAAAAAGAAAAAGAACGGCACTCCAGCGAACGATTACGTCCGTATCTTTTAAATTTAAAAAATAAATAATTATTTAATTAAAAATTTAAATCTTCCTTTTTTGCCCCTTCTTTTTTGAGTTCACAAGTTCATTTTTTAATTTTCAATTCTTCAAATTCCAATGCGATATAAAGCACATTTACGAGCTTAACAGGGAACATCTGTGAAATTACCCCAATGCTTCTCAGCAGGACTTATACGGTTTTGTACGGCACTTAACATGAATCACAGAAGTGAATTCGTTTTGCTGCGGGCCAATGTGTAATCCTGAAATGGAAAAAATGTCGCCTTATAAACTTCCAAAGGGCTCGAAGGGATTGGAGACCACCGATTTAACCCGTGTGCCGAAGAAATTCTAGAGCCACAACTTTTGCCGTTTTTGGACCACTCAGGACCCACATCACTTCACCCCTGGGGACTAAAAGACCACAAATAAATGAAAATCTAAGCGTAGATCTATGTAGAAATATTAACAAATCGAGCTCTATGATGCACGATAAAGGAGAGCTAGCAGGCGCTGCTTGATTTCACCCTCATCCGCATAAAAGACTGATCTGTTTCTTGCACCCTTGAGTGTTAGTAAGGAGACAATGCATTGATTGGGATAGGAATATGAATAAAGGACGACGTTAATCATTTCCTTTGCACGCATTCTCCTTTTAAGGGATATTCTAGGAGTAACCTGAATGCTTATTTCGCCCATGCAATGACTTGCGGTGGCCGGGCGACGGGCAAATCAGTGTTTTATCCTTTCGAGGAAACTGAACGACCCCGAAATAATAAAAGACTTCGTGGGCCTGGGTTCGAACCAAGAACGCTGAGTCAAAGTACACTCGACCTCCTCCCTTTCGCACCCACCCGCAACCCTCTGCCGTGACTTGTTGTAGGTTGTAGCTTTCAAAGATAGTTAACTTAGGACAGACCTATATATTAAGTATTTAATCCACTGATAAAGAGGGATTCTAAAATTTGAAGCTTAGGACGCATGCAAAGCGCACTGCCTACCATTCACATGTCAACCATCCCTATTTTCCTGCCCTTCAGCGTACCGTTAAGTCTTTCCAAGTACCTTACTGCTAGCAGTTTGTCGGCTTTCGAGCAGTAGTTGCCGTATCTGAACGTCCTACACGTAACAACATTCCGTGGGCAGAGTTCACCACGTATTAAGTAACCGCCATCCTCGTGCTATTCCTCGGCCACGAAGTGTCACACGAGATTGACGTCTACGAGGTTATAGCTACCGAAAGCGGCGAAATATCGCCGACAATTTTCCGCCATGGAGACGAGCACGAAAAACGCTGGCGCCCGACCTCCTGTAAATCTCCTATGTTCGCCATCTTAATGAGATCGTTTGTCTTTATGCCGTCCACCGTCAGTCGTTTTCTGAACCCCATCCCTGTGATCGGCGCCTTTTGAGCCTTGCAATCGCACTCTCAGTCTCCTCGTTATTTTACTGTTTAGCCTCTTTATAGTTGCGCAACAAGGGACACAATGGTCTCGAAGCCTTTATTCCGAAAATTTCTTTTGTAACACTTGGGCTGATCCTAGAGGGTTCAAGAGAACGTTCAGGAAGAGGCAATAAATCAAGAGGGTAAAAGACAAGTGCTTCAAAGTCTCAAAATTGATAAAACCAGCACCGAACAAATAACGCTGTTAAGGTTACGAGATTTTCCTTCAGAAGGGACGTATTCTACAGCAGACCCAGATTTGTCTGAATCTGAAGCGAACTCTGGGTTTCATTCAATCCTCGAGAAGGTTTCATTCAATCCTCGAGAAGGTCATGAAAAAGGATAAAGGAAGGCGTCAATAAATACCCCTTTCGGATGCGCCACGCATCCTACTTTTACGGAATATCATGGAGGCAATTTCAATGCGTCGTGGGTCTATACATATAGTGAGTTGCAAATTCCAGCTGTGGACAAGAGATTGTATCACCCTTCCTTGACAAGTCTAGTCCTAATCCACTGATTCCACAGAAATGGTTGGGGCGGGCGGAGTCAAAACTAAGAACATGACTCGGTTGAGCACCCGACAACCGGCTCCTCCTTCGACTGCGCTACCACGCGGAAAAAATGAGCACTAAACTCTGTTCTCAAAAATCATTATGTAGGCCACGCAGCCGTTCGAAGTGCCTCGACAATGTCACGCAGATGTACGGAAGCATCCTTGAGGGCTTAGCGCTGCCGTTATCCTCTGTTCTCAGTTCATTATCTATCCTTCCATATCTTTATTCTGGACGCAGCTCTGCGTACATTTGAAACACCATTATGACTAACAGCAAATTCGCAAACCAGTTTTGACCAAAAGCAAACACAAAGTGGAAAAATAAAGTTTTAAACGCGCAAGATAAATCAAGAGAAACAGAGTGACAAAAAGACAGTAATGGGTAACATCCTGTAACAACAATAATGGGAATTCAGAACGAAATAGCTACACTCGCCCTAGACTTAAGCGAACAGAGGGACAGGTGCCAGAAGTCCTCTGCGAAGCCTTTATTTAGCAATCCAACGGTCCTATTGGAGAAAAATTGAAGCTTCCATCTGTAGCTCATTGATTTTGGCTCCGTAGGATTCAATTCGAAGAGCACCTGCTCCCAATGTTACATGCAGTGAGCAGGAGCTACCTCTTACTCCTACTACCTCTCGTACCTATTACTTGCGTTTAAGCCTATTTCTAATTCTTTTCGCTTTTTTCCTGCTCATCCCCTTCTACGGGTATGCTACAGTGCTGACCGTGATGGTCGAAGCAATGGTATTTGATTTTTTCAAGAGTTGCAGCTCCAAGGCGACTGCAGGCTGTCATTACTGCTGTAACTCTTCTCAGCCATATCGCAACCAGTTGAAATGCATGGCGTACCCAATCCACTCACTACTCAATGACCACTGTGGAATCTGTGTCGCAGAAAGCGTGAGCGGGGTGCACAATCGCCGTTCATCTCCGTTTCCATGTTGCGATCCGCTCCGCGTCTCTCTTTTCGATGGCATTTCACCCGTCAGCGCTTTCACTTCTCTGAATCGCCTCGGCTGCCGCCGTCTGATTGACCCTAATAGATGGAACGAGTGTCATGAAGGCGGTAGTGGTGGGGCTGTCGCCGATTGCGACCGACCCATCACCGGTAGAGGGCGTCTGGTGCTCCGCTTCAAGCAGACTCGCCATATGCCCCTCCATATAACGCTTACCTCTCACCGATGGCGCCATCCGAACAGGTCTTTTCGATTAACTCACTGCTATAGTCACGTTGGTAGCTCTCATTGTCAGAAATTCCTTTCTTTTTTGTTCTTCGTTCGAGAGAAAATTGCATTATTTCATATATTTCTATTATGGCCAACTAAACGCATGCAGGTGCCGTCTTTTATGCTTTATAAAATTGGTTTACATTTTATGGTGTAATCGACGGCAAGTTCTCTACGAAAGACATTTACCTTTTATTACTTCCTTTTACTCATTAATGTAATTCAGTGAAAAATTGAGTGCTTACTGAAGCAGACTTGTTTAAAATTTTCTTAACTTTCTATGTTTATAACATTTTCATGTCTTTATTTTCATTTACTCTCAATTTTATCCGCTCTTGATATAGAATTTGGTCACCCACTTGTCCGTTAGGTGAATAAGCACTACAGGATGGGGTATCAATTCTAAAGGGGTTTTCTTGTAATATAAACTATAGGGGTTCTACTTAGCCACACCAACTCATTGCACTATAGGTGTCACAGTTTTCAAGTGTAAATTGAAGGCACTACAGGGCAAAAGTCCATCTGATTTCTGTTGCTTTGGAGCTGAGGCATTCTAAACCCGTTTTAGTATTTCGCCTTTCTATATTGTTTGCGAGTTCTTTTCAATTTTTGTTTGTTTCTTCAGCTATGTTTTAGAAAGATGTTTACTTTGTTGCTAACTTCTTACTTACTTTGTTGTTTTTCCTTTGTTTTTTTTTTTAGGACTGGACCTGTTGTTAGACTTGCACGACGAGGTTATGTGCACCTTTGAATGCAACAAAAAAATAAATACAAAAATAAAAACAAAAAATAAAAAATAAATAAATAAATTCTCCTTCACTTTATTGACCTCCTACCGAATGATGTCAGATGGTTTTCGCTCTAGAACCAGTTTTGCATGTCTTTCACTCCACAATCGCAGTAGTGGCGTGTTGAATGACGGGAGGAGGCGAGGCCTCTTGTGTCTCCCTGATTCGATTAGAAAGTTCGAACCCTGTTCAGCTCAGCAAACCTTCCGTTACGAAAATCTGTTAATCTGAAATCTGTTAATTTCCGCCAGAACACAACAGGATGCGCCACGCATTGCACTTCTCTGGGATACCGTGCAGGCGAAGCGTTTTTTTTTCTAAACAATGTTTGCGCTGGCCAATCAATGAATTCAACGATGAACAATTTGTTTTTTATCTTCACAGAGGAGTCGGGTACGTGTTTATAAAAACGAAGGGATGGAAAGCCTGGTTGGCACGGGCTGGATTCGATCCTTAAACCGTTACTCATTGCACACATTAGGATCGGCCCCTCTTCCGACTGCGCTATCCGAGCTCTGAAGTTCAGCTCATTTACCTTAGCGATGTCGCCAGGAAGTAGAATGTTGTGTGACACATCTTGGAAAGGGATTGATTTGCAGCCATGCTTCTTCCCCTTTTGCTTCCGATCTATGTTGTTCTAAACCACATCACCTACATTCCCTGCAAGTTGCAAGTTTTCTAAAATCGCTCGTGCTCTAAGAAATCTTTAAAACGGATTGTTCGGGCTGCAATAAAAGCGATTTTTTCTAAGTTGTATTACAGCGAGCGAGCTACTTCACGCCGGGCAAAATTTGATGAAAAGCACCAGTGAGTATGCTCGTCGCAGACCACGTAAGGGATATGAATAAAACGGTGTAAAGGATGAAAACAAGGAACGGCTCTAATCCTCATCGTGAGGCAATATGATCGCGTATTTCGCCTATACAACGACATTCGGTGGTCGGCCAGTGTGTGTAAATCAGTGTTCTATCATTCCCACACTACACTGGTACTAATTCATCAACCCTGAAGGGACGGAAGTCTTGGCTCAGATACATGGCAGATCCGAACCGGAAGCCTGGTATCGGGGTGCAAGGTGCAGCCAGTACTTCCTCCGTCTGCACGCACCTGACGGTGCATAAAGCGCTTATAAATTTCAATCAAGTTTGGATCTCAGCTACTGGTTAAAATTCCTTGCACTTCTAGACTTCTACGTGAAACGAAATCAAGCAGAAAAGTGCACAGAAAGAGACGCTTCAAGCCTTGTTTCGGAAATTAAACCGGAATCGCCGTTTGCACTCCGACAAACACTCAAGGCGCTGTTGTCAACTATTTTTTGCCTCGTGATCGCACTAGCACTGCAATCCAAAGGGCTTACGCTACAAGACAAGGATATAGCAATTGCTAAGGCGAAGAAATTCAGGAACTGTGTTCTTAACATTTCGTTTCTTCGTTTTCTTGGTTCTTTTTGTAAAAATCCACGAGCAGTCCACCAACATTTTTCTGCTGGCTTAGGTGAAAAATCGAAGATAAGTGAGCCTATTTCCCTCTTCTCTTCAGTCTTCACAGATCTACCAATTTCTTTTTGTTTTCTTTTCTATTGCACCGCTGACTTGCAAGTGATTCCGGAACTGTTTCTGGTACACAGCGAGCTGGTCATTGCATAGAGATTGCACAAAACTGGGCAAGTGAAGGCACTCCGCGCTCCGGCTCGTCTAGCTCTCCGTTTTAAGATGCCCTGCCAGTGCGATGCGGGCACAAGCCAGCTAACTCTCCTATTTTTCACTCGCTGTCAGGTGATGTTCCTTCTTGCTGGATGAATGACGACGCTTGAAAGTAAAACTGCGAGTTAATTAGGACACCAGCTCTTCCACTCCTTGTCGACCTCCGTAGTTCTCCTTTATACATCTCCTTCTTTCTCAACGTATTTTTGTAGAAAATTATCCTTAATCCTTCTTTTCTTACACCAGGAATAGGAAGTTTTCGCGTCGATTATTTATGCAATTTTTCGCCTGTAATGTCTTTATGTTTAAGGATGATATTGTTATTATTACTGGCAGCGAACGGTGCAAGCTCAATAGCCATCGAACCACAACGTCATGAGGATCATGTGTTCAAGGCTGATGAAATCATTGACCTCCCTGTGGGACGGTAGGCATTGATCCTGCATTGATTTTCCCTCGTCATCGATTTCTTGTTTACTTGTTGAATTTGTTAAATTTGATAGATGATATTCTGTCGATATTGGTTATGTAGGTCGTGCTGCTTACCCCGCATGCGATAGCCTTAATAAATAAGCATTAAATCACACCACAGACGCAAACAGTAATTTATCAAAGGATTTGAAAATTTTTCAAAAACAAAACGCAAAAGTAAAAGAAAAGCAGTAACGACCACCTTAGTTTTGCTTACTCCATCATGACGAGAATAGTTTTGTTGTTTCTTTCCATACATAATTTCCTTCTTTTTCTTGCCTTCTCTTAATTTTCTTGCCTTTTTTCGTTTCCCTCATTGTATCGCAGAGTGTGAGTTGTTACAGGTTCCCTGATCCAGATTGCGAATACTCCGTGTACAAAGAAGGACCTCACGGCCCCAAAGTGAACGGGTGAGCATTGGCTTGCGTACTGTAATAATGGCCGTCAGAGACCCCTAATATCCTTTTCGATCTATGGAGTTTCTAGTAAAGTACGCGTTGGAGACGTAGTCTTCCATTCGTGGAAGTGCAGCTACGGTGCGCACGACAGCAGCATGTACTGCCTGATGGTGAACAACTGCACGGTGTCCAATGAGCGTGACTCGAGGCACAGGGTGAGCTCTTGCGTATCGACTGGTGCGTGATATTCGGCATACGCCTCTTCGCTCAGGTGCCGATTCTGGACGAATTTGGCTGCTCTCTGTTTCCGAATATTCTTCCACACGTCGAGTACCCGTCCGATCTAAACGGCGGACTGTTCGTTCACGCCTTTTCGCTGGATGTAGACCAGGTGAGTGTTTTGATAGCTTTCCAACAGAGAAGAGTCCCAGCCCCTAAACAAGACCCTAAACTGGCTAATGGTGATCACGTTGTATTCGTTGGAGTATGGCGAAGTTGATGGCGTAAGTAGAATCGAAGAATGCGTCACAGCTGACGTAGAAATCAAAGGAGTCGAACTGCATGGAAGCTTCACAGGTGCCATATCGACGGCGTGGATACCCGTCATAGGAAACTCCAAATTCTCTCATCTTGAAACCTCGGCATTGTCGTTTAATACGTATTGTGTCTTCTTTGCCAAAGACGTTGTTAGGTGGAATATTTATTTTGGCCTGACGTTTCGACCCTGTCGTCGTCTTCGGAGGCCCAGAATTCCACCGCTGGCGAGAAGCGATTGCGCTACCACCCAGAGTTAGTCGATGACCAGTAGCGACTCGTCATCGACTAACTCTGGGTGGTAGCGTAATCGCTTTCACGTCAGATGTGACAACCTCTTTGGCAAAGAAGACACAATACGTATTACCCGTCATAGGCTTCTCGCTCGATTTGGCTCACCCTCTATCTACGCCACCTTTTGTCCTGTTTACTGTAGAATTTCTCGACCTCCTGCTAGCAGCGCCTAAATTAATTCCGCTATGGGCCATAGTAGCCCAGGGCCTGCCCTTGCTTGAGAGACCTGACGTTCATGGTGCAGCTGATATTCTCATGAAACTTAATGTAGGAATTATTGAACAATGAACAACGTTTAGTACAACCATGCAAACCCTATGTCATTTAGTCTTTATAACTGCACGAATCTATAGCCAAAACGTCTAACTGGTCAGACCACCATGGTATTTAAGCCAGATTGCCCGCTGGGGTAAACTCATTCACCCACGTTCAAGTCCAGCTTCTTGTGATTGGTGGTCACCTCGGCTTCCACCTAAAATTCAAGTCGTTCCTTCATAGCTGCCATGTTGGACCTTGTTCCTACATCCCCTTAAGAGTAGAACTCTGTAGGATCAAAAGTATCTAGGAAGACAGATGCATAACGTTTTTTTTTACTTTCCTAGGCTCTGACGAAAGCAATATCGCCGAAACGTAAGCCGAGGTAAATAAACGTGATACCAATCTTGGCTTCTAGATCAACAAGACAACAGGGGCTTCGGCCAGAAGCCAAAAAAGTGCACTTAATTGAAGAGAATAATTAAAACACTGCAGAACAAAACAAAACCCTGAACAAATTCGATGCAACTCTGCCTATCGCCGCCAGCCAAGCAGTTGGCGCGCGGTTCGCAAGATGAAAGAGACGTTCGCTAAGGCTTTCAGCGAAAACCCCGTCCGATGGGTTGATTGGACCAACGGGATATTTCGACATCCGAGTGTCATAGAAACACACACACCTAATCTTCGAGCACTTACTCCAGGTAGCAGCTTCTCTCACTGTGGACCATTCACGAGCCTTGGTGCTCTAGAACGCTTCTCTCACCTGTTGAATGAGCTCCTCCAAGAGTCCTTCTCTCGACCTCCCCTTCTGCTTTCGTAGTATCTATTTTGAATTGGCAGTATTATATATAGCAATGGTCATCCTTTACATATGCATTGGCGAGCCGCGAAACAGACATTGAATTGGCTAAACACAGGCTCAGTTATGTTTGGAACACATGGCCAGATAACGCACTTCCTTCCGAGGCGTATCTTAGCACAGAAAGAATGATGGGGCTGAATAGAAGAGCCCGAATTCGGACGTTCTTCGACGCTGTTGAAAACTCACCAACTGTCCAATTCCGACACACTAAATGTTTCCACAACAACTGCAAGGGCGGGCCTTAGTTCACACCTGTACTCAACTTCTTCACAATCCACTCCCCCTTCCAGCCCGCTGTGTTCTTCGAGTGTAACGTCAAGCTGCTGCTGAAACTGAACGGCGTCTGCCGGCGGCCAACCTGTCGTCCACTCGAAGAGCTGCAAGGATCGCGTTATCGTCGTCACCGAAAGGTCTGATGAACTTCATCCCCACAAACACGTCTCGAAAGGACGACTTCACCGTGTCGCTCTCGAGACGCCAGCGTTCTGTTCTTCGCGTTTTTCTCTCATATGACTATGTACAGATGATCGCTCTTTCTACATCACTTACGGGTTCGATAAACATGTTTTAAAGGACTGTCGACAAAGCATGCCTCCATCCTAATGGATTCCGAGATAACAGTAGAAAGTAAGCGCTAAATATTAGGGTGTCCCACACAAAATGTCGCAAACATTGTGCCCTTCTTTTCGCAGTTATTCGCCTCGCTTGTGAGCTCGCTTAAGGTAAGTTTTTTGCGGCGTTTCATCTTTTACATTTCCTGTTTCTTCTCTGTTTCTTTTACATTTCTTTGTTTCTTTTACATTTCTTGCATTATTCCTTCGCCGGGTTCTAAAATTAGCCTTCAAACTACAAATGACCAGAAAATGACTGTGCGCGTGTGCCTGCTCTACGACATCAAATTGAGGAAATCCGCTGCTGAATCACATCGTTCTTTATTAGCTGCATTTGGCGAAGATGTGGTTTCCAAAAGAAAATGCGAGTGGTGGTTTTAATGCTTTGCCGCAGGCGACGAAAGTTTTGAAGACGAAGAGCACGGAATGCAGGCGCCCATCCTGGATAACGATCTTCTACGGCTGCCGTTGAAGTTGATCCGACAAAATCGACACGGGAGCTTGAAGTAGAGTTTGGTTATTCCAAATTCACTATCCAGACGCACTTGTCCGAAAGTTGACGCGTCCTCTACCAACTCGCTGCCTGATAATGCGAGGCCTCATGTCGCAAAAGTCGTTCAGCAGAAATTTGAGAAACTTGGTTGGACCACTTTGCCTTATCCGCAATACAGCCCTGACATTGCCCCATCCGACTACCACATACACCGCTTTACGCAGCTCCCCTTGGCTGGAAAAAAGTTCCGGATTTGGGTTCCAACTTTCCCAATTCGCGGCCAGCTCACTTCTTTAAAGACGGGGTCGAATCTTTGCTTGTACGTTGAACAAAGGTTGTTTATGTAATTGTGGAGAATATACTACCAAACAAAGTTTAGTTTTAACTGCTTTGTGTGAATTCAACATTTCGGTCTGAAGCGAGCGATTCCGTGTGGGACAACCTAATATTATAGAAAGTCGACAGCAGTGCGCTGTTGTACAAACTGAACACTAATGTTCTGAAAGCGCGCAGCTAACAGAAAGGTTGGGATGGTGCTGAGAGTACGAGCAGAACACCAGTGAGGCATAGAGAGGCCGCTAATTGAAACCAGATTCGACTGACAAAGGCTATGCTGGGACAAACCTGCGATAGCGTTGTCTTTATGGAAGGGAAGCAACGATGAAGACGGTTAACCATCCTCATTGGGTTAAGCATCGTCCATAAATTAAAATGTGTTACGGTGACTCTAGCTCTACTTAAGAAATATCTTTGAACAATCAGTAGTTATCACTTCGATAAGGGATCAAGGGTAATGACCGTGGATGGCGTCACTCAGTCCCTGTTTCACGCGCTCTACTCCATCGGCATATTGTAGAGGCGGTTTGAATGCGTGTTTTCCAACTGTAATTAACAGCGGTCACCACACCACGAACAGATGAGTGTTTAATGCTTCGCAGTTATGTTGGATGCCAATTCGTCAATCCCGTAAATAAGGAAGGTTGGCCTAATCAGGACCCGAACCTAGAACCTCATTTCGAGGTGCAGGCCAGGGATGCACACAAAATGCTGTGCGTTGAATTGTGTTAAAGATATTTTAACGGAAAAATTTCGTCAAGTTTCCGGTATATCGTTAAATTTCGTCAAAAAATACAGTTAGCTGCAAACCACTATTTCAAGAGAAAAAATCAACGAAAACCTTACACGTTTCAACTTCAAGAGGTCAACAGCTAAAGTTCAAGGAATGGAGTGTAACACTGCAATGCAGATAAACAATTCAACATCAACAAACGCACAAAAATAAGCAAGCCTTTAGCAACATGTTATCTACAGGGTGTGGAATAAGAACAGGTATGGAATTGTCATTCAAGATGATCACCGACAAAGCATCTTAAAATGTGCGATCAGGCAGAACCCAGAGTTCCCACTTCCCTAGTTCTTTGCAAAACTGTTTTGTGAACAGTTCGACGAGGAAGAAAAACCTTAAACCTTCTTTAATTTTTTGCCGGGGCCGTGACACGACATCGTGACACACGGTCACACACTGCCGAAAAGGTGTGACATGTTGTCAAAGTGTTTAGGGAAAGTAGCTTTCCTAATTTTCGTCGTTAGCTTTTCTTTTCTAAAATCGTTCAAAATACGTCTAGAATTCGAAAAAATTCGCTCTGCCTCGACTTTCCCAGGTGGCGAGCAAAAGTATTCTGGGAGAAACAGCGTCAGCTGAGGATAGGCATATCTTACGACGAAATTAGACCAGTGTCTTTGTGGATCCATTGAGGTGCTTGGGGGATTGGCGAAAAAATTTCTATCTCCGAAATGCCTTAAATGGTAAGGATAAAGAACGGCGTTACTCAATTATTTTTGGGATGCACCACGCGTTCTACTTCTACTGGATATCCTGGAAGCGATCCGAATGCGTATTTGGTCATACAATGACTTTCGCTGGCCAGCCGATGAAGAAGTCAGCGCTGTTTCCTCCCCAGATAATTTTGGTACCAATTCTCAGACTCTGGAGGGGTGGAAAGCTTGGTTGGCTGGGGCGGGAAAACCGAACCAGGACCTGGCAACGGTTGCGCGCGACAGCCGGCACCTCGTCCCACTGAGCTACACGCCCCCAGGACGCATTATTTCCAAAAATTCAAAACAAATTCATGCAAGCGTTAAAGTATCCTTGCTGATTTCAATAGATTTTTCAGGAACCGTCCTAATCAGGAGGATGAGACAATATTAGTGATTATGAAGGGTAAATGTCATCAACTCACTAAGGAAAAAGTCCGCTAAAAATTTCGTTAAATCCCTAAAATTTCCTTTAAGTCGTTAAGCCAGATTATAACGAAAAATGCCGTTAATTCGTTAAATTCGTTAAATCGGTAACCGTTAAATGTGCACCCCTGGTGCAGGCGACTGAGAACCACATCAGGCACAGCTCTCTCTTTTTTTAAAACTAATAACGAGAGAAGCAGCAATTACTCGCCCTACCCTTAGCATAATCTAGCCAAGCAAGAAAAACAGAAATGTTAAGCGAGAGAAATCATGGTGGATATGGACGGACGGGTTAAATTGCAACTACCCTCATCTCTTTACCTACATATACAAATTTGGGTGATTCCGGTGCAGTCGTTAGAAAGCGCAGGCTCTCACACCTCGCCGAATCGATTTTAAACTTGCCTAACATATAAAACCAGCCGAGCCTGCCACCCCTTAAATTGGTGCAGAGAGCATCTGGAAAGGATGCAACCATCTACTCTTTCCGTTGACTCCAAGTCACTGGGAAGGTGAGTTACGAACAGCGCTGCAATTGTATCCTCCGTAGATACGGGAGATACCGGATACTATTGCGGCGCTCCTGGTAGTTTACCGGTTGGTGCTTTCGACAGACTTTTGTCGCCGTACCTTTCTTGACAAAAACTTCAAAACGTTGTTACGACATTCCTATACTTCTCAACGCTTCGCGCAGCAGCTTGGAGTAAACGGATGAAAAGAGACGTTTGAAGGTCAACAAGCTTCCTACCTAGCTTTCTTGCACAGAAGCCTAGGTAGTAAATAGTATCCGGAAAAAGAAGATGATTAGAATTCCAGCACCAACGCAGTTTATAAATTGTACATATGGCGAAGATGGGCAGCATTGGGACTTGGGAACGCGCCAGTCAATCATATCGCATCAAATTGGCATGTCATTCATAGAAGGCTTGTGCCTGTGCTCTGATTGGTTGGGCGTATTCGCATGGTACTCTGCTTGGTTATGATTGGCTGGCGCGCTCCCACCCCCCAATGCTGCCCGTCTTCGCGTCATAGACCCATAAATTTCAAGGAGAAGGCCTACCTTGAGCAGTGGCACAATATGGCTGGGAACATTTTCATAGGACCGTGATTCAAGGAGGATTTGGATTCAGAAGGCATGCTTTACTGGGAGTTGCTGGAGACCATAGTATTGAGACGATAGTCACAGCATCTGTCTACGATACCCAGCTCCAGAGCTTGGCCGACGCCATGCTTCAAAAACGTCCAGAATGGAAAAATGTCCACCTGCTGCACGACAACGTGCGTCCTCATGTCGCAATATGTAGTGAGTCGCGAGAAAATACAGGAGTTAGGCTGGGAAGCTCTGCCCCATCCACCGTACTCTCCAGACCTCGCCCCTTCTGACTACCACCTGTTCAGAGCTCTGAAGCAGCATCTTTAATGTAGAGAGTTCGATGATCGACGTCAACTGGAAATGGAGGTTTCTGAATTCTTTTCCTCACAGCCCTCGGAATTCTTGCGGAAATAACTTGAACTGCTGCCTGAAAGATGGGGCACGATCTTAGGCTTGGATGGGAAATATATCGTAGACTAAGTTTTTGTTTTAATAAATAGGGACAAATTTGAATATTGTTGTGCTAGTGTTGCAAGACTTTTCGATCAACCTACATAATAGAAGCAAACTGTTGTGGAAGGCAAATATCCTAGCCAATCCCTCCTACGACATTGTATTGCAATTTCCTATCCGACAACGGTGTCCGAAGTGTGATAGTTTCCTTTTTCAAGATATCCCCTTTCCCCACCACTTAAGACAGTTCCGGCAAGCTTGTCATTGAGCCGTCTTAGTCCGGAATATCGACTGCCTTATGAGCAAGTGAACACCATTTCATAGCTGTGCAATATGGTTTCTGTCACTTCACAAAACCCACTCTTTCATCTTTACACGGATTTCTGTGAATGCTCGTTTCGATTAAGTGGAAAGAAGAGACATGAGCATGACGCATTCAGAGAGATTCATCGTCTGACCCTGCTGCGATGCGCCACTGAAATCGCTGCTAGTCGCTCATAAAACCCTAAATGAGTGTCGTGGCGCTTCACCAGCTTGTCTCCATCGCCGTGTGTTGACAGTCTCGAAAAGTGACGAGGACTTTTTGCTGGGAAAGACAATAAAGCGGCGCACGAGCGAAGAGTGCCGAAACGCTGACGAGTGTCGCAATCGCCGTGTTCTGTACGCTTATGCAAACAGATGGCCTTCAGAATTCATCTGCTTCCCTACACAATGACTGAGAATATTAGTCCGCCAGGCTTCACATGGTTTAAATTCAAAAGAAAATTCGGATTTTTGATCGGCTGGGTAAATAAGAAACCTCTAAAAATATTTGCCTCTACTTGCAATCATCGCTTCAAAAGGATCAATGATCTCTCATATAAATAAACAAAGAAACAAATAAATAGCAACTTTTACTCTACTATAAAACCACTCTCTTTGAGGTTCCCTTCAAACCAATACAAGACAGAGAATAAAAGATGGCGTTACTCGACCCATTTTTGGGATGCACCAAGCGCACCGCCTCCACGGAATGTCGTGGAGCTATTTGAACGCGTATTTGGTCCATAACTACAGTGATTTGCGATGGCCAACCCGCGGATGAGTTGGTGTTTCATTGCTCACAAACACGTGTGGCACCA
This sequence comes from Heligmosomoides polygyrus polygyrus, assembly GCA_947396885.1. NCBI lineage: Eukaryota > Metazoa > Nematoda > Chromadorea > Rhabditida > Heligmosomidae > Heligmosomoides > Heligmosomoides polygyrus. The sequence continues at coordinate 27,979,722 of OX377202.1, forward strand.
ATTCACGGACACCTGAGGGACAGGAGGCTTGGACAGGAAGCCTGGACAGCAAGCCCGAACCATGAGCCTGGAATCGGGTAAATGGTAAACGCCTCCTGCGACTGCTCAACCACATGCCCAACCCAACATGCGAACTCTCAAAGAAAGATAGCTATTATAGAAATAGTAGTAAATTCTCTTCCTTCCTCGCCTCCCCCTTTATTCAACCCTATTCAATTTTTTCAAGAAGACTTTTCACAGAATTTTTTTTCTTCTTATTCGCGGTTCCGCCCTTACTTCTTTGTTGAAATACCGTTTAATCAGTTAACTAATTTCCGTTTATGTCGCAGATGAATTTAAATTCTTGTTCCTCACATTGTGTTTTCTGCGATTTACCGTGTCCATGTAGTGTTCTTTTTGTGCGCACTATGTTGCACCACTAAATAAATAAATAAATAAATAATAGTACGCCAAAACGGTTAAATACCCCATGGTTTGGTCCAAAAATAGTGTGGGATTCTTCCATATTCAACTAGCTGCACCACGAAATTTCAACGTATCCAGAAACATGTGCTGCAGCATTTTTTTAAATGAGCATGACAAGCTCTTCTAAAGCTTTAAATACGTTCAACATTGTTTACACACAGCTTAATTTTAAAAATGGTGACACAGGAAGCACATATTGGTGACATTTGTACTCCCATGTTGGAAAAGGGTGCTGTGATATAGAATGCAAATCGAGCAATCTAGAACGCATCGGGCAGAACAACTCACCCAACATACCGTAAATGGACAAATGCTAAAGAATAAAGGATGGCATTAGTCAATCCCTTCTGAGATGCGCCACACGTTCCACCTTCTACTTCTATGGAATGTGATGGCGATTTGAATGCGTATTTGGTCTTTACAATCACTTGCGGTGGCCGGCCGATGAAAACGTTAGCGCTTTATCCTGCTCAGACAAGTTTGGTACCGATTCCCTGACCCCAGAGGGATGGAAGGCATGATTGGCCTAGGTGAAAAATTCGAACCAAGGACCTGGTATCGGTTTCACGCGACAGCCGACACCACTCCCGACTGGACCATGTTACCTACCGCAAATGGATTGGACACATTAAAGACTTTGTGAAGAAAATAACAACGGTAAACAAATTGTTACAATAAGCATAAATTTGTTTTTATTTACATATAGAGCAATTTCTTAGGTGTATTTTGACCCATGACAACAATTATAATACAATAGATCTTCTACGTCAATAAGAACCACTCTGAAGCGTAGGCGAACTTAAAGACTTAGTTACTATTTTTCAAAGATGAACTTGCAAAACTTGCAACCGATCCTTCCATTAGAAATCTGAATCAGAAAATTCTAGGATACTACGAAACAGTTACAGCAGCGCACCAAACCTGCTGGTCGTAAGGTCGGCATCATCCGCAATTTCTCCTGGAAACTTTTAGGAAATAAGTAAACGTTCAACGCTGAGGTGCTGGTCTCAGCACGTTAAAAAATCGGCCCTCCAAAAGAAAGATAAGGCACAAAAAATCTTGTGCGCCCATCACACCAGGCGGACTTTTCTGCAACCAAATACCATTTCGTCAAGTGTTTATTCTCCCTTGGTAACGATAGAGATTAATTGTTTAACAAACGATGAAGCCGACCTCTACGTATTCATCCGTTGTGGAGTCTTCCACTCCATGACAACTAAACTTTCTCCTAAAATTCTTGTTAGCAAAAATGCGAATTCTGGGGTGAAAAGTTGGAGCGTGAGCGAAGATATTAGTATTTCAATTTGATGAATGGCGGCTTAGGTGTGGCACTTTTACATCAACCTATTATTTAAATTTAACAATTTTTTAGGACCCTTTCACAAGTGAGTAAAATGTGGCGCAGAGAAAAGTGCACCCGGTGAAGGATAAAATGAAAGAGGACGACGATGATCGATTCCTCTGCGGGGTTATTTTTCTTCTTCGGAATCCCGTGTAGGCAATTTGAATGCGTATATATAATGACTTGCGGAAGCTGCCCGATGGGAACACAACTAGAGTAGCCGGTATATGTCGCGTAGGTGAGCAGCATTGGAAGGTGGGAACGCCTAAACCAATCAGACTGCATTTAATGGGTATGTCGTTCAGAGAGGGCGTATTCAGTCGGTACCCTAATGGGCTGGCATACGTTCGGGCTGTGCTCTGCTTTGTTATTATTGGCTGGCGCACGACCACCTACCAATGCTGCTCACCTACGCGACACGTACCGAGTAGCCATATCGGGTAAGTCTGTTATCAACCCGTCGACCCAGAAGGGATGGAAGAATTCGTTCACCCGGGGTGAAAGCGACCCAAAAACCTGAACTTAAGGGGTATGCGACAGCTGAAGTCTCCTTCGACTGCGATACCACAGGCCTTCTAGTCGATCGAAGAACACACAGAGAGAAAAGCTCAGTTTGAGCGATTATTGATGCCTTTAGGACTAGTTACTCGCTAGCAAGATTGAACATCTTGGAAGAGAAGTAGGTTGTAAAAGAGCGGATGACCTTGAGGAGTGTATTAGACGTAAAGGGTGAACAACCAGATTTACTCTCTGCAGCTTTCAATCAGGAAAAAGAGGGAGTATAGAAAACTTTAGACCTAAGCTAACAATAAGAGAGATATACCAGTCTTTATTGCCGCAGCTCCGCCGATTTCTGGTCTACCTCAGGTTGGGATCACTAAGGGTATTCTTCTGGAAGTTACACTGTTCCTTAATACGGTGCACCTTCAGTATTCCTTCCGAACTCACACACTAAATGATTGTTCTATCCCGTAACGTATCTTGGACATGACATATGACGGACTTCACGTCCCCGGGGTAACCCCGCTCTCTTTTTGGATCGCTGCGGAATTCCCGAGCACCTGTTCGAAATAACAGCTCGAGTGGAGTAGCAGTCCGGCTCTGAAGGCCGTGCCGAACTCGTCCTACTGAGTCACGCTTCCTACTGCCGAGCCTCTAATGTGTCGTCCGGATAAGCCAGTTCGCCACGGACAGTTAAACTGACCGAAATCGCTGCGCCTCTCAGTCAGGAGTCCGGAAAAAACACGACTCGGTCAATATTTGTGCATGGAGCGCTCTTTACTTCAGCGCAACAGCAACCGAACCGTATGAGCACCCCACGAGCACAACACTCTGGACAGGATTTCGGACGCAGGAAGAACCCACTGCTCCGAGACCGAGCCAATATAAGTCGCTGGGAGGCGCATGGGCTATCAGGCCGACGGTGATACGCTGCTTACTGAGGAGCCAGCTCTCTCAGACTCTCTCGGCAACTAGCAGCTCTTCATATTTAGTGGACAGATAGCTTTCTGTTTGGTTTATTTCCACATGTTTCGGCAATGAATCGAGTTGCTCGCTTAAGTTCCTCAAACTAGTGAAGAAGAAGCGATATTGATGTCACTGCGATTACTTATCTACCTCACTGCATTTTTCTTCAAAATTGGGTTATTCAGTGGCCTGTTTGGTGTTGCTAATCAATGTTTGGTGTTAAGAGAGTGTTGCTAATCTGAACGGCTGCACGGCCTCATGCACTCACGATTTTATAGAAAAATGCTATTAGACTTCATTGGAAAGCCTTAAGCCGTTTGACATTTGCTTTTTTATTTTTATATTCAGCTTACAGTGAGTGGATTTTGCTTATTGTTGGCAATATTAGTCAAGACAGTCTCCCTCCTAATGCACAGGAGGTCAGCGATTTCCTTCGCCCAAAACTAGGAAGACTAAGAGTCAAAGAATTCGCTGGCCGACCTTTCAACATCCTCAATTTTGGTGATTTTTTTTCTGCTAGGAATGCTTTAAGGGGACGAATTGAGTGATAATAAGAGGGGTAAAATCAGGATAATAGGGAGGGTGGGAAAGCGTGTCTCAGTTCAAGTTCTCTAATTTCTCACGTGTTTCTTTAGCAACATGAGGCCCAGCGTAGTCGTGAAGGAGGTGGACGGAAGGACGTTTTTCTCCAACAGCGTTCGTCAGTCTCTGACGTTGATTGGCATGTATGCTGTAGGTGACTGTGTGTTCTTTCGGAGCGACTCGCAATTCAACATTTCCCCGAACCCAGAAGCAACGAAGGGAAACACTTCTGGGAATGGAGGTCCGTTTTGGCTTGCGCTTTCAGATCTCCTACTCGAAAAAACACACGGCACGATGCATGTTAAAGTCGTAGAGGACGTACCCCCGATCTCCAGTAATCAGGTATTCTCAAGACCCATTTCAGTGGGACAGAAAATGAGAAACTGAGTGATAAATGGATACCCGCGAAAATGGCCAAGTATCGGTCAAGGCATCAGGGACCCACCAAGTCATAAAGAACTAACTTACGGTTCCTCTTTGACAGCGTCGAAAACCGTGGAGTCCTCCACTGTGATGGGGGTTCTGACGGAGGTTTGTCTTCGAAGTCTGTGCCTCCTTTGAAGCCAGTAACCGGCGACAGTGCTGTTGAAAGTGGAGTCCTCTTCCAGGGCGCCGCTGATGTTTTTTAAACAGTTGCAGTCGCTCCTGTTCCACGACGCCATTCATAGAAGACGATGGCTCGAAGCAGCTCCTGTGGAATTGTCATCGTGATTAAAGTCAAGGACTGAGGGGGCTACTTGGCACTATACACCTATCTAGGAAAAGTTCCGAGAATGGTCTGCAACTACCGCATAATACCGATCATCGCCATCGATCAGTAATAAAAAGTTATGAAACCTTCACAAAATCTGTTTCCTGACCAATATCATATTTCGTTGTTTGTTGATCATCACCAAAGAATCCTTCACTTAAAATCTTGCTATATATTTCCATTCTAAAAGGTAAAATTCAAGTTGTTCAAACTTCTTTAGGTGCGCTATATAATTGACTCCTGACACCCTTTGACTTCAGAATTTCTTAAGCGTAAGCCATTAATGGCTGACGAGTTTTTGTTCAGCTTTCATGTCACTTCATACGGACATTCATGCTTGGCTGAGCATGCCTTTTCTTCTTTTTCGTTTTTTTTTTGTTTTCTTGAGACTTCGGAGTGTATCGCCTTTCCTTCCAAGGTCGCTTACCGCAGTCGAATACGGGAAGACGATGACCATCGAGTGAACCCTAAATCGAGGTTGAAGGTTGGGGTCCTGTACCAGGAGAATAATAAATCCTTCCACTCTTCCGGAGATGGTGTTCTCACACTTACAGGGAAAGATCAAACAGTAAGTTGTCTATCTACTGCACACCACAAATCGCTTTGTAAGCCAAAAGTGCACTCAAACTGCGTCGACCGCATCACGTTGAAACAGAATGCGTGGTGTGTCCCTCACATTGGTTGCTTAACGCCGACCCTTATTTTATCCTAGTGTTTTACTATTTAGAAGTTGTACTTCAACTCCGAGAAGTGATTTTGGCACACATCACATCGGATTAGCCAACTGGTTCAGTATATTTTTAGCAGCAGTCAAGCTGGTCACATCAACCGCAGCAGGTCTACTTGTTGGTTCACCACTTCACCCGAGGGCCGTAAGCCTCGTCGACGGGTCCAAACGGTGAAGTGCCCAACACTCGTCCGAGGAATTTTCGCAAAACTCCAAGCACACACTCGAGCGATGCCCGGGGGCCGGGGGCCGCGCGGCTCGGCCGAGGGCCGATGTGTCCAGACCTCAAGGCGCATGTTCCCAACAATAGCTACCAGAGTGTCGACGTCGAGTGCCGTGTTTGACTAGCCGAACTCTCCATCCCACTCAAATGGCTCGTCGAGTCGCCAGACCTGTCCAGACGAGCCTCATGCTCTCGTCATCAGTTAGACCTGCTCCTGGATGCTGCCTTCTCTTCGACATCCTAATCGCGTTGCTGTTTAGTGCGTTCTTACCCAGTTGAATAGCTTTGATAAGCCTTTAGGCTTCTTAGAGACTGACTCATTTGTGATTAACAACAAACGCCGCAACGGATTTTTTTTTTGAGTGAAACTAAGAATGCAGCTCGTAAGGCTGAAAAAACTTGGAAGCTCTCACGTCAAAAAGACCTGCGACCGGAGTCCCTGGCTCTACTTTTGTGCTTGTCAAATTAAAGCGTGCCAATTTATCTGCACCACTAAAACAAAGCAATGCCCCAGTTTTAAAAAACAGCTTCTGCAAGTTGTTCAAAACTTTCGCAAGAAATTAGAAACTGAGCTTCTCATTTTAGATGGAGCCTTACCTATATCTTAATAGAGGCGAAAGCTTAGGCTGCCAACTGAAAGCTAAATGCGGACCTTGTTCTTTGCCTTTAATACGAAATATTGTGGAGGCAATTTATTTGCACATTTGGGGCGCACAATAAATAACCAGAGCCACCTAAGGAAAACAACAGATATTTTAGTGACACCTCTCTCTGCAAATAACAATATTTACTCACTAGAGCTTCTCAGGCTACGAACAAAGGAGTGGAGAAAACAATTTTTCAGATCTGAAATCACTAAAGCTGCGCTCTATGCCTATTTCAATTGCATCTCAAATGAGCTTCAACAGGAGTGGACTCCTTTTTCTGGAAGGGTCTTTCACCCAATCACCACACTTTTTAATCCTTCCAAACTCGCTATGTCCAAACATGTACCCAAGTTCATACCTCACAGACATTTTTCATTTAGCATATCCTGAGAGAATTTTCGAGCAAAATAACAACTGACGCATTCTCTGACTGCCACCCACGCACAGCTAAGATGTGTTGTCTAGGAATAGCGAACCTAAGCCCTACACACTTTCCAGCGTTACACAGCTTCTCCTAGCGCTAGGAGTACCTAATATGCAATAGAATACCGATATTAGACCTCTTCATAACATTTTGAAAGTTCTACAAGGCATGCTCAGCTCCACACACGGTACAACCGTGTAATGAATAGAGGGATGTCCTCCATCTTAATTTTTAAGGTTCCATATGTACCTGGCCACTAATAGAGAAAAATTAGCCACACTGGTCAGACCTTCCGTAAAATACACTTACAGGAACGGTTCATTCTTTTTTACAGAGGTAATCGGTTCTCTACTTTACGGTCTTTCAAGAAGAGTAATTCTGAAGAAAAAAAATTGATCTCATGATACATTCATTACAAGATAACGCGAAAAATAAGCAAAAACGAGTAGTGCCACAACTGTTTTAGCTTTCAATTCGTTTTCTTTAAACCTTATGCTGCTGATATCAAGGATGAAAGTTGTTATAACGATGTTTTGTAGCGAACGGAACTCTAGCGCCAGGCGGGACTGGAACCCGCACCTCCTGCTGACCGGACGGAAATGCTCTGTTCTGGCTTTATAAAGCTGGTTTTTGGTACGCATTTAATTATTAGGTTGGCAACTAATTTCGTGGACTCTCAAGCGCCTTCAACAAAAGTGTTCATAAACAAATAACAAATAACAGTTTGCAACCAAAGTAAGATCTCTTAGAACGCGGGACCGCTTGTCATTTATCAGCTACCTGGCCCATCCCACAGCCGTAGAATTCTTGTGCTTTTGCAGCCAAGAATCCTTGGAGGTGCATTTTGACATGGTCCACATTAATAAGTCGTCCTCCAACCAAGAAATGCTGCAGCGGGCTGTAAAGGTGCTAGTCATTTGGCGCACGGCCTGTGCTGTAAGGTGGGTGAGTTAGACGCTCCCAGCTAAGGTCTTCGATTTTTTGAAGCTCCCGATTCGTAACGTGTGATCTGGCGTTATCTTGCTGATAATGATAATTCCGCTCCTGAAAATCTGTCTGAACCGATTCCAGCGGAGTTCAGCCTGCGTGCGGCCAGGTTGAGAAGAGTAGATTACAGCATTAATGCTGGAACTGTTCTTGATGAGCTCCCAGAAGATAGTACCTTCTTGACACCACCAAACGGAGGGAACGTAGCGAACCGGACGCCTCAAAAAATAGAAGACCTTGACTGGAAGCGTCAAACTCATCCACTTTACAGCACAGACCTTGCGCCGAGTGACTACCACATTTTTAGTTCGGTGCAGTACTTCTTGATTGGAAGACGATTTAATAATGTGGACCGGGTCAAAATGCACCTCCAAAGATTCTTGGCCTTAAAAGCACAATAATTCTATGGTCGTGGGATAGACCAGCTTGCTGTTATGTGAGAAGCACTTCTGCGTTCTGAGGGATCTTATTTTGTTTAAAGATTGTCATTAGTTATTTGTTAATAAATACTTTTACTGAAGATTCTTCAGAGTCCACGAAATTAGTTGCCAACCTAATATTATAGCAAAGGACGTGCCAAAAAGCAGGATAGTTGCACAACGGCTGCACTCAAATTTCAGTAGCAATAAACAGACATAACGTCCCTTTACCGGAAGGGACGTCGATCTCATCCGTATGAACGACTCCATGTTCGTTTCCATTCGATTCAGTTTAAGAGAAACATCCCTCCTGGCTAGGTTTATTGCCACCATACATAACGGTGAAAAATTGTACTAGTCGTTATCATGGACTGCAATGTGGAGTGGGGAAACGCGCCAACCAAACACAACCAATAAGACCACTGATTTAAGCACTCACCACCAAATCAGCTCATCGACCGAACACGCCTCTAGGAGGCAATCCGTCCGATGAGGCCTGGTTGGTCTGGTACGTCCCCCCCCCCCTTCCCCTCCCTATTTATGTAAGACTCTGTGTGCTGGCAGACTCTAGGTTTATCTTACTGTCTCTTATTGTGTTGGTCACTATAATCACCGTCCGGTCTCATACACATACCCAATTGTCAACGTGCTTTGCGTAGGAGCAGGATTCATGGCGCATCCCAAAGGAATGGATTGTCCTTTATAATTCAATCTAGTCGGTAGCGTCTGGTAAAGTAGCTCGGGTGTAAGGTGTATCTTCCATGCTAAAGATAGAGGCGGTTGTTTTTGGTGCAGTCAGCGGGGACACTCGAAACCATTAGGTAGTGGTTCGATACATACTTACGAAAGGCCGTATGTAAGTTGGTATCATCGAATGCCATGCTCAAATGCGGAGCAAAAAACAAGGATTATCTAACAGCAGGCCTAATGGTAAGCGTGCTCGTAGTTTAGGACATATCTAATAAAACTCTCTCCACCACTGTTCCTCTGGAATACCATCTCGTCAAGAATAGAACGATCCTTCTTCCTAGGTCTGTTTACCTGCTCTCATTTTGCTATGCTCTCTGTCAAAATGGCTTTGCTGATACCATGTGCTGCTCTTCGAAACTATGCGGTCAATGCATCTCTGGGATAAGCGAAGGCGCATTTCTTTAAGCCTGAAAGTTCCAACTTTAATCCTCTTCCAACATTACGCAACAGATTGAAGTCCAGTAAGACGACTAGATTGATCGCCAACGGGTATTCGTTTCAAAGCTCCAAACTGAAATGTTGTCGCTTCAGATCAATGAATTACTCGACGATTCCCCTCTTACTAGTGCTGATGGTGGCACAGTACTCGACGGCTTACATCCAGAACGCCGTCTGTCCGCAGTGTGCCGGTGTGAATGTGCCGTTCTCGTCCAGTTCATACAACGGATACTCTAACATAGAGTACGGTAGTGATCAATTATCGATTGGCTTACAGGTTAGTAACGTAATTTTTCAGTCCAAATCCGTTGTCCTTCTTCAATGGTCCGACAGATTTCGGCAATCAGCTCGGAATGGCCATCGCATCTCGGATTAATGAGGTTACTGGTGTTCGTTCAGAAACTCTAACCGCAAGACATAAATTTGTTCAAAACTAAACTTTTTTGTTCGTCAGGCGGTGAACAGAAGCAGATTTGATTTTCCTCATTTGGAATATGTTAATGAGAACGTCACTTCATTAATTCTTATGTTTCCTTAATATTCATCTCACCAATGTTCTATCTGTACAGTTCATTAATTCCTCAATATTCCTCAGTTTTCGCATATCTCACAGTGGTACAGCATGCGATTGCACCAGCTTCCTAAGTTTGGCCTTTGAACATTTTTGGTCTAGCTTCCCTCCAATACGAGGCCTTCCGTCAACCGATTCATGCCATCCAGCTCCATCTCGACTGCGCCCGTCTCGTTCGAAACAAAGGTTCCTTGAAATTTTCTGTTCGGTTTTAGATGTGAGAATCTAGAGAGGTAGATCGGGATTCTGAATATGTCAGGGTATGTGGATGCATATGGTAATATGTCATTAGTGTTAGCAAACTCATTCGCAGACGCATTCAGGTAATAACTAAGGGATGATTTATAAGTGCACCCTCATTAGGTTGTCCAGATTTTGGCTCGATTCGCCGCACGTTCACCGTTCCTTTCTTGTGGGAGCAAAACATGACGAATTATCTGGAAGGAATAAGCTGAGGATGATAGTGTATATCGAACCCATAACTCTATCGTCGAAACTGCTGAACTAAAGAAGTAACATCAACCAGACTAGGACTCAAGATGGCACTAAGTGGTTCGGCCTTGGGGGATAAAAGAAGATCTGTCCTTTCCTAGTTGGCAAAAGCGGTAGCCACGTCACGTTCTTTTTTCAGCTTTTAAGAGATCTCTGGAAGTGTTTCCATGGGTTACTCTGACATTTAGACCCTACATTAGAGAGTTTGACAATATTGTACTTTCTCGACTCCAGAGGTCGAGGAGAGGTCGAAAAAAGGTTTTCACCAAACCTCGCCCAGAGATTCTTTGGGGTACGGATCACGAATCTGGCATCTATTTTTGAAATTTCGGTCGATTACGGTAGGTTGCAGCAGGCACGGCTGACTAGGGCTCTCGAGGTCATAATCACCAAACTTCTCCCAAAGGGATTATCTGGTGTGTTGATCACGAATCTGGAATTGGTCCTGCTTATTACGCTGGAGTACGGTGGTGATAGGTGCGGATGCTAACGTCATGCTGACCTAGACAGCCTTAGTCACCGTTCCTACTGTAACCTACCGTAATTGGCCGAAATTTCAAAAACGGATGTTAGATTCATTACCCCAAATAACCTCTTGGCCGAAGATTGGACGGATTTTTTTCTTTCGACCTCTCCCCGACCTCTGGAGACGTGAAGGTAGAATATTGAGGTGAATTTAATCAATTAAGTTTCAAAAGGCATGAATTATGGAGGGAAGAGCAAAAAACAAATAAAACCTTTGGTTGCCACTTAATAGAGTGCAAGGCCACTCTGCAACGCAAAGTCAACTCAGATCCTCTGCGAAAACTCGTCCGAGGCGGGCCCGGTAGTCACCACTAGTGCCATGGTGAACTAGACAACCTTAGTCATCGTTCTTACTGTAACCTACAGTATTACTGTCGCCGTGTGGCCAAAACTTCAAAAACGGATGTCAGATTCAGCACCCCAAATAACCTCGTGGGAGAAGTTTGGGCAAATTTTCTTCGATTTTTTCGTAACGGGTTATTTTAATATAACAATGGCATCCTTGAAAAGTCTCCACTACGTTAGTAGGATCGCCCGCTCTCAACCATCCCAGAGTAATTGAGGGCGGGCGATCGTACTACCGTACTCGAGGGAGACTTAACGTACGAACACGAATCGGCTACTGTTCGCAATGAAGGATCGGACGTAGAAATTAGATCCGACGTCGATTCGGATAATTCGAATCCGTTATTTTTCAGAACCCGGTTCAAAGGCTTATTTTACTATAATAATGGCACAATCTTTGAGAAGCCCCGGATCATGTTGTGATTCAGATAACAGTAGCCTTCACTATGATAGAAGGGTTTTCTTATGATAAAAACGACTCATTTATCTTTGGATCTGGCAACGAATATGGGATATGACATATGATTTCTGATCAAAATCAGTTACTTGGATAGTCCGAAAATCCGGTCTGGAAAAGATCACCCCTATCTGAAACGCCCTAAGACCAGGGATTTTCAAGAATCCCATTGTTCACATAACGCAGGAGTTGAAAAAATGACAGAACCAATTTACTCGAATCGACGTTGGGTCCAGTGTCTAATGTGCAATTTTACTAAGGTTGTAATGCTATCGTCGAAGGAAGTGAATTCAGCGCAATGAGAGCTTATATGTTGTTATAGGATGTTTTGCTGCCACCAAAACTCATGCGCCATGCGGCCAAAGAGCGCCGGTGGCGTAAGGCGTAGCATCGCCGCCCAGGAAGCAGAAGGTGCGGGTTCGAGTCCCTCCCGGCGCAGGAGTTTTGATCGCAACAAAACATCCTGTGACGGCATTCTTTCCCCTATTTTTCTAAAAGCAATGTCGTATGTGGCCTACATCATTTCTAGAGCGCTCCTATTTCCACATTAGACCACGTTATTTCACACCAGATCGTTGACCCGTATATGCTACGAAAGGTAGTAGTGGTTGCAGTAATCTGCAAAATGAAATGCACGACGCACTCCAAGGTTATTGAGGTCGGATTAGCTCACAATACAATACAATACCAAACGTATATTTTGTTACTGGGCAAAAAAGCGCAGGAAACCGTCTTTTCCTCCGCTTTTTGACTTTTTGATAGCGCCTTTCGAATTGCATGCTTCAAAAATATTTAAATCCGTTATTTGGGATCGCCATTGACCTATTCAATTAAGTAAAAAATGCCTAGTAAATGTTAAAAATGTTGATTCCATTACCTATATTCTCGTCGGCGTGGCGGATCCCCTCCCTCACAAGAGATAATCACAGCCAAAGGACATAATCTGAATATAGCTCGTCGAATCAACATTTTGAACATTTGCTAGGAGTTTTTCTCCTTATCGGATAGATCTCTTGGTGCTGATTCCAAATACCGGATTAGTTTTTTTAAAGCACGCAGTTTGAAGAGCGCTATCAGAAAGTGACAGAATGTTTCTCTTCCGCCCAGCGACCAAAAAATACGACCGGCATTGTATTTGGGATGCGAAAACGACTCGTTGCCCATGGCCTGAATTCGAACGGGAGAAAATACTCGTTCAAGTGATGATCACTGCAGTTGAACTGTTCACCGGAACCGCTCGATCGCTCGATCGATATCAATCGGTAAATCGATTTTATGTGAAGCCACTCCTGCGCCAATCACATTCGCGCGGTCCTATTCTATAGGGTTGATTTCTTGGCGAAAATCGAAAAAATCGAATCAATTGAGATCACGTCAGATACAAGGCCTTTATATAACGTGAACATAATGCTAGATTAGCTCTCTAATAGTAGGATATTGTTCCAATGGTGATTTTGAGCTCCACACAGGCTGTTCCCAAAAATCCTACTATATAAAAAAGAGTAGGCGACTGCTAATGAGCGTTTGTCCCTGGCGTGTGTCCGACGTGGAAATCGACCGAGACCTGAAACCCGCTTGGAGACTGTTGGCCTCCGAGCGGGTTTCAATTCTCGATCAATTTTTAAAGAAGGTCAACGTTCATGTAAATATGATAGAGACAGTTGTGCAACTGGTCGCTAGAACCATTACAAACCTTTATTATAAAAGAGAGGGCGTCAGTGAGGAAGAGTATAGAGAAAAAGGTGGGGGAGGTTGGAGGACTTCTGCCGACCTCGGACGTGAAGACCCTTGGACATGTTCTACAGCAAATAAATACTATTGGTCGCTCGATCGATATCGATTTTTCTGATTAGACACTTCGGACTTTGGAATCACAGACACTTCGGACTTCGAATCGCAGCAATGTGACGTAGCATAAACAAGCTGTCGCAATCCGTTTCGAATACCTTGACCTGTTCTATCCCAGTGCCCTATCGCACATAATAAGCGAAATCACCGTTCTTTTTCTCAATTATGATTAGAAGGCGTAGAGAGAATACGGAAAAACGTTGCAGCCAGGGCGAAGCCCCAAAGCACAAGCTTGGCGGCTATGTAATAAGCACGATGTATAAAATAACCTAACCACTATATCTTAATTGAACGGAAATAAAGTAAAAAGGGAGACCACTTTGTTCATTAAGCCATCGACAATAGAGATCTCAAGACATCTGCTTCAGGCGTATCCAGACTCCGCCAGTCGGCTGTCGTTCGGCTCGTATCCAATGACGAACTTCGGCAACCAGGGAACGTTCGGCGGTCAGAGTTATGTCGTCCAACCGGACTTGATCCAGCAGTCGCTGTCCGGTTACGGCAACCAGGCAGCTCTCGGCGGCAGCAGCTTTCCGACCTCGTTCAGCAGCTTTCCCGGCTACGGCGGATTCGCAGGACAGCAATCGGTTCTGCCCAACAATGGCTACACCCTCGGCAACTTCAACAATCTCGGCGCCACCACTTACGGCAACAACTTTGGAAACTACGGCGGAACATACGGCATCCCCGATCCAATCACCACCGGAGGCTCAACGTCTGGTGGCGGCTGCCCCTATTGCTTCGGTAATAAGGGCGGTTTTAAGGCGAGAAAAGCTAAGCGAGCAGCTTCTGCTGAGAAGAAGAACTAGACACTCTTCATGTACGAGTTCGAGCACGGCTTCTTTCACTGTACAATAAATTATTTATTGCACTTAATAATTTGGTCAGAGTATGCGTTTATTTACAATGCAATAAAAGTATTAATGACATTCTGAATTACTCGCCATGCAATAGCTATCATAATGCGGATCTGCTCTATAGTACAGCTAAAGCCACCTTGAAGCGCTATAACGTTACGGTGTTCCCTCGACCACCATCACTAGTTGAATGTGATTGAAGGTGGGAGGATGTCTTATCATCCCACACGGTGTTTATTATTTGACCTCAAAATTCCATTACCTAACCAATTCTGTGAAAGAGCAGTTATATCGACTCATTCTCCATCCATGTTTCTGCAAAATGCCTTACCTTTTGCTCGTCACTACTGCTGAACTTATTTGAAGATCGTCACTACTGCTGAACCTATCTGAAGATCCACTCTTATTCGTTGAGCGTCCACCAGCTGCTGCACTTGGGTCCTTCTACCAAAGGCTGGAGTATCTTCACCAAACTGCAGGCGGTCACGATGACGCGCTCAGAAGGACTCCTGGAGACTGCTGGAGCGCACAAGATATAACTGCGGTTAGAAGTATGGTTGCTTAGATCTGGCTGTAAGTTTCCGTCGTTTTAGGGCCTTGAATATCCCCCATTGTTTGAATTTTGTATTTCAGCCTTGTATTCGACATCATAAGAGGTTTATCCCCACGTAGAGAAGAAGAAGCAGTTTTAAATCCACCTGAAACTTACAGGACCGCTGCCGAAATTTACCTAAGCAACTTTTCGTGGCAGCAAAAAAACCCCGAATTTTCATGAAACTTTGTGGCTTAAATTTGGCAAACGTGGACATTAAATCGAAATCTGAGTGAACGCTCAGGAAGACGCTGTCTACATGACCTAACCAGCAGTGAAATGCAGACGTGAGGCACTTTGAAATCAAGGCAGTGAACCTTGAAATAATGAAGAACATTGTTCAGAATAGAGGATCGTGCAGAGAAATGGGTAAAAGCCAAACCTGAATGACGATTCTGTAATTTAGATTAAGGCTTTAGGAATCAAAGCCTACCCTACTAAGACCCCTCACTGAAGAAAGAAAGAAATTCATTTCGAAGACCACGATCTGGTGTTTGGCACAGCGTAAGCCCTAGATTTTTTGAGAACTTTTTGAAAAGGCAGCCACTGTAACGAATTATTCATGGGAGATAGCACAAAATCGTTTGCGCAACATTTATGGAGGAAATAGTTCTCACGAACAATCGCGAAGGCCCTACGTCATGTCGTATGTAAGAGCAAAATATACCCAATCTGAGAGCACATCATGAAAATCTGTTGAAGATTTGCCTTGCTCTTACAAATATACCATTTTCACGTCAAACTAGACACTCTTCTAAACAAGACCAAATCAAACTGAGCTTCTTCAAATCACAACGAGTTCATTCCAATCAAACGAGCAGCTCTCCAAAAAGGTTAGATTAATTTTTTTCAAGGAAACGTTTAGTATGACTTTCTTTGAGGTTATGATTCAGTTGGCCAATAAGAGAAAACATTTCGCAACTTTATACAATTCTCATTTTTAGAAAAAATAATGGTTTAAAGCTTTCTTTGGGCAGCAGGAAGGTGGCTATTTTTTATTGTCCAAAACAAGATATTGCGCCGTGTCCTCGTTCAAGACGTCGCGACCTCTTGGACCGATAGCAAAATTTCTAATTGCATGACTTTCACATCTGTAAACGATACATCAAAGACAATTGTAAAGAACACAAACACACTTTGTTGCTTCAGCTAAGCGGCATTTACACTATCAATCGAATAAAAACGCGACGATCTTTTCGAGAGCACGGGGCGACCTTGTCTTGTAATGCCCTAAATGACTGATGTCTTGCTCTGCTTTAAAAACGTTTTTTTTTGTTGTTGATAAAATTGAAATTTTACAAAGCCATTACATTCACTCCAGCGGCTGAACAAAAAATTCTTTGAAATTTCACTTTTCATTTTCAATTTCAATTTCAAAGTTCAATCGCCGGAGTAAATTTAACTTCCTGAACAGAAAATTATGACAACTATCCTGGAGAGTCTATAGATCAACCTGTAAGCTCGTTTTCATTTGGAATTCATCTGTACAAAAACTGCAGGCTCGGAGTTGGAAGCTGTTTTCGACTGCGTGTCAGTTCCATGTATGTCATTTTCACAGTTGTTTCTTGTTAAATCTTGAAATGGGCGCGTGCAGCGCAGTCGGAAGAGATGCCGGCTGTTGGTCTTGGTTCGGATTTCCTCTTGGTTCGGATTTCCTGCCCAGGCTAATATGGATGTCCATCCCTCCGGGGTCGGTGAATTGGTATCTGGCTTTTCTGTGAGGGATAAAGCAATTAGTTGTTCATCGACTGGCCATCGCAAGTCATTTTACGGCCAGATACACATTCAAACCGTCTCCATGACATCCAGTAGAAGTAGAATACGTGGCGCACCCTAAAGGGGATTGAGCAATGCCGTCCTTTAGCCTTATACTTATGTCTTGAAATGCTTTCAGAAAATTTTGACCGAGTAGAAAAGGAACGCAAAAATCCCTGACGAAATTCATGAGCTCTACACATCTACCAAAAGCACCTATGGGCACTGGAGCCTGTCCACTACATACCTTCGGACATACAGGCTGTTCCACAATAAACGACCAGATCAGTGGTCTCGGGGAACAACCTGAAAATTTGGGGCTTCCTCTTAACAAGAGGTTTCATTTCTAGAAGCCACATATACCATTTTCACGTCGAATTAGACACTTTTCAAATCAAACTGGACACTCTTCTTAGCTAGCTTTAACACTTTTGAAATCAAAGCGAACTCTTATGGAACGAAATGGCGTCAGGCAGGGCCTCTCTTTAAATTTTTTAGTTTACCTACTTAAGAAGTGTAATAATTTGATTTAATTTGTTTTGAGAGAAAAAAATAATAATTTAATCCGTTTTAAAAATACAGCAAAGATGCAACCATATAACAAATTAAAGGACCAGATTGCGCAATGCACTCAAGAAGTTCGCCGCACCTTTTATTCGATTGAGAGCAGATACCACTCACATGAACAATCAAAGTGAGGATATATGATGCTTACGGTTGTTTTGGTTGCATTGTGTGCTTTTTACGATCGTTAAAGGATAAAGGATAAAGGACGGCGTTATTCAATCCCCTTTGGGATGCGCCACGCATTCTACTTCTACGGGATGTCGTGGAGGCGAGTTGAATGCGTATTTGTCCATACAATACTTGCGGCAGCCAGCCGATGAACAAGTCAACGCTTTATCCTTCCCAGACAAGTCTGGTACCAATTCACCGACCCCAGAGGGATGAAAGGCTTGGTTGGCCTGGCGGAAAATCCGAACCAGGAACCTGGTATCGGGTGCAGGCGACAGTCGGCGCCTCCTCCGACTGCGCTCCATGCGCCCATACGACCGTTAACAGGTGACAAACTCCATGCAAACAGAAAGTCTGCTATCAATTATTTGAGAATCTTAACGTCTTGGAAGAGGGAATGGTGCGATTTTCTCGGTACTAAAAATGACTGCCTTCCTGCTCTTTAAAGCAGGCTTTAAGCCACTTCTTCTCTTCAAAAATGTGGATCTCATAAAATTTTTAAGCAATGTGTTCACCTATTGGATAGATGTATTAGAGCTTCAAAGTTATAGTAGTTTTCCTTGAACAAGAAATTGTCCCAACCTTTTCAGAGACTCTAGTATAATCGATCCCAATTCGCTTTGTTTTCAAAAATCTTAGGCTAGCTTAGAAGTGTCCAATTAGATGGTAAAAATTGTATAGGCAAAATATAGCGTAGCTCAACAGCCTACCACAGCACAAATTTTACATCATAGCCCATCTAGAAGTCATTGGCTGCTTCTATCTCCGGTCGGATGGATATTCTTCGGAGATTACCTCACTCCTAAAGCTACTTCCTTTCTCCAATTCAGGCTCTACGCATTGGAGAACTTCCGCTGGGCTCAGGATAAAACCAACACAGTTGAGGATACACAGATTCATTCACAAAGAGGTCGTTAAATGGACACGAAGAGAATCCGAGATGACACGAGAGCTTAACACCAATTGCTACATGAATAACCCTAGAGTGCTACCAATCAACAAATGCGAACGGAGAGAAACGAGTATCGAGGGCGGTGCATTCTTCAGCCGGGCTTTAGTAATCTCACGAGATCCACGAGTTCGATACTTGTACAGCAAACTTCACATACACAATCCTTATTACACATTATAATAGTTAGTACAACAACGGGGAAAAATAAATAACGAGAAGCAAGTGAAACAAGTCGGCGCCTGCTCGGTCAGTCGCTGTCGCTGTCTACCACCTTCTTCCACTTCCTCACCGGCATCACCTCGTCTTCATCTTCATCATCCGTCCCGCCGTAGTTGTACTTCGAGGCCGTAGGCCTGGGGCGACGACTGGAACGAATGCACCTTGGCCTATGCATTGTCAAACAAGTGTGTCTCAAGTGACCTACCTCGTTGCACGTGGCGGTGGTGGTGAGTCGTCCTCGATGATCACATCCTCATCCGAGTCCCAGTCGCCACCACCGTTCTTCTTGCCTTTGCCCTTCTTCCCGAAGAAGTCGGTCATTTTCGGAGAGTCGGACGAGCCGTTCTCCTTCTTCTTCGGCTTCGGCGGCGCCTTTTCCTTCTTCGCTGCCGGCGCAGCTGCTTTCTTAGCAGGAGCTTTCTTTGCAGGTGCCGGTCGATGGCTGCTTTCTTCGTCATCGTCGTCAGGGATGTCGAACACATCGTAGTTGTCCGACTTCTGAAAGCACTCCAATAAACGAGATCTCCTATCGCGCTCAGTCCACCTCGGGAACACTAACGCCTTTTCTACGGACCATTGAAACTCACCTTGCTCTTCTTCGTCGCTCTCCCACTGTCGCTGTCATCGTCATCCATAGCTTTCTTCTTTGGCGCTGCTTTCTTGGTCACTTTCTCACTGTCACTGTCATCGTCATCCATGGCTTTCTTCTTTGGCGCCGCTTTCTTGGCCGGAGCAGCCGCCTGCAATAATGTCATTTATGTGAAAATCCTCGTCCCCGCCGCATTCGAACTAACCTTTGAGGGTTTGCTGGGTGAACTCGAAGCGCCAAAGCTGTCATCGCTTTCAACGACCTTCCTCTTCTTCGGTGCTGCTTTTTTCGCGGGTTCAGTCTACAACGTTCCAAAATAATGATCGCGGAAATGTTTAAAGCTTGTGGCTAAAATTGTAAATAAAATTTTATCCGGCCAACGCTTCAAAGGATGTTTTGTTCAATATATTCGACATGGTCAATGGTTCAGTGCCAAGAACTGACCAGGGAAGGGGACCTCCCATGGAACTTCGAGTGGAAACCAGAGTCGTTAAAGCGAGCTAGGAATACTGATTACTATTTAAGATAGGGGTCAAAATTGCAGAAACGAACTCCTGAACGAGTTTCGGCCTGTCGAAGTTTATCGGGTTGACTGTATGCTGGCCGTACGAATGAGCTGTAGTGGGAGACCCGCAACGGCAGCGGTGGCCTAGAGGTAGTACGCTGGTCGTTACGAGTTGGTGAAGCCTAATCTTATCGGCTCTTATCACTCACCGCTCTAGCTACTGCTTATTCGCACCGCCAGTTAACAGTCAGCGCGGGGAATTTCGACAAATCGGAACTCGTTCAAGAGTTTCATCTTGCAATTCTGACCTCCATATTCGTAATAAAACATTGCCAATTCCTCATCACGACTCTGACCTTCACTTGTAATTCCTTGTGAGGTCGAAACACTTTCCTGTTGAAGAAGAAAGAAACGAGTGTTTTGAGGTTTGAAAAGGTTTTACTATGCCTTTTTAAAAGAAACCCCCAATAAGATGTGCCCACTTTCAAGTGCAGTACCCTCTTCTGTATCGTTTATCCTCCTTCTCAGAGATGTTTACCACATAATTAGAAAAAATAAAATTTACAAGATCGGTCGGTACGCTTGTGCGAGAATGCGCGAA
The DNA here is from genome assembly GCA_947396885.1 of Heligmosomoides polygyrus polygyrus. Taxonomy (NCBI): domain Eukaryota; kingdom Metazoa; phylum Nematoda; class Chromadorea; order Rhabditida; family Heligmosomidae; genus Heligmosomoides; species Heligmosomoides polygyrus. The sequence continues at coordinate 27,999,987 of OX377202.1, forward strand.
AAATTAGCCTTTTGATGGGTTCTATTTTCTCTTCCGCTGAGGTGAAGAACCACATGGACCACATCTCGAAGTTCTTTGTATGCGCAGGGACCCTCTGCCTATAAGAACCTAATATCTCAAATCAAATCAACACGCGGTGCAAAACTGAATTCGCAATCATGTTGCTACCAAGTCTCAGGGAGTGATCGCAAAGTTGATTCATAATAAAAGAAGATTCATCTATGTAGGAAGAGAAATCCACAACAATCTACTCTAGAAACCGTTCGCCGTGCCATAAAACGTCAATTCTATGCAGCACAGTATGCTAATTCGCGACAACACCAACCCTTGAGCCTCTCAGCCTCTGTATTCTTTAGATACATAACGTGTGCATAATGCAGTAGCATAGTAAAAGTCATAGGCTACATTCTCTCTGGCTTAATCAGTCGTTATACATCACCCCTCTTTGACGAGCTCAGTGTGACTTCCTGTTCCCTTTGCACCAGCCTCGACTTATCATACTTGTAGCTGACCACGCGCCACACTGATTTCTCTCGTGCTTTGCAATATCAGTTACCATAACACACGCCAGTCGCTTCAATCACTTTCCCGCATCCTTCACAAAACTAGAAATAGCTAGGGCGGATATAGCGGTAGTCTAGCTATCGGCTGCAGCTTCACCCTAGAATTCCCTTGTGGTTGATTTATACTGTTGTCAAGCACGCCAACGTGCCACTACATTAGGCTGTTTTCCCCCTTGACAGGTTGAGCCTGTATAGAAATCGATACCAACAATTGGGTGACCATTCTGTATTGAATATTTGCTGCAGTCTATCGATCGGTATTCCTGTGACCTCGCCTTAAACAGTGTCCCCGCCTGTATCTGACTGATTGTACCATGTCTTTGGCTTGTTGTGAAATCTCTCAACCACCTTCAAGATTTGCGCTATCAAACAGCCGGAGGAGAATATCGCTTCCACTTCTGTCGGCATGGAGCTACTAACCTTAGCGGGAGGTGAATCTTCGTCATCGTCCAACGTCACTACATCGTCCGCGTCCTCATCACCAGCCCCAGAATGGCCATTCATCTCAGCGTCTTCCTCAGAGTACCGCTTCGGCTAAAACGCAACGAACAAATACAGCATGACACTCAAGACATCAACTCGACGCCGTGCACCACTCACCACCCCTCTAGTGCTCCTCTCCTTTCTCTTCGGCAGCACTTCTTCGAAATCGTCATCATCAAATAGTGCACTTTCTTCAGGCTAAAACAACAATTTCCTTTAAGAGCAGTGGATTCAAAATATCAAGATTTCCCTACGTCTTCGACATCACTAAGCTCGCTAGTGCTGGCATCCGAATCCCATTCCTTCTTCCTCTTCTTCGGACTTTTCTTCTCACTCTGAAAAAACTTTTATTGAGGTGGAAGAAGCAGTAAATTCCACCATTACGGTGGGATGTCCACTAACCGAAAGGAACTTCTTTATGTCGTCTCCTTCCTTCTTCGGCTGCTTCGGCTCTTTAGGTGGTTTCGGCTCTTTGGGCTCTTTCGGCTTCTTCTCCCTTGTTGCTGCCGCTTTGATCTTGTCATATTTCTCCTTCAGCGACTTATCGATGCTTGGCTCGATCCTGATACCATCCTTGGACGGGAAGACTTCCTAAAAAACCACGAATTGACCAGCTGAAGTCAGTCCTCAATCTACCGCACATACCGCGGCAAACGCTGCATTCCTCTTTCCTTGTTTCGGCTTTTCCTCCTTCAAGAACTTCTTCGCTGCGTTCTTGATATTCGACTCAAGGTCAGCCTTCTCCTTAGCCTCCTAAACATACCAGTTCTCTAGTTTATATACGACGTCGAAATAGGCTTACTTTGCCGAGCAACAGCCTACCTGCTTATCCAACGCAGCAAGGAACACGTCCAGATCGGCAGTCCACAGATCCGCCCATGACTTCGACTCCAGCTCGCGCAGCTCTTTCATCTTCTCGTCACTCTCTTTGAGCAACTTGTCCTTCTCTTCTTCTGACAGCTTGATGAGCGCCATGCCAACAAGGTAGTCATAGTCGGACAGCTTGCCGTCCAGCTCCTTGTCCGCATCTCCAGCTCCTTCCTCCTAGAAATTCAAGGTTTTAGTTCACCTTGGACGACGGAAGTGGCAAAAGGCATAAAAACTCGTCTGGCTGCAGTCTCAGATTCGCCTTTTCGTAATCATGTTATGACAAGTGCTCTCGATGAGCGAATACTGTACCTCCGCGCCTTTATACACCACCGAATCCCTTTAGGTGGCATTTCTAAAGCAGAGTAAGATGCTGTCGGTAGCTTCCCATCCCCATCTGTGAAATGCTATCGACAAACAGGGAACACTTGGGGACGCGACCATCAATGAACGTCATAATACCATATGTTTATCATCACCGACTAGCAGACAGAGCACATTTCATAGCCTTTAATTCGATATTCAAGCACTAATGCACGAACCTGTTCCTCTTCCTCAGTTGCATCAAATCCTCCACTCTCCTCAAGCTCCTTCTTCTTCTGAAGATCTTTCCACTTCTTGATCGGATCCGGATCGAATCCTTGAAAGCTATCACTTTAAGACATTTCAGGGAAGATTTGGACCTGTTGGTGAACAAATGAGCTCTGCTTTCGAGTTTAGTGGGAGTCGCTCGCAGCTCCTTTAGGTCAAGAAAATACATTCAAAATCTGTTCCCGTACCCAACCAGAACAATTACGAAACGGAGTAATACCCAAAGGAACTACGTAGTACCACTAGCTTGGCCTAAAGCTGTATCACAACTATTTAGAAAATTAATCACCACCATAAATAAGAGGAAACCTCGAGATCATGTTGCTCTAGAGAGTAGTGCTACATTTTGATTGAGATAGTACCAATTATATTGCTAACCACTACTGGATAACCTCCAGCGCATCGCTTTTCCTATTCTTACTGTTTACCTTGGAGTTAGCTGCCTTACTGCAGAGCTCTAGCAGTTTTGTTTCAAGCGGCGTTAGCAGAGACCCCACGACCTTAAGCAATTGACAAACTTGACGAGAAACGAGGCGCTTCCACTAAAGTAATTATATAGTATCAGTATCACCATATTATCTGATTGAGCTCGGATAGGATGAAGAAATGAGTCATCATCGGGGTAGGGGTCATTATCTAGTGATTACTAGCACCATTTATCATGTTTATTTCCATAAAAACGTATAAATTTGTCTGCTAGAAGCAACGCGCAGTCCCTATAGATAAAACCCGCACCTTTCTTAATCAGCTGGTCTACAATTGCGGCCTTGCGCTTGTTCTCCATAACAATCTCTCCCTTGATCTTGGCGAGAATGAACCGAGCCTGTAACACGCAATGCAATCAGCAGTCACAGCCACAGCACATATAACTGGAAATGTTTCAATCCTTACCTGATTGGTAAGCCGATTGGACTGCGCGCGCAACATACCCTCCATGAAAGCCTTTCTCTCAATGTATTTCTGCTTCCTGGTCTCGAAGAACTCCGAGCAGATCTCCTCTACTGTATTGAACTTCCTTAGGCAACCAGCTGCATCAAACAGCACCTAAAACTTCGTAGACCATCCCACTGTCCTGAGCGTAAAAACCACTATCGCGAAACGCACCATGGACGTCGTGTTCAGCACCGTCTGCAGCTTGAACACCTTATGCAGACCTTCGGCTTCCAGCTCCCTCAGCCTTCCAGGCGGTAGCTTGATGACGAAGCGTACGGTAGCGTCGGTATTGTACTCCTTGAAGTCACTAAAACGGCACAGGTGGTTGAGTAGCTTCACGCATTGCAAGGAATATAGCGAAACCCGGAGGAGAGCTTGAATTCCCACCTGATCAACGCCGGTTTCTTGTCATTCGACTCGAGCATTGGCTCCAGCACTGACTCTTTATATGATTGAGTCCATGTTTTGATAGGTAGCTCAGTGATTTCAATCGTGTCGTCACTAAGCACTGCCACCTCTCCGGAGCACACATAGCGAGATGAGTCCAATTGTTCTATAGTACCGCGGAAGTGCTTGAACCAAGGAGCCTGCAATGCACACTTGGATTAAAACCACTAACGCGGAATTTGGTTATTAAACAATGGATCAGGATCAGCAGTGTTGTTCAACGCTCACGTATTTGTGCGGTCGGACTAGACTCTGCAGAATCGCCTGTTTAGCTTGGAAGCACAGGGTCAAATTCTTACTAAGGGATCAGCTATCGTCTCACCGCCGCTATATTGAATGAATGCTTCCATAGTTAGTGGAGAACTCCAATTTTATAGAATATCACTGACAAACCAAAAATGGTGGCTGCATGCAAGGTTTCAGCCGTTTCGAACTCATATAAGGATCCCTACTGTCCAGCTGGTACAATCCTTTGATCGTACATTACAAAAATCCTAAAAATAGAGCTTCCTTCACCTGCTATCTGAATGGAAAAGATGTCTTCGATTTAGAGAGGATGAGACTATAGATTAATAAGACTACTACGCAGCCACAATTTGATCTGCTTTCGGACTCTGTAGAAGTCGATTTTGCTGAAATGCTAGTTGGCAAAAAAATCACAGCCTCCTCTGGCAGTTAGGAAACGCCTCCGTATCCCCATTTGAAAATAAAAGTAAGAGCAGACGAACATTCTGAGATCCCTACTTCATCAACAACAAAAAACTGATCTGACAAAATTTGAATCTCAAAAACCGTACCAATGGCTTCGGTTGTTGTCCTCGGATGAGCATACGCATGTTCTCGCAAATTTCACGCGGATTGTAGTTGTGGATAGATGTCGACCACCCAGTACCGATGCCTGGAACAGGATTCTGAACTTTCTTCAGAAGTACAAGTGCTAAGTGCTTTCTTCGCTTCAGCACAACAAACAACACCGAAACAAAATCAAATCAAATCAAATTAAATCTCAAAGCTGTGTCTTCGCCATGTTTTTAAATTCACATACGGTGGCCCCAGATTATCATGAAAGTTCCGACAGTTTCCCATCGACGTAAACTTCCTAATTCGCCTAAATAGCATTAATAGTGTGATCAGTGTAGAACAAATGAACACTATAACCTACGAACAAAGGCAAACTGTCCCAATTAGCTGGGACCATCACGAGAAGATCTAATCCTCACAGTGGCGATAAAACCCCCTGGGGCTAGCGATTATCATGCAATTGGTAACAACATAATGATATAATCTATATGCTTCCAGTAGATGTTGATCATTTTTGCGTGACAAAGTCTTTTCCGCGACCCACCTGATGCTCCATTGACCAACACCGTTGGAATAATCGGGCAATACCATTCGGGTTCGATACGTTGGTTCTCCTCGAACAAGAAACGCAGCACATGATCGTCAACAACAGGGAACAGCGTGCGGACCACCGGACTATAATTAAAGTGTATTTAGGTCAATCACAAAATTATGTAAATGACCGAGACGGCGTACTTCAGCTGAGTGAAAATGTAACGAGGAGAGGCACTGTCCTTTCCTCCTTGAAGACGTGTACCAAACTGACCAATGGGCAGCAAGAGGTTCACGTTATTGGACCCGACGAAATCCTAAACGACAAATTCAAACTGCAGTTCCCGAAAAACTACACCTCCCACATGGTTCAGCGCCTCATCGTGGCGTGGGGGTGGCAATGGGTGTCGAACTGCGATGTACAGCGGAGGTTTTCAATCTCCGGCAGGGTCTCCCAGGCTGAGAAGGAGTTCGACAATTCTTCGGAAGCCTAGCAAAGTCTGAATCACAGCACGCCCCGAAGGCACGAAAGGGGCACCCTGAAGGCAAGAAAGGGGTGATACGAGCTCCGCTCGGGGCGAGAAGGGAGGTAGACACCACAAACGGTTATTGGTTTTGTGGTGTCACCTCATGTGAAGTCCGGCACGTCATGCCCTTCAGAAATTGCAAAAATGGCAACGGTTCCAGCGTCAGGCCCAGGTTGACAGGCCGGCTGATGGAGAAACCTGTCACAAACCATGATCAAAAGTCGCAATGGAATCAGTATAAAGGCTAGGACGTCACCCGGAAGTGACGCGCAGAACCCCCGCCCGAGTTCTGCGGTCAGTATGCGAGGGCTACCGAGGGCAGAACGACCTCGGCCAAAGAAGCTAGTTCGAGTGGGGACTCTGAATGTGGAAACGCTGACCGGAAGATCCAGAGAGGTGGCCGACTTGATGAAGCGCAGAAAGATAGAAGTCCTGTGTCTGCAGGAAACGAGATGGAAAGGAGCGAAGGCCAAGGAGATTGGAGAAGGGGTCAAGCTGTTCTACAACGGAGAGGATACGAAGAGGAACGGTGTCGGGATAGCTGTCGCAGAGTCCCTCAGGGATTCGGTAGCTGCTGTCCAAAGGATAAACGACCGCATCATGTCACTGCGGCTCGACACGAAGGAGGGTTACTGGACTGTCATGTCCGTCTACGCCCCTCAGACCGGATGCCTCGAGCACGAGAAAGATGATTTCTACTTCACGCTCGAGGAGGCCATAAGGTCCGTACCAGAAGGCGATTACCTGTCCATAGCAGGGGACATGAATGGCCACGTAGGGAGTGGCAGAAGAGGAGTAGAAAGGGTTCATGGAGGTAAAGGGGTTGGCTTGATGAACCCAGATGGAGAAAGAATTCTCGAGCTGGCTATTTCCCACGACCTGGTGGTCTGTAGCACCTTCTTCGCGAAGAGGGAGAGCCAGAAGGTGACCTATGCTAGCGGAGGAAGAAGGACGGAAGTCGACCACATCCTAGTGCGAAGACCTGCCTTGAAAACTGTCCGGGATGTGAAGGTCCTTCCGGCTGAAGATGTAGCACCACAGCACAGGCCATTGGTAGCTGACCTGGCCATACCTCTACCCAGCAAACCCAAGGTAAGAACAGAACCCAGAATCCGATGGTGGAAACTGCGGGGTTCAGAGCGCAACGAGCTACGAAGGAGGGTGCTCGATGCAGGTCTTCCGGATCCAACTGGTCCCGTGAACGAGACCTGGAGGAGGGTGACCCAAACGATTCTACGATGTGCCAAGGAAACCCTCGGTGAAACAAAGGGAGGGATCAGAGGAGATAAGGCTGCATGGTTCTGGAATGAAGAGGTGCAGGCTGCGGTGAGGAAAAAGAAGGAGGCCTATAAGCAGTGGCAAACGACAAGCGCACCCGAGCATCTTACAGTCTATAGGAAGATGAAGAGCCTGGCAAAAGCAGCTGTAGCGAAAGCGAAGAGAGCGGAGATGGATGCCCTATATGAGAAGCTAGACGGGCCACAGGGAGAGAAGTTTGCTATCCGGCTGGCTAAGGCGCGGCATAGAGCTTGCGCCGACATTCGAGTGGTCAAGACAGTGAGGGGTGCTGACGGCAGGGTACTACGGAGGCCAGTCGAGGTCAGAAAAAGATGGGAGGAGTACTTCAAGGAGCTCCTGAATGAAGAATTGCCTCGTCGCGAAGTTCAAGAAGAACAACCAACGGAAGGACCCATCCCATCCTGGACGCGGGAAGAGGTTCGCAACGCCATAGGAAAGATGAAGCTCGGGAAGGCAGCTGGACCTGATGGGGTGCCAGTAGAGGCTTGGAAGGTGCTTGGGGACTGTGGAGTCAATTGGCTGACACAGTTCTTCAACAGAGTCATGATAGACAGTAAGATGCCGGATGACTGGAGGGACAGCATCATAGTCCCCATCTTCAAACAGAAAGGGGACGCGTCCGAGTGCTCCAACTACCGAGGGATCAAACTGATCTCGCACACGATGAAGATCTACGAACGTCTGGTCGACTCGAGGCTGGGGGAGATGGTGACAATCTCCCAGGAGCAGTGGGGCTTCATGCCTGAGAGGTCCACCACAGACGCCATCTTCATCGCTCGCCAGGTAATGGAGAAATATCGGGAGAAACGAAAGCCCTGCTACATGGCCTTTCTGGACTTGGAGAAAGCCTACGACAGGCTACCCCGGGCCGTGCTCTGGAAATCGCTCCGAGGTAGAGGTGTCCCGGAACGTCTGATCACAGTCGTAAAGGACATGTACGAAGGCTCGAAAGCGGCGGTACGAACCCCACACGGAATGACAAAGAAGATGGACATCACAGTGGGTGTACATCAAGGGTCGGCTCTGAGTCCGTTCCTCTTCGTGCTGACGCTTGACTGCATAGTGAAACTCCTGGAGGAAGGCCCTCTCAGGACCATCCTCTACGCGGACGATATCGCTCTAGTAGCCGACAGCCGGGAGGAGCTGGAGGAGAAGGTGAGGCTGTGGCAAGTAGCCCTCGCGGATAACGGCCTGCGGCTGAACGTGAAGAAGACCAAGTTTATCAGCTCTGAGCAGTGCACTAGACCGATCCTAGACTGCCAAGGGGAGGCGATCGAGAAGGTGGAAGAATTCCGCTACCTCGGAAGTGACCTATCCGAGGAAGGAAGTGTGGACCAGGCGGTCAGGGGACGGATAAACGCAGCCTGGCTCAAATGGAGGGAGTCCACAGGAATCCTCTGCGGCCGTAGGTGCTCCAGGACACTCAAAGGAAAGCTCTATAGAACAGTGGTGAGGCCTGCCCTCCTCTACGGCAGTGAGTGCTGGGCCCTAGGTAAAGCGCAGGAGCGGCAATTGCACGCGGCGGAAATGAGGATGCTCAGGTGGGCTTGTGGATGGACCCGTCGGGACAGGGTGCGAAACGAGGATGTTAGGGCAGTGATGAAGACAGCTCCGGTCCAGCTGAAGATGAGGGAGCAGCGCCTGAGGTGGTATGGACACGTCCTCAGAAGACCAGAGGATCACCCCATAAGGTTGGCCCTAGATTTCGAGGCACCCGGAAAGCGTCCGAGAGGAGCCCCAAGGAAAAACTGGAAGGATGTCATCAAGAAAGATCTCGCTGAAGTCGGCGCCATGCCAGACGACGCCTTTGATAGGATGAGGTGGCGACGGATCATAAGAACAGCGGACCCTGCGACTGCGCGGGACTAAACGCTCGGGAGAAGAAGAAGAAGAAGAAGTTCCCGAAAAACTACACAGCAGCCACGTACCTGTGCCAAATTGATAATCGTTCCCATCAACGACTGTTCTCCATGATGGTAGGCTGACAGCTCTCCGACTGCTCCAGCCAACTGAGCTACCTTCACCTCTCGCTTATCCGCTCGCTTGAAACATGCGAACAACACCTGGAATCGCAATAATAAATCGCAGTAAAACCTCGTGGGATCTCAAACTATCTACGTCTAACCTAGATCTTAGTACGATGGGTACAGGGAAAATTACGGAGAGTCCTATTCAAGTGCATTCAATCAAATCCGTCTTTTGCCGCACACTCACTCGGATGGTTGAAAAAATTTCTGGGGCTCTTTCTCCTCGTTCTCAGGAGAGCTTGCTCCAATGCAACTTTCGTGCATTAAGTTTTACACTGACGTCTTGTTGTGGCCAAAACCTTAGCGCCAGGCGAGACTCGAACCCGTACCTCGTGCGGGCTAGAGTTTTGATCGCAACAAGACATCGATGTAACAGCTTATAATCCTATTACTAGGCACCTGAGGCTTAGAGAAACTGATTTGAATGAACCATTTCCTGCATTAGACCTCCGCAACATAACGTGGACTCGCCTAAGGCAACTTGAATCGGGCCATATGTGGGCGCCTGCGGGGTTGTGACTAATTCTTCAGCTGATAATGGGTAACCTGTGGCATCGAGTTATCTACTGTGAACGCCGCTGGGGGAGCTTCAGCACAGCAGTGATATAGGCAGTGATTAGGACAGATACTAACGATAAGTCCATTGACAACGGAGTGTGGCTCTTATCTGAAGATAGGGAAGCCTTAAGCACCAAGACCAACCAGGCCAACTGAAGGTTGGGCGCTAAGGACAAGCAGTTATATCAGACTTCTTCGCAAGACATGTTCAGGCACTAAAACTCATTCAATAAGATGAAGAATGCGGTGTTCTCCATAGAACACATACAACTCTCCATTGTGATCCCCTACATACCACCGTCACCTCACGTAATCACACTGCTCTCGTTCCTAGTCTTTAGTTTTCTATCTTTTCCAGACCTCTAACAATAAGTCTTCAGAGAGGTGGGATTATTCGTGGAAGAGTCGACATAAGGAACAGTCCCTCTGATTCTACGAGCAGCGAGCCGCCGAGCTATCGAATAAGAACAGGTATTCAGACAATAGCAAGAAGCATGCGCGAAGTCTTCGATGGCGGACTGGCTATTCTGCACTGTAGGTGTATGAATTAAGAGACTGAAAACGAAAACCATGTCCCAGCAGTTCATGGAAACTAATACAGGTCCAATTCTTCAAGTTGCAGTTCGGTATTCAAATCGCCAATTATTTCTCTACCACGAAAATCGGCTTTTAGCATCACAGCAGCACGCCGCTAAAGGCTGAAATAGTATTCACCTTTCGCTGGCCAGGCTTGAAGCCATCGACAAGACTTGGAATTGAGCGCTCGTTATCAGTGTTCGAGAAGAGAACGAGTTCCTGAACACAACTCATTATGAGATTTCATAGCTCAACTGACGACCGAGAAACGGTACTAACCTTATTAACGAAGTCGCTGAAGGTAACAGTTCGAGTGTCCTTGTTGTAGAGATACTCTTCCTCAAGGCCTCTAGTTCTACGTTCCTTCTTTTCAGCCATCCACTTCGTTAGCCAGTCCTGAAAGTCAACGTAGACTCAACGAAATCTTGGCTTCACTGTATCCTCTCCTGCCACGTACCTTTCGCTCTTCGGTCTTCTTTTTCGAGAAAGCCATGTCGACCGCGTTGTCGTCTTCAACCCCACCGTACTTGAACTTGATACGATGGCGTACCATGTCGGAGAAGTACTCCTTCGCCTCTTTTGACGTCGAAGTACCTGTAGTACATGGTATCATAGTTTGACTCATAAATTCCACGTTTTTCCGATTTTCTTACCCAATCCTTTGTAGTACTTGATCCTGTACGTTTTCCAGTTGTCGGTGTTGTTTCTCCACTCATCATACTCCGGAATCGAGAAGAACGACAGCTCTTCCTTTTCTTTTGTGGCCTTAACAGTATGTTAAAGTAGAATGAAGTGTACGTGACTCACTATTTAACAAACCTTCACGATGGGAGTGATGAACCCCTCCACAAAGTTTCGCTGGATGAGACTTGGCCAGTTATGGTGAATGAAGTTGATCACAAGGCCTTTGATGTGAGACCCGTCTTGATCCTAAAAAGCTTTGTTGCGTAGAAACATTCTGAACCCTGAAGAGACCTCTCTTTGGTTCGCCACTAACCTGATCAGTCATCACCATCACTTTCCCGTAACGCAGCGACTTGAAGTCCTCTTCTGTCTCGTACTTCTTTTTGTACTGGAGCCCAAGAATCTTGATCAATGCGTTGATCTCTATGTTCTCCGCCACCTGAAGATGAAGTACGAACATGAAGCCTGATGTCTCCTACCGAAGTGGCGGTGCACAAACCTGCTTAATATTTCCTTCTCGAACGTTCAGCAGTTTACCCCAAAGGGGAAACACTCCGTACCGAACACGGCCAACCACTCCAAGACCAGACACAGCCAATGTTTTGGCTGAGTCTCCCTCGGTAAGAATCAGAGTGCAGAGCTGCGAGTTCTTCGTTCCAGCGTCGTTGGCATCCTCGAGCTTTGGTATACCCTAGAAAATATGTCGCTTAGAGAAAGCCAACGCAACGACCTCGCTGATATACAACGCGTACCTTCAGCTTGGTAGTCTTCTTCCCGCTGCACTTCTTATTCATGTCTTCCTGCTGCTTGAACCGGACCCAAGCCAATACAGCGTCCACAACACCGCAGCTAATGGCCTAAACCATATGAGATAATTGGAATTTCTTCTTAGAGACTGCATGTTTTGCCAAAAAACCAACCTGTTTGGTGAACTTATCACTAAGTTCGCACTTTGAACCAAATGACTTTGACTGCAGGGTCATGGTCTCTTTCGTCTGGGAGTCGAACGTGGGATTCTCGATGAGACAATTTACGAACACCCACATGTGGTTTTTGACCTGAACAAGCAAAATGGCCTGTTAGGCTGTCACTATAACGGTCAGTGACAACATCAAATGCCTCTTTACCTGGAACGGCTTCACGTTCACGGTACTCTTGCCGACCTTCTTCTTGATAACATCGATGAGTTTCGATACCATCTGATCCGCGACGTAGTCGACATGTCGTCCTCCCTAAAAGCTCGCCTTCAGATCATAAAGACCACAGTTTAAGAGCGAAACAGCTCACCTTTGTAGTGGCGATGCTGTTGACAAACGAAACTTGCTGGAACCCCTTTTCAGACACAGTGAGCGCCACTTCCCAGCGTTCGTTGACCTTAAAATAACAGCGATAATGAAGGCAACCAAATGAGAACGTCGACAAGATGCGCTAAGGAGTTTGCTGAGAATCCGCAAGCAAGGTTTCGAAGCCTAATTGGACGGATAGTGCTTAAGCCCTACTTCGTTCACTGTCCGGCGAGGTATACCTTTAGAACTTGTTTATTTTCAGCGTCCAAAGCGGATACACCAATTGATGAATACAGATTGAATCCGACGCCGATTCAGATATTCCAAACCCATGATTCTTTCACCCTCAGACTTCATTTGGGGGGAGGCAAATCCAGCTATACTACAATAGAAGCCATAGCGATGGAAACATATGAATAGCCGCTATCGACCGTTTCAGCTTGGCCTTTCTGAGAAGAAAGCGTAAAGACTGCCGTATAAACTTAATTCTTGGCCCTTTTCCAAGGAAGAAAAGAAACCTAAAGCATCGCTTTTAACAACCACACAAACAGGTCAATCCCCGCCATAAAAACTCACCGATTCATAAACCACTTTCGCTGGCTCCCCAGTTGGACCGGTAATATCCTTGGTGTACTGCTCGACGTACTGTTTGAACCCTTGTATCTACAAAGGATTACCTATGTTTGACATCCTGACAAGAATTTTCCACTTAAATACCACAAGTTGCACTAACCGGTAGAACCTTCCCATTGAGGAACACTTTCACACCCTTGGTGGCACCAGCAATATCGTAGGCGCGACGAGACATCAGTCCAATGATATCGTCGTCAAGCTCCTTCATTTTGAACTTGGTCAAGTCAGGTTTGAATGTGATCTGTAAAAGCTTGTCTTAGCATCCGAAGCATCACTGGTAGTAGCAAACCAAAGACTGCAACCTTACCTTGGTGTAGTCGTCACTAGTGGCCTTGACAATCTGTGGCTCTTTATCCTTGGTCATATTGTTGATCCAGGTCTGGAATTAACTTAGGCCAATGTTATACTTCGGCGACGCGTCGGCCGACGTCGGCGACGCTGTGCTTTGCGGGCAGCTACGCACTGCGTGGCAGCCCGCCCAACACAGCGTCGCCGACGACGTCGCCGAGAGCTCCGCAGGGGGGTGTTATACTTCCGCCGCCGACGTCGGTGGCGACGTCGTCCGTGGGTCGGTCGCCGCGCTGTGCACGGCGACGGGCCGTCGCCGGCCTCATTCAAGGCTGGAAGAAAATGCGCTCAGAGGGAGTATTTTGTTTGTGGGTGGGTTCTTCGTTCCCGGTACTGTCAACATCCTCGGCGGACCTCGAATTACGAAATCGAAAGTGCAAAAACGCCCATCTTGCGGGCACAAATGGTGCCTTTTTTACTCTTCATGTCCATTTAAAGTTAGTCACATGAGGACTTCACAGAATTCTTGTGGTTTTTAATATGTAGCAGTTCTATTCCAACGAAAAATGTTTTCTTTAACGCTTGCAGAAAAATATGTAAAAAGTTACTTTGGTGTGTTCTTTAACAAACAACGAAATTGAGGCAGATAACAGAGTTTCAACAGAAAAAAGGCATAAAAATATACGTATCTCTACCTGATAGACGGAAGTGAGTGTTTTTTTATACTGCCTAATTCTAATAATACTGGGTGTCTCAAGAAATGAATGCACTGTTAGAAAGGTGATAACTTTGGTCACAAAAAGGTACTGAAGAAGTTAAATGCTCATATAAAATCTTAAGCAAATAGGAATTTTTTGACGTATGAACGTATAGATTGCGCCATGCACACGTCTGTTTTTATCTGCTTTTTTGATGTTTAGAACTTGACAACGACGTGAAAGACACGTAGCATGCGAGTTTAGTGATTACAGAATTTGAATGTGGGCAGCAGACCTATTTTCCGAAACGGATTCTGGGGACTGATGAAGCAACATTAAAGCTGAATGGAGAGGTTAATCAGCATAACTGCAGCTACTGGGCGGCGGAAAAGGCTATTGGCCAATGGCGTATACCCCGCGGCATATCGCGGGCAGTGACTTCAGGGTATCGTGGGTCAGATAGTCTGCTATAGGCAAATTATAGCAGCTATGCCAGGGGGCGTAGCCCTGCTCATGGCGGACATAAATACCCGTTACGAGCGTACCAGGGTGGTCTTTTTTGTGGTAGTACATGGCAGTTCTGCTAATTGCAAACTCATTTGGTGTTGCTTTTTTCATCTCGCAATTGCATGATTTATTGCACTGAAAGACTCCGCAAAGTAACGCTTAGTTTGTGGCGTCTGTGGCGACGTCGGCGGCGTCTGTGGCGACGTCGGCTGCGTCTGTGGCGACGTCGGCGACGTCGCTGGTGACGTCAGCGTCGGCCGACGTCGGTGACGGGCCGTCGCTGACGTGTCGCAGCGTCGGCGACGCGTCGCCGAAGTATAACATAGGCCTTACAGAATATACTCTATTTCATACTTGTGCTCCTACTAGTGCCTAGTCCAAGGGCAAAAATTTACCTGCTTGAACGCTTTGCCATGCTCCTTTGACGAGGTCTCTAGTGTAAACTCGGTTGAGAAGATATTACACAGCTTAGCTCCGTACCCATTACGTCCTCCGGTAACCTGAACTCGTAGTCATTCCGGAATGGGGAAACAAATGACCGTCGAATTCACGACGTACCTTTCTCTCACTATCGTCGTAATTGGATGACGTCAGCAGCGTTCCAAAAATCATCTCCGGCACATACATATTCTCCACTTTATGGTGTACGACAGGGATACCTTTGCCGTTGTTGAAGATGGATACTTGGTTCTTCTCCCTAGAAATACCAAGATGAATGTCAAACCACTCTAACAGCTAGCTCCAGAACCACGGCCCTCCATTTTGTTTTTGGAAAAACAAACCGATAGGTATTTCATCTCTCAAATACACTAGTTAGCGACTACAGAACTATAGACACTACAGTTGTCAATCAAGAACAATTAATCTACCAGTTACCCGATGAGCTTGGAGCGCAGGGGCCATTCGTATCGAGGTCAAAAATCCTCAAAATAGCTTGTGGATGAAGAAAAAAGAATAACCAGCACCCCACCCCACCTTGATTGAAATATATGACCTCGAACTAATCTCAGAAATGTAATCACAGTTCATCTATTTTCATTGAGATTCTCTCACACTAGTAAACATTCTCGTAACAAAGTCACCTTGTTTAGGAAGTAAAAAGAATTAGTTCACCCATATTTAGCAACCACCTGTCGTCGTCTACGACCTCTTCCGCACCTTGTAAGGCGCCGCTCCCTCTATTAGGGGCGGCTGCCGGGCTGTTTGGCACGGTGGACGGCACTCTCTCAAGTAACGTGGTGAGCACCGGTTGGGCTCCACCACTCACTCTCTTCCCCTGATAATAAATCTGAACCACCGTCGCACGTTTATCTTTGTAACAAGGGCTACCATACCCACGTCTTCCCGCACCCATCCTGGTCATCTGGTGCATCGGCCTAATAAGCCAAATTCTCCCGTGTCAAGGCGTACCAACCTTGGGACCTGGAGCGAAGACAGCTCTTTCTAGAGCAAATATCACAGTCTTTTTTAAGACTAAGAATCTTAATTGATTCGTCCCATACCAACGGACACTTACTCCCGTACCAAGTACCTGGAGTCGTTTTCTGCTAAATTTTCGCAGAAATAAGCATTTTCACCTCGGAGGTCTCGCAAAAAATGGCGCTGCACTTCCAAAGAACACCTATCATCAACTGCGCAACGACGCTAAAGAATCTTGTCTCCAGATACACGGAGTACACAGAAAAAGTAGATTATCCTACCGTAGACGAGGATAGCTACGAACAGTGCAAAACAGCAACTGCGCTCCTACAGAATGGAGTAAATCAAATCAAGGAAGGAAGAGAGAGGCTTGAAATCCTCTATAATAATATTAGAGCAGTATACGAAAACTGCAAAAATAAGTCCGATAAAAAGGATGTTATGCTAGAAATAGAACAAATAGAGAGTGAGTCACAACTACACAAAGAGATCGCCAGTGCAGACGATCTAATCTTCAAGCTGACAACACGGCTTGAGGAAACCAAATGCGTGAGGGATACAATGAGTGTAAAATTGGGTTACATTTCTCAGAGATCTCTAATCCTGCAGAGCGCATCTTCCAATGGCTCTAATGATCGAGTAGCCGAAGAAGATAATACCAATCAAATGGAGCCTGTTCCGAGCGATAGCAATCTATCGCAATCAGCTTCAAACTCAGCTGTCATCGAGCAAATTGAAAGCGATGCACGGCAATTTCGTTCCATAAAGCCACCTCAGGCGACACTGCCCAAGTTTTACGGCAACGCCGAGGACTTCCCAGAATACTGGGCTGTCTTTGAGACCCTCGTTCACAAGAGTAGGGATCTCGACGTTATGGAGAAGATCCTGCTTCTCAAGGAAAGCCTAAAAGGGAGTGCTCAGGACTCTGTAAAGGGGATTCAACTGGTACCACAGAACTACGAGTGGATCATCCAGACCCTGAAAGAAAACTACTGCAATCAGCCCATAAATAGGTCGCATGTAGTGCAGAAACTGGTCAATTTGAAGCCAGCAAACGATTTTTCGGAGAGCTGCTCGTCAGTTTTCGCGCAGATTCAAATTTTGATCAATCAAATGGTATCCGCTGGCTACGATGTGCGGAAAACTTGCGACCCAATGTGGTGCGAGACAATCTTAGCCAAATTTCCTCATGATGTAGTGAAACCTGTCTTACTATCTAATCATACGCAGGACAGCCAGACAATCGGCGACCTCATAGGTCATCTAAAGAAAGAGATTGCCGCCAAAGGCTATGTCGAGAACAGACTCGGCCACAAGCAAAGTGCGGTGGTCAACACTCCAAAAGATAAGTACCCCACTTCGCGGCAACATTCTGGCGACCAGTGCCTATTCTGCCAAAGAGGTACTCATGGATCAATGACTTGTAGAACGGTCACTGATCAAGGGACTCGCCGCAAAGCGCTAACAGACGGCCGCAGATGCTGGAAGTGCTGTTCTTCAAGTCACAGCAGCTTCGATTGCCAAAAGCCAGACTGTTCTAAATGTGGACAGAAACACCATATAAGCCTCTGCTTTAAAAACGAAGGTAGTCAGGCAAATAATCAAACACCTTGGAGCAATAATCCAAGAAACCGTTCAGGACCGAACAATCAAAGACCAAACAGGCCTCAGCGGGAACATAGAAGTGTTCCAAATAGTTATCCTAATCAAGGACAACAAACTAGGCCGAACATAAGCAATGTTCAGATGTGTCCCAAGGACAATACATCACATAGAAATTCAACTCCCTCCCAGCTTATCTTAATGACTGCTGAGGGAAATGTGTGGAACAATAAAAAAGGAGAATATGAAAAAATACTCTTTTTCTTCGACACGGGTGCTCAAAAGACCGTGATCGAAGAGTCTCTCGCCGACCGCTTAGGCCTGTCAAAGCAAACTACCGAAATCTGCACAATGTCGGGCATAGGAGGCCATATCGAGAGCTTTGAGAGCCACATAGTATGCATCAAACTGAGCACAGTATATGGTGAGGAGCTCGAATTGAACGTTCTGACCAAACCTATCATCACCAATGGTTTTCCTAGTGTTAATCTGAGTTCGGTCGAGTAGACTTTCTGAAGGCAAATAGTATTTGCTTATCAAACTCCAAACTTCGTGGAGAACACCAAAACCCTCACATTCTCGTGGGGCTAGACCATTACCACGACCTGGTAACCGGTCCGATCAATAATGTAAAGACTCCCACGGGTCTTCATATTGCCAAAACAGTGTTTGGCCCTACCATATACGGAAAGGGTGCCCACCACGGCGAAAATGCCACTATCTGCTATGGAATGACTTCCATTCAAGAAAACAGCGAACAGGAAATCCTTCAAAAAATGTTCGAACTTGACGGCTTAGGAATTTCGTCAGAAGAGTGCCAGAAAAACGAAAAAGCGCTCGAATATCTCTCAGAATACTCAAAGAGGATATCGTTCTCCGGCGGATTCATAACCGCACCATTCCCATTGAAGGACAATATTACTCAATTAGAGGATAATTATGGTGTTGCCATTCGGCGACTAGAATCTCTGCAAATATCACTGCAGAAAAACCCAGAGCAACGTCTCTGGTACACTGAAATATTGAAAAAGTATGAGAAAGAAGGCATGATCGAAGTCTTCTCCACAGAATGCAACGAAACTGCTGGCATCTATTATATGCCGCATTCTGGAGTCTGGAGATCGAACAAAAAGGTTCCTCTGAGAATAGTTTTTGATGCTTCTTCTAAGAAAAAAGGAAGTTTATCATTAAATGATGTAATCGAGAAAGGAGAGTCATTTGTGAATAAAATTCATGACATCCTACTGACTTCACGAGCCAGTAAAATTGTACTTATGTGCGATATCGAGGCAGCGTTCACCCAAGTTCGGTTAATAGAGCCTCACAAGGACCTCTGCAGGTTTCTATGGCTGAAAAATATCAACCATCCACCTACGAAAGATAATATTATTAATTATCGATTTCGTAGGCTACCTTTCGGGATAACGGCGTCACCAAGCATCCTAAATATGGCGCTGATGACATATTTAACTGCTCAAAATACGGAGCTAGCTAAGGAAATCTCAAAAACTCTCTACGTGGACAATATTTTAATAAGGGCAAATACTACAAAAGAAGCTCTTCAGAAATATCGTGAATCGAAACGACTGTTTGCAAAAATAGGAATGAATTTGCGAGAATATGTATCTAATTCCGTCGATGTAAACAATTTTATACCAGAAAAGGATAAAATTGGAAGTGGGTCAATGAAACTACTCGGAGTCGACTATAACACGGACTCTGACACATTCCACGTGTCCACACAATTCCCAATAATGCTCAGACTTGCCAAAAAGGACGTCGTAAGTCAAATAAACTCGGTTTATGACCCAATCGGTCTCGCTGGACCACTATTAGTTCGCCTCAAAAATATGATGCGAGACATTTTCGACATCGGAACTGACTGGAAGACCATTCTAGCTCAAGATATTTGCGATAAATGGAATCGACTTTCGTCAGAAGTCACTAATGCACAAATTTCTGTGCACCGCACATTCCCAAGTGAATTCTCAGGTGAAGAAAATCGCCTGTGGGTATTTGCCGACGCAAGCAACGCAGCCATCGCTGCTTGCGCATATCTCCAAGGTCAAGTTACAAACACAGTATCACCACTGACATGTGGGAAGACTAGATTGACACCAAAAAAGACTCGTCAAACTATTCCAAGACTGGAACTCGTTGGAATTCTCATGGCAGCACGCTTGGGACAGTCCATACTAGCATCGATGAATACCAAAATAAAACAGGTTTTCATCGTATCGGATAGTGAAATTGCACTATATTGGCTAAAAACGTCAAAAAAGGTTCCAATATTTGTGTCAAACCAACGCGATCGAATCTTAAGAATCAGAAACCAAATTCAAGAGGATGGTATTTCTGTGTCATTTTCACACGTTATCACATCCCATAACCCGGCAGACGCCGGTACAAGAGGCTTAACTGCTCAACAAATCAGTAATCACGACTGGGTAAAAGGCCCTCGTTGGCTGGAAAAAGACACCGCTACGTGGCCGTTGCGCCCAATGGACGCTATAGAAAGTCCTTGTGAAGAAAAAGAGGATTCACGTCCCATTTCTCCGGTACATATACAGGCTAATATCGGGCAGCAAAACGAAACTAAGGTAATGGATCTATCAAGATTCTCTCACCTAAATAAGGCTTTACGATCTTTGTGTATAGCAGGAAAAGCTATCCACAACTGGATCATAAAAACCAACAGAAACAGAAACACAAACATTTGCCTCAGGACTGTTTCGAAATATGACACTAATACTGAAATTTCGTCTGAAGATATCGGACTTTCAGAAAAAATTCTGATCATGCAGGAACAAAAAAGCATAGAGGTTCCCACGCTGCAAAAGCGATTTCACGATAAGAAAATTATACTGGACGAAAAAGGCATAATTCGTCACGAATCTCGCTTGCAGAATGCTGCGATACCTTACGATACCAAGTCGCCAGTATATGTTCCCGAACAGTCAGATTTAACTCGACTAATCATAAGAAAAATACACGTTGATAATGCACATTGTGGCAAGGATCACACTATCGCTATCGCTCGACAGCGCTTCTGGATACCGCGAATCTCATCAGCCTTCAAAAAAGTAGTTAGCGGTTGTGCAACATGCAAGCGTTATCAGGGGTTACCGTTGGGTGCACCCCACATGCCCTCTCTTCCAAAAGATCGTGTCGTATCGAAGAAACCATTCGAAAACATTGGTTGCGACTATATGGGGCCATTCACCTCAAAAGCACACGAAAAAATGTATGTGTGCTTATTCACCTGCCTAACCACTAGAGCGGTGCACTTAGAAGTCGTTGAAAACTTGTCAACAGGATCGTTTTTGAACTCTTTTGTAAGATTCATTTCACGAAGAGGTGTACCTAAAATAGTGCGCACTGACTGCGGTTCTAATTTTAAACATGGAGAGAAAATTATCTCTACCATGTTCGAAAAAGACGACATTACTGGCAATTCCTTAATGTCTTATTGCGCTACCGAGAAAACTAGGTGGCTATTCAACCCACCAGGAGCACCCTGGATGGGTGGAGCATGGGAAAGGCTTGTTGGATCGGTAAAGAAAGCGTTCAATAAGTCAATAGGACGCAAAAAGCTAACATTCACGGAAATGTGCACGACACTAGCCCGAATCGAAGCTATACTTAACACCAGGCCTTTGACAAAGGCGAATTCGGACGACTTGTCAAGAATTCCTTTACGTCCAGTGGACTTTTTGCAAGGGAATTTGAGGTTCTCCCTCCCTCAAGAGGAAAATATCGATCAAACGGATCTTGACTACAATCCTGAATGCATTCAATCTGAAAAACAAGCAATAGAAGCGTTTCGCTTTTCCGAAGAAATCGCAAAGAAATTCTGGGACTTCTGGAGAACAGAGTACTTAGTATCCATTAGAGAGAATCAAAAAATTCATCTAAGACAACCTAGACACCTAACTAGAAGTTGTCCCGAACTAGGCGAGATTGTCATCGTCGAACAGGACCTTATTCCAAGAGGGAATTGGCCATACGGTAAAATAACAGAGATAGTCACATCAGCGGATGGCTTCACTAGGTCAGCAAAAGTCCTTATGCCTAACCATAAGACCATTCATAGACCGCTAAACAAGCTATTTCCTCTAGAAATCCGAAGTGTGGCAGAGGAATCGCTACCCCTGGAAGTAATAGCGGACGAGGTCCCCCCGCAGCCTAAGACACGTCAAGTGTTGCAGCGTGCTTCAAAAACAGCTGCATATGATATCATAAGAAACTTTGAAAACAGCCTAGAAAGCTTTCAGTTATCAAATATCGCAAGCGCCCCTTTAATGTTGCTTGCAATACTAGCTATGGTTTCACCTGCATGTGCAATGAATGCAGCAGAAAACATCAAATGTGAACAAGGAAAGGTCAACATTTCGTTGATTGGGAAAACGTTTGAATTATGCTTCAATAGTGACTGCCGAAACATTACGCAGCAATCGAAATCCAACATCTTTTATCTCCCAATATCACCTACCGATGATAAAGTGATGGTAGGACTATTTCCGCATGATGGTTTCGATGAACAGGTCGTAATCTGCGAGAGACCCAAGTTCTGCGATAACCACCATCTCTTATCAAAAACGCTACTAGGAAACCCATATTGCTGGCCTAGGGGAGCAATAGGTACTACAGCTATCATAATTTACATAGCGGTCGTAATACTAATCATACTATCCTGTCTAGCCACAAAAATGTGGAAATCGGGTAACAAGACTGGAAGAGTGCAACAACCAGTTAGTTGCACTTCAAGTGGTCAGGCACAGACCTTCCAGTTAACGCGGCTTTCGGGCCCAGTAATATTAGCAGTGTGCATGATATTGTGTGCAAATGCACCTACAACTCAAGCATGTCAACGCGGGTACAGCAGGCAAAACGCTGATCTCGTCTGCAATGGAAAAAATCAATGCCACTTCGAATACAGTCGCGAACTTCTATTTAACAAACTGCAAAATGAACTCTGCATTGAGATTGTGCATGAAAACAAGACCATTGGATCCGCAAAATTTGTGAGAAGACCAGTGGAATTCAAGTGTGCAAAAGTAACAGAAAGTTTCACTAGACCAACAAAAATTCGAGTTTACAATGTCGAAAGATGTTCGCAGGCAGGGTCATGCACTGTAGAAAAGTGCAAGACCCTAAAGCATAACGAAACTATACCAGAATTAGAACAAGCCCAAAACTATCCCGGATACTCGGGATGCTTTAGTAGCTGCGGCGGACTTATGTGCGGTTGTTTTGTACCATTGCCTGCTTGCTCCTTTTATAGAGTAGCCCACAGGCCGATTTCAAAAAGAGTATTCGAAATCGTTCAGTGTCCGCACTGGATACCCAGAATCACGTTTGATATCGAATTAGCACTATTTGGGAAGAAAAAGACTCTAACGCGGTCTATGAAACCATATATATTGGAAAATATAGATGAGTTTAATATCACAACGATATCACTCCAAAAACCTGCCAATTCAATAGTAAATAAGAGATTTGCAATTGCAAATGATATGGCCTTTGCACTACCAAACCATTTCCAGGTTCCGGCGGAGTGCAACAGCAGACAACAGGCCGCAGAGCAATTCGCAACATGCATCAATAGAATAAGATGCCAATGCGAGACCTCGGTACAGAGTTGTCAATGCCCCGAGGATTCGGTTCGCACCCTATATGGGGATGACAAGGTCATGATGCCTCTGCAGACACCCTACGGCAGGATTAGGAGGTCAGGGGACGATATCATAACAATATCCCAAGAAGAAGAGCTAATCTTACGAATAGATTCTAAAATAATTAAAGAATCCGCAACACTGGTAGAAAGACTTGGCTGCGATTTACAAGTTAAAACACTTTCGGGATGTTATAATTGCCCACAAGGAGCAAATCTTACGGTCACTTGTACGTCTAGTAGCAACGGAGTAGTCACGGCCGTTTGCGAAACTCAGCAGTTCTCTTTTTCTTGCGAAACATCAGCCAAAGTTAACTGGATTCTTTTGGAATTTCAAAAATCAATAATCAGGGAGCACTGCACTGTTCCTTGTGGTTTATTGGGAAAGTCCTTCATAATGGAAGGCATTCTTAATTATCACATTGAATCGAATCGGTCAATTTTTGAGCTAGATGCTCACACAGTGCCAATCAATACTCAGTGGTTCTCAGACATAACCTTACCGGATATGGAACCATTGATAAAAGTCATTAAACTTCATTGGAAATTTGCACTAGGTGCATTGGGTACCGCTCTAACCCTAGGCACACTAACATATGTATTCGGCCCAGTTGTCATTATATGCCTTTTAAAAGTAGGGCTTTACGCACTATCATGTGCGGCAGGAATAATCAGAAAAATTCTGTGTATTTTTACCAAGCCTTCAAGCACATCTGTTTGATCAGTTACATATATTCCTTCACAAAGCGGCAAGGATTCCCTTAATTAAGTCAAAAGATCGATAAATTCTATATCGATACAAACATTTTTACAAATGTTTATATGATGCATATATTAGTCAAATATCTCTCAATCGACACCATAACCGGTAACCGCTACCATATTTTTCGGCGGCCCATCCCTTGGTGGCATCTTAAAGAGCCAGCCAAGTTCGTAGATGCCACGGCTTTTGTATCTGAGACGAGTTCAAGTGTCCAAGTTAAATCACTGCTTGGAATGCCTGAACCCGTCTCACGATTGCGATTGCAAGGTGACATGCGCTGGTTGTGGTCTCGATCACAACCGGTGGCAGTGTCACAATGGACAACCTCAACTCGTGAAAGCCGTCTTCATCGCCTGTCAAGCTGCAAATGGTCATCTACCTGTCTACAATTCTACAAGCTGATCTTCTACTCCAACCGTCGTCTACCCGCCCACAGCCATCAACAAGCCGCACTCCAGCCGTCTACAACACTTGCTCAAGCCGATCCTTCCTGTCGAGCCGCTGCTTCAACATCAACTGGCTGATCGACAAGACTGAATTGTAGATGATGTATTAACTTATTTGTCGCCCCGCGGAGTGTCGTCGTCTACGACCTCTTCCGCATCTTGTAAGGCGCCGCTCCCTCTATTAGGGGCGGCTGCCGGGCTGTTTGGCACGGTGGACGGCACTCTCTCAAGTAACGTGGTGAGCACCGGTTGGGCTCCACCACTCACTCTCTTCCCCTGATAATAAATCTGAACCACCGTCGCACGTTTATCTTTGTAACAAGGGCTACCATACCCACGTCTTCCCGCACCCATCCTGGTCACCACCTTTAAAAAAACCCCCACCCTTTTTGAATTTTCTACACAGCGCAGACCTGATATAAAATGAATCGTAGCACCACGATTACTGTGAATTTTGTTTTAGCGCCATTTCAGCAAATGAGATCCCTAAAAGCTTCAATATACTGCAATGAACTCGTTTTAGAAAAATCCCGTCCCGAGGAACTTTGAAGCCTCCATGAAAAAAGAGTTGAAGAAAAGTGGGAGACAAAAAACATACCATAATCAGAGGTGGCACAAATAGGGTGGGGGGGGGAGGGTCACGCTTAGTACAACCATATGCGGTTTTTGAAATACAACCACGAATGACCCCCACCCCCCCCCCCCCACCCCATTTGCGCCCCAGAGGCTTTATATTGATATTGTCAAGTGAAGCAGTAAATAGAACAACACCCGGAGAAGCCATTTCAAAGCGCTGTCATCTCTCAGAGTACGCTTCTGTGTTGCCATGCATCTCCGTGTAAAAGGTTCTCTCTTTCGTTGTCATACAGGACAGACCGACGGCTAGCCGCCCTTCCCTACAAAGAAACTGGAGCGGACAACGCAAGAGAAATTGCGACGGCCCCTCGACGTCCAAGCTTCTTGACGTCTGACTTATGCTACCGATATCGAGCTTTTACAGATTGTAGTAAAGTACAGCAAATGCTCTTTGATAAAAATTCTTCAACATGGTAAACGAACTAATCCGACTGAAACGATCTCAAGACTCAACTCACTTTTCTATATTAATTTTGATGCAGTTCATCTTCGGATCTATCTGCTTGTTATCTGCCGCATTTACAAGAATTTCATCGAAGATTTTGTACAATCCCGGCACGTATTGAATGTCTTTTAGCACAAGTTTCTCCTTTTCCGAGTCGTAGATCCACATCGGCTAAAATGTGAACGATAATATCAGTTTGAAGACAGCCAACCCAATAGCAGTCACTGAGCACTCACAGTCTTCTCGGTGTACTCCAGGGATCCGATGTAGGTATCCGGACGAAGAAGGATGTGCTCGAGTTGCGATT
This sequence comes from Heligmosomoides polygyrus polygyrus, assembly GCA_947396885.1. NCBI lineage: Eukaryota > Metazoa > Nematoda > Chromadorea > Rhabditida > Heligmosomidae > Heligmosomoides > Heligmosomoides polygyrus. The sequence continues at coordinate 28,025,578 of OX377202.1, forward strand.
TCTTCTGGTAGATGTCCTCGATGGCTAACTTTTTGCCGGTTTTCGCCGCCTGATCGATTTTTGTGAAGACATTTTTGTCCTCATCTGTCATCGCCATTGAGATATCGGCTAAAAAGAAAATTTCTTATATCCGATAACGCTGATGGGTATTAATAATCGTTGTAACACACCAATCTTTTCCTTCTTTTCTTTAGGCTCCTTTGATTTTGGCGGAGCTTTCTTTTCGCCGGCCGGCTTTTTTGGCGCCTTCTTCTTCGGGGACTCATCCACGAAGAAATCGCTGTCCTCACTGTCGCTCATCGTTACGTTCTTGTTGTGAGTTTAGAGGGATGAGCAACCTGAAGAGTCGATTAATTAGCGTGCGTACATACCACACTTCGACGCACGCCACACTTCGTACTAACCAACAAGCAAAATCGAACCAAATTCAGTTCGAATACAAAACAATGGTAGAATGAACAAGTGAATTCTGGGGCCGGATTCATCAACGACTTACAGTAATTTAACAGAACATTACAGCCGAAATCCCTAATAGCGCGGCTTATCAAGCGATATGGATACCCCGTTATCTAAGTTTTTCTCTGTGAATTCTCTGTTAAAGTTATGCAAGTCGTTGATGAACCCAACCCCTGGATAACCTTAAACTTACAAAACAAGAGTAAGCTATCAAGCTTTTTGGAGATCCTAGTCTTAGTAGAACTGTGTAGGCATGTTTGATAGGTGATGTTTATTAAGAGCCCCAAAATTCCAGCATCTGCTCGAAAAGTGAGAAATGAGAATCTTATGGCTAGGTTACTTCCTGCTCTGGGAATTTGGATTTTCCTTGCCAGAGACCATTTCAATGAGCACCATACCCCTTAGCACGGTTGGATCATCAAGGGCTCGTGCCCGTTCCGAGATTGCACCTGGTCGTGGAACGCTCCTATAAAAACGGTTTCTGTAGGCTCGAAACCGTGAGCCACGTCAGCGGAGCAGAGTAGAGAATTGGAGAAGAGAGGAAACTCCGGGACCTGGCAGATCCAACTTGCCCGTTTTAAGATACCTTGCCGGTGTGAAGAGGGCAGCAGCCCGCGAGAGAAGTTATCAGTTATCAGAGAGACGTTATCAACACACTTTGACAACACATCGCACGCAATGTATATTTATTCATTTATTTATGTATCGGAACATGTAATGTAAATGCAAATGTAATGCATAGTCATTGAAATGGATGGATTCTACGTGGTTTGACGAAAAATCGAAAAACTTTCAAAAACACCAGACCTGCTCCTACTCTTGCTCCGTTTTCGACTGTACCACATCTGCACTACAACAACTACACTACATCTACGTAGTTATGTGGAAAGCGAACAAGCATTCCGGAATGCTATAATGCCATTAGGAAACCAAAAACCGTCCGCGGAGCAAGACAGAGAGAATCAACTTCAAAGAAAAAGCAAAACAAGCAATAGCTGCAAACCATCACCTGACATTACTCATACATGGAAAGAAAAATGAAAATCTAACTCGGAATTGAATTAATATGCACCCACTGAAGTCGAATATGTGAGTATAGTCGTTAAACGATAAGTCGATACTGTAGTCGCAATATATATACCGTGCCACGCGGGACTTCGATATTCGACCTCAAACTTGGGTAATTAAACTTTATTTACATACAAATATACCGACAATAACGAAATAACGAAATTCACCAATAAATACAACAATAATCAAAGGCTACCTTAATAATAATAATATGACGTCTTGTCCTTATTTACTTCTTATTGTGCAGTGCGGAGGAGGATGATAGCTTATAGTGTATTTGTAGTGTGCCTAGGGATTTAATGTAACCATATAACTAGAAGACGAGAAGAGGAAGAATAACTAGAAGACGAGAACAGGAAGAACTGGCTCACAGTTACAGCTCGCGCCTTTTATACGCTAGTCCCGCAGGAATGCGGCGAGGCGGAGCCTGAGTCATATCTGATAACGGTGCGAAACTGCGCTGCCGCAGAGCAGCTATCAGATAACGGTGGGAACTTCTCCGCCGCGGAGCGGCTCATCAGATAACGGTGAGAACAGAACTACCGTAACTTCACGGCTTCAAAGAACAGAGCACATTCTTGAGAGAAATGAACAGTATTAGAGTTATCGTGTAATTGAGAGATACTGAAGTAATTCAGTATACTCCGGCCTAACCTAAATGAATCAGATGTTCCTTGACGGTCCTGGAGCCATGCTGTCGAATTGACGTCCTCCTCGCACTGTCTCACGTCCGGTCGTCGATGACGATGATGGTAGGCACCTCCTTGTTTCCAGTTCAGTCAGAAGTTGGCGGTAGTGGTCGTATTCTTCCTTGATCCTTATTCGGTGCTGTTGTGCGTTAGTAAACTGTTCAGGCTTAGGACAGATGCTAGCATGATGATCAGAGTACTCGTGTTGAGACTCCGGTTTGCCGTAGTTGCAATAGAAACACTTTACCTTCTTTTTACATTTCTCTCCCTCATGTTGTTGTAGGCACGCTCGGCATCGATCCTCATCAATGAGGACATCAGTTCGTTCCTCAATCGTGCGGTATTTAGGGCACGCGTCTGAATAGTGTGTTCCCTTTTCTAGGCAGTACACACACATCAAATGGTACTCGCTATCCTTCATCCGTCTGTCGCCATAGTGTCGTTCGCGCATGATATTCTCGCTCAGGTATCGGTCGACCTCGTGCAGTTCTTCTTCGCACTGCCTTAATTTCTTCTCGTACTCGTGCTTGAGCTCCTCGGGGTCTTCATCAGGTTGCTTTCTCTTGGAGCCTGCTCGTGCGTTCCTTGGGTTGTTCGTGGGCTGCTGAGTTGGTAGTGATCGATTACGGTTTCTTGGCGTATCCTCGAGGCTCATCTCGTTGAATCGTTCTTGGAGTTCCTCAATGTTGTGCAAGATCCTTTCGTTCTTGTCGTTCAGGTTCTCTAGGATGTAGTTCGTGTGCTTTTTGTAGGCATTCTCCAAGTTCTCCATGCGACGTTTGACCTCTTGAATCTCCTCTCGCACCTCGAGTTGCAAGTTCTCCATAGCAAGCCGTAGATCGGTCAGCACCTCATCCTCTAGCCTTCTCGTGAGCTTCGAATGGGATTTTGCCTCTTCCTTTGCTGATCTCTCTTCCTCCAAGAGTGCGTCAATCTGGATCAACTGGAACCGAACCATTCTGGATACGTTGCTCCTTTCATAGTTCCTGTGTATTTCCAGAATCTCGGGATATTTCGGATGTCCTGGCTGAGTAGATTCGTAGAAGATTTCTCGATTGAGTTCGTCTAGGAATCCCAGTCGTGCCAGCTCGTCTGTTTCATGTGCTGCAACTAGAAGCTCGTACCACTCGTGCGCCATTACGAAGTTCTCAACGTTTCTCACTATGTCGCTCCTATGCTGTTGGTGTTCATAGTGCAGTGTCTTGAGCTTCACATAGAAGTGAAGGGCTCCCCCTCTTGCTTTGAGAAACTCGTCCTGGCTCGTCATGAGATTGACAAATTCCCTTTGTGCTTTCTCGATGATCTCTGTCGCCTCAAAGCATTTGTTCCCAGATTCTTTCAGCCTTTGTTGAACCATGGCTTCCGATGGTCGAGCCGGCGCATGTTCCAAAAATCGGAGTTTTTGTTTGAGCTCTCGTTGAAGGCGTCTTTCCAAGTCGTCGGAGGAATCCATTCTGAAAGGGATTCCATGAAGTAAGTCCGAGAATGGAGTGAGTTGATAGTCGTGCTGTAAGCTGGCAGAGTAGTTGGATGGTGCGGTTGTGTTGCTCATAGTGCGGTTATAGTTGCTTCTCCTCCAGTTTTGAGTGGTGGGAGTAATGGTTCTGTCGAAGACGAAAAAACAGCGTTACTGGTGTGCATGTCACTATTGTGCAGAAGCGAACGGTTAGGCATGCAACTGTTAGTAGTAGGCGGAAAATTAGTCGGATCAGTGAAGAGAGTATTGTGCCGCTGATACAGGTATAAGTAAGCAGCAACGTTGCAGCTACAGCTGCTATTGTTAGCCATAGTGTTGCAGTCCACTGAAAGAAGACATCGATCATGTGTCCAAAGTCTGCAATATTGATTTCCGAGAAGATTTCGCTTTCTCCATTGATTATTCGTCGAAGTGCCAAGTCGATGCTTCCAGTGTAGTGAAGTATTCCAGTTATTTCGAAGTTTGTGTGCGTTTTCCCGCACTGAACTGTGCATTTCGCGTGGAATCGTGCTTTGTCCGCGAAAAGGCGAATTTTCGAAGATGTTCCATTTGAGGTGCAGGGTATTGTGAAGGAGTTCTCTTCGCATCGGATCTCAGCTTCTTCTTTCGGTGATGAAGACTTACAGTTGACTTCTGCTAGTGCACCTTTTGCACAATTATAACATCCTTGACAGTGAGTGTTCTCAATCGTGCAAATGGCGTCCGAAACCACTGCTGAAGTTTGAAACGTCCCTCGGATTCGTAGGATGATTTCAGCGGTCGGCAGCTGTGGAATTCTGGCGACTAAGCGATTCTGAATCGTCCTTAATTCCACATTTGGACGGAGTAGCGGTAGTCTGGAATCGGTAGTGCGAATGTAGGATCTTAGGTTGACGTTTTTGCAGTGACATTTCATCTTCACTTCTGCTGGCGTGCATATGCAGTCTTCTATGACTTCGCAAGTCAAATTTTGAGCATCTTGACTTGTGCTGCATACCAACGGTGGATTGTAATGCGATGGAGCGAAGGCGGTCTGATTTCCATCCGTAATGAAGGTGTTGGCTAAGACGGGAGTGGGCGGAAATCCCACTGACGATAAAGTGATCGTTAGCCACGAAATGCTTTCCGGTTGGTTAGGTAGGGCTTGAATGAGGAAGGTCTTCGAGTTAGCCCTGTTGCTGGCAATAGTTACGAGAAGTTGCGCGTTCTCTTTCCATCTTGTGCACTTGTAGAACTCATAGATGTCGTCGTTGTCCGGGACCAAGTAGATTCGGTAAAACAAACATCCTGAGCTAGGATAGAAGCAGTCACATCCTGGTCCACCACAGCTTTCTACACATCCAGTAACTCCTGGGAAGTGATTCGCGTTCTGTAGTTCCGGTAGTAGTGTTGATCGATTGACCGAACTGCATTTATCCCTAGTGCATGATCCTGCGTGTGGGCATCTCTTGCTATCTAGTAGTTTGTATGTTGTACTTCGTGTGTACAAAATGGTATCCTTTTCGCAAATCAGTTGAAGAGTTTTCCAAAGTAGTCGAATCTCTGTTACGGTAGAGTCGTTTGACATCAAGCGAAGACATGCTTCCCTCTTGAAGGGATTGATTTTCACGACGTTCGTGGTATCGACTGAGCAAGTCGTGCCAATTTTTGATTGAGTGCATGATTCCATTTGCTGATGAAGTATGCTGACTTCTTGGCATCCCATCGATGTTGTTGCCAGTGTTACGAAAATCGCTAACTCTGACCAAATTCGTCGTCGTCGCCGGTGCCTTGTTCGTGCAAAGATATGCAGGAGTGCGTTGTAAAGGCGCGTGACGAGAGTAACCATTGTCTTCGCAATTAATATGGCGAATAGTCCCACAAGCCTTGCGAAGTTGACCATTGGTGTTCCAAGTACGATGGGAACAGCGAAGAAGACGTAGCATATTAGAAGAGTGACGTATAGTGCCAATCCAAATCCGATGATTGCTGCTCTTGGCCAACATTCTGGGTTGGCGATGTTGGCCACGCAAAATGTGCAGTCAATACTCGGGCAGAAAGGCGATGATTTGCAGGTAGTCTCTATGATGTCGATTTGTTGTCCGTTCGTTATTTTCCACCTCACCGTGTAGTCGTGTAGAGTTGCTTGGGGAGGGAATTTGACGACTTCAACCGCTCGAGGTGTTGGAAAGAAGACGCAGTAGTCCTCCGTGCAAACATCGTACGAATTGTTATTGACGGTTTGGGTGAGTTGTGCGCCACCTTCCACGCACAGCAGTTGGTGACTTTGGGGTGGGTCGGAACTGGTAACGGGGAAGGGGGTTAGGAGTAGGAGAAGTGTCAAAATCCATGTCATATTGCGGACCAGATTCAGGTGCGTGGGGTTTGCCGGACTTCCGTTGGCGTTGGTCTCGTAGTCTTCTGCATAAGTGTGTTGCTTCCGTTTGCGAAGATTGTACGGAATAGCAGAGGGCATTGCTGTGGCAGGTGACTTAGCTGCAGGTGGAGTAGCCGAAGTAGTTGATTCTGGATCGCTGTCGTCTTGAACTCTATCCATCGATGTTGAACCAATTTCCAGCGGAATTACGCGATTGATTGGACGTCGAACTTTCCTTTTACTGGGCAGCTCTATTATGACTTCGCGAATCGTTTTTGCCCGGTTTTGGTCCATGTTTGTAATTCGACCAATGCTCCAGGCATTCCTTGGTTGGTCTGGATCGCAGAGTAGAACAACGGCCCCTTCTTGTGGAGTTGTTGTGGTACCTCTTTTCGCATCCATATTCCGTCTGTGGTGCTCTCGAAGACTCGTCAGATATTGCGTACTCCAGATGTGCCAGAAATCCTCGGTTAGTTTAAAGGAAGACTTTAAGGCGTTCTCCACTTGGAGTTGAGTCGCGAGTTGTTGTGCTTCTTCTGGAGTATGGTATGTAGGGTCGCCTGAAGTCGCACCAACGTAGTCTAACGGATAGTCTAGGATGATATCCCTCTGGATAAAGTCTATTGGGCGAATGATGGGTTGTTGATCCCAATTTTCCTCTTGATGTGTGAGTGGTCTTGAGTTCAGCACTGCTTCAATTTCTGCAAGCATCGTTCGTAGGACATCGAATGACACTTTGCGTCGACCCAGCGTCTTGTATAGGGATTGTTTTATGGACCGTATCAGCCTCTCGTAGAATCCACCCTGCCACGGTGCATAAGGGGTGATATGGATCCATGCAATCTCTCTTCTTGCAATCGCGTCGGTCGCGTCTGAGTGTTCCATCATCTGCTTTATCGCCTCGTGTAATATCTTTTCTCCTAGTAGAAATGTGGGCGCATTGTCGCAGGTAATGGTCTTCGGTGTGCCTCTCCTTGCGAAAAACCTTCGTAGTGCATTCAAAAATTTCTCCGTGGTCATGTCTTCAACTAGTTCCAAATGAAGTTGTGGCGCATGTGAGGATGCAGCCGTAGGCCTTATCCGACTGCGCTGTAGTATTCTGAATTGTAAGTGGACCAAAGTAGTCTAATCCGATATGTTCGAATGGTCGTGCTCGTTGTACTCGTCGTTCGGGCAGGCTTTCCATCTCCGGATAGCGGTAGGGTAGGTTGTTAAATTTTTGACATGGAAGGCATTTCCTGAGCAGCTGCGACACTTGTTGTCTCAGTTTTGGTATCCAGTATATCTCTCGTACTGAAGACATTGTGTGAGCTACTCCTTTGTGATACTGGTTGTGAGTTTCCCAAATGATGAGCTGAGCCAATGCCGTTTTTGGTGCGATGAATATCGGTGTTCTTGCAGATGCGGCTATATCTGCGTGTTTGAGACGACCGCAACAGCGTAAGATTCCTTCGTCGTCCTGCTGAATGTTAAGGTCCTTTTGTGACTTGACGCGATGCTCGTCAACAAATACTCGTTGATGATCGCGAATAATGGCCTTCTTGGCTTCTTGCAGCTCTAAGCTTGAGAGTTCGTGTCTCGAACATGCACATCTTAGTGCCGGAATGGAGGAGAAAATTGCTTCCTTCCGAGCTGGTGGGAAGTTGTGTAGCATTCTTCTTAGAAGTCGAAACACATATGCTACCACTCTCTGGGCTTTGTAGAGGCTATGGAAGCGGGATAGGTCGAAAGCAGTGGTCGCATCGAGAGTTTTCTCTCGTTTTGTAGACAGCGAGGTCACGGCCACATTGAATGTGATCTCGTCATTTTCTTCCTCGTCTTGTGTTGTGATTGCGAGCATTTGCTTGAATTCTTCCGTTGCAATAGTGCCATTCCGAATGATCTTCGGTCCGTTCCACCATAGTTGAGGTTCACACGATCCGGAATTGAATCCGCGTGTGCCGTAGTCTGCGGGATTCTCATTCGTTGGTATATGTCCAAATAAGCATTTAGCTCCTTTTGATTCCAAATCCTTCACTATTCTCCTAATTTCCTTGAGGCGATTCGATACTAGGACTCCTACAGCTTGTCGGTCAGGTGGAGCTTTAATCCATCCGAGCACAATCTCGGAGTCTGTGAAGAACAGAATTTGCTGGATTTCCTGTATCTTGTTCAACGATGAGTGAACATAGTGTGCCAGACGTGCGCCAAGCGTTAGGGCATTCACCTCCATCTTCGGAATTGTAATAGCTGTCTTCAAGGCTGGGAGTTTCGACTTTGCCATAACTAGATTGGTTGACGAAGATGTACCGATATACACACATGCTGCCATAGCGAATTGGCTAGCATCAGTAAAGACGAACATAGTGGAAGGCTGATTACGATCTACTGCCTGTCGCTGTAGTTCCTTATAGAAAGTAGATATCCCAGTCGATATGATTAGCCACTGTTCTCGTAGGTGTGGTGACAACGGTGTGTCCCAACTGTATTCGTCTTTCCACAGTGCCTGAAGAAACACTTTAGCCGGTAGAAGTACAGGGACCAGTAATCCAAGAGGATCGTAGACAGATGCAAGCTGCATCGTCACAGTGCGTTTGGTCACGATGCTTGTCGTGCTCATCGTGCCGCGGAGGACGATTGTGTCCTTGCTTGGATTCCAGCTGACTCCCAATACTTTTGGACAACTTGTTTTTGATCGGTCGTCGTCCGCTATCGTCTTGTTGAAGTCTTCATCATTTGATAGGAACTCTCTTAGGTTCATATTGAGTCCTGTAAAGATGTCCTTCGCGATGTAATACTTGTCTAGTGCCTCCTCTTTTGACTCTGCTCCTATGATTAGGTTGTCAACGTAGACATTCTCCTTGATTTCTTGGCCCATACTGCTTCCTGAGGTCGTATTGTCCAAATGAAATTCGATCGTGGACGCCAAGAGGAAGGGTGATGTATTTAGACCAAAGGTGACTCTGGTGAAACGATACACCACGATGTTCTCGGGTGTGGGGGGACGTCCTATGTCTCTCACCCACATACAGCGCGTAGCGTCTCGGTCGATCTCCTGTAGGCGTACTTGTAAAAACGCCTTTTCGACGTCGGAGATAATTGCTATCTTATGTGCACGAAATCGTAGCAGAATGGACACCATATCTGGGAGTATAAGAGGTCCTTGATGAAGGACATCGTTCAAACACGGTTTGTCCTTGTAGTGCGCTGATGCGTCAAATACGATCCGCATCTTGGTAGTTTCCTTGGCGGGGGTTATTACCGCTTGGTGTGGAAGATAGTGAATTACCATCCTTTCAGTAGAATTATATTGCGAAACTTCTTCAATGATGCCTTTTTCAAGTTGGTCCTTGAATATGCGGTCGTACTGCTCCAACATTGGTTTGTCGTGTGAGAGCATTTCTAGAACCTTGTGAAGTCGTTTCATTGCGATGGACTTGTTGTCCGGGAGTGAAGCGTAGTGTTCTTTCCATGGCAATCTAACGTAGTAACCGTCGTCTCTACGTTGTATGCTGTTACGAAATTCTTTCAAGACCTTGTCATGGGTCTGCTGCACTTCTGATCGAGTGGATCCTGTGAACTCATTTGTGCCCGAAGATTCTAGTGCCCAATATCGATCCCATGTTTCCTTCTCCTCATTGGAAGTAGTGATCGTGAGGGCTCTTGCCGGTTCCGTTGTCACTTCTGATTGACAACCGCTGACTATATACCCCAACTTTGTTGGTATCAGCTGGAGACCGGACGGGAGGATTAATCTCCCTATGGGCAACATAAAATTCCACAGGTAGTCACATCCTAACAGGATCTGTGGTTGTAGTGCAGACATTCTCCTTTGCATGGATAACGCAATGCCATGTTGGGCGATGAAGTTAAGATCTTCTTGACCGAGGTCTGCTTGCTCAATCGCACCCGTAATATATTTGCTCCTATATAGTCGTAGGTCATGTTGGCGACCTTCAATATCACACAGCTGCAGTGTAGTTATGCCATATTCCTTTGATGCAGGCGACTGCGAGCTAAATGTGCTAATGACGAGTGTCGTATTGTCGATTATGGGTAATTCCAAATCGTCCGCAAATTCATTACTGATGAATGACAGTTCTGATCCAGTGTCCAGAAGTACGATTGCTTCGTGGATCCTATTCTGGGAATCAAGAACTTGTGCGGAACCCACTAGGAGAACAACCTTGTTCCGTGGAGTTGTGTTGTCCCGTTGCTGTCTGTAGGTTTGCAGTACTATTGTATCCTGCTGCATCTCAGTTGGGTGTTCTGCTTCTGCTGTGACCGCCAATTGCTTGGACAGCCTCGTCGGTTTACGTTTCGGAGTGTCCGCTGATGCCTCTTTATTTCCACGCGTCTGGTGTTGCGTTTCTCCTCTATTGGTATCCTTGGCTCGAGGATGTCCTGTTTTGGTGCAAGCCGCGGTGTGGTGCTTGTCTACGGGATGTCCTGTTTTGGTGCAAGTTGCGGTATGGTGCTTGCCCTGACAGTTGCGGCAGTTGCCGCTCAAACACGATGCGACACGGTGCGTGTCCGAACCACAGTTCAGGCATCTGTTTGATTCTATGAGAAACGCTCTTTTAGCTGACGGTGTTGGAATTCCCAGGCACGAATTCCATCTATGTCCCTTTTGTTTACAATATTCACAACAATTGGGAGCACGAATAGTGCTTGGGCGTATAGTATTTGGTCTCTGATGAGGTGTTTCCCTTAAGAAATCTGCGGACATCATCTCCTTCAGTTTCTCTTCTTGAGAAATGATATCGTCTATGGCATTCAGCCATAATTCCAGTGTCCAGTTGGTATGATGTGGTGCTTCTTCGGCTTCGTGGTGCGCGGAGTTTACTTCATGAAGGCACTTCTCCATGGCTGCCTTCTGGATTCTGCTATGGAACTTCTGTAGAAATGTATGGATCGTGAGGTAACTGTCTAGATGTTCACCGTGATCCTTCAGTTGAGCTGCTATCGCTGATACCTTCTCGAACAATTGACGCTGATCCTCCGTGCGAGGGCCTGGTGCTGTACAGTTCTTCAAGGATTTGTGCAAGTCGCGGACTATTCCGTCTCTTTGTCCGTAGCGCTTCTTTAAGTGTTCCAGCGCTTTGAAGTAGTTAGCTGCGGTAACTTGGAATCGTGCGATTGATTGCTTTGCTTCGCCTGTGAGTGAGGACAGTAGGTAGTTGAATTTATGCAGATCTGTCAAATCCTGGTTGTGCACGTTCGCCTGGAACAGAGCCCAAAAGTTGTCCCATTCCCATCGCTTACCACTGAATATTGGTATGGGAATTGCTGGGAGCTTGCTAAGTGAGAGTAGGCTCGTACGTCCTATCTCTTGTTGTGCGTCTTGATCCTTTCCATTGAGATCGCCTTCCAACTCGTGAAGAGTGCTTATCAGATTGTCCTTCCGATCCTGCAGCTTCATCACGGTATCTTGTGCTTTATCCACATATTTTTCAAACTCCTTGTCCTCCTCCTGTGAACGGTCTTCGACGTTGTCGTACGCTGCTGCCAGCGTGCTTAACGACGATTCCAAAAGTTCGATATAGTCATCGCACATTTTCAGTGCTAGACGACATTTGCTCGCACGTTTCCTTTTATCCTCGTCTGGAGGTGTATACAGCAAGGTTTCGTTATTGTGCAGCCACTCGGAGATCGCGTTGAGGCGTTTAGTCATGAGTCCTTTCTGCGTTCTAACCACTGTCGCCATTTTACGGTCAATACGCGGAAAGGCAATGATATAATACTAGTGTGACCTTAGGAGTCTCCCGTTATAGTGCACCAACTTCGATCCGTAAGGTGCGAGGGTGCATTTTAGTGTCGAAGTTGTGAAGCAGAAGTGAATAGCAGAAAATAAGTGCGCACCTTCTCCAGTCGTCCTTTGGCCGATGCACCAATTGAAGTCGAATATGTGAGTATAGTCGTTAAACGATAAGTCGATACTGTAGTCGCAATATATATACCGTGCCACGCGGGACTTCGATATTCGACCTCAAACTTGGGTAATTAAACTTTATTTACATACAAATATACCGACAATAACGAAATAACGAAATTCACCAATAAATACAACAATAATCAAAGGCTACCTTAATAATAATAATATGACGTCTTGTCCTTATTTACTTCTTATTGTGCAGTGCGGAGGAGGATGATAGCTTATAGTGTATTTGTAGTGTGCCTAGGGATTTAATGTAACCATATAACTAGAAGACGAGAAGAGGAAGAATAACTAGAAGACGAGAACAGGAAGAACTGGCTCACAGTTACAGCTCGCGCCTTTTATACGCTAGTCCCGCAGGAATGCGGCGAGGCGGAGCCTGAGTCATATCTGATAACGGTGCGAAACTGCGCTGCCGCAGAGCAGCTATATCAGATAACGGTGGGAACTTCTCCGCCGCGGAGCGGCTCATCAGATAACGGTGAGAACAGAACTACCGTAACTTCACGGCTTCAAAGAACAGAGCACATTCTTGAGAGAAATGAACAGTATTAGAGTTATCGTGTAATTGAGAGATACTGAAGTAATTCAGTATACCCACCTACTTATTTTCCTTACTTCGCTGTCGAAATTCCGCTCGATTAGTACGTTTTGCTTCGCTGTCTGCAGCATTCCCCTTACGTCCCGTCCTACCTTCTCATTGGACACGATTTTCGCACTGGAACGTGTTATCACCCACCATTACTCTCCCCTACCTGCTCATTCAGCGTGTTATTAGTATTGTTATGGTTATAAACGTTATTAGAAGACTGAAGCAACTACAAAAAGACAAAGATTATCCACGGAAGAGGAATAAAATCGGACGAGTACTATGTGGTAGCTATATTTTTACTTTTGCACTCGCCACAATTTGTTCTAAGCATGTATGTAGAACTTTTCTCACTGTTAGTGCAGGAATTCTATTTGATAAAAAGAGTCCTACATGAATGTCACGCTCTAGACTCCTCAACATACCTTTCGAGGACATCAAAAGCTAATAATATGATGAAAATACTGCAACTAAACTCATAACAGGAACAGGAGCTGTAGGCGCCGCATCACCAGTGTCTCGACCCTATCAATGATAAAGGCATATAGTGTTTTTTCAAAGGTTTATTACCTTAAGCAGTATTTAAGAGCGTACAAATGAATCAGTATTTATTGAAACGCTGTATTTTCCATTTTCACGTCGAATTGTACACTTTTCGAATCAAATTGGACAATCTTCTAAGCTAGCCCAAGACTTTGAAATCAAAGCGAACTCCTCCAAATCGAAATGACCTTCAGGCAGGTTAAACCAGAGACTCAATAAGATGGTAAAAAAATTTTTGTTCAAGGAACTACACTCCACAATAGGTCGAACATAGGTCTTATACGCCTGCAGCAAACCCCTCTTACTCCGGGTAGGAAGGCCTCTGAAGATTTGGTAGATCCGCGCCTGAGCCTTCCTATGGATAACTCTGTACTGATCCGAAAAGTCGAGTCTATGATTATAATGAAATCCAAGCCTGAACTCTCTCAATATTATATAAGGCTTAGGCTAGCCAAAAGAGTCCAACTTGATCTGAAGTGTCCAGCTTGACTTGAAAAGTCTCTAATTAGACGGTAAAAATTGTATGGGCAGAGTATCGCGTAGCTCAAGAGCCTATTACAGCACAAATTTGACATCATAGCCCATTAAAGAGTCATTGGCTGCTTGCCGCTGCTCCTACTCTCCCTTCACCGTCTGTCGGTTGGGTATTCTTTGGTGATTACCTCATTCCCAAGGCATTTTTTCTCCAAATCAGGCTCGACGCATTGGAGGACTTTCGCTGAGTTCAGGATAAAACCAGCACAGTTGAGGATACACAGATTCATTCACAAAGAGGTCGTTAAATGGACACGAAGAGAATCCGAGATGACACGAGAGCTTAACACCAATTGCTACATGAATAACCCTAGAGTGCTACCAATCAACAAATGCGAACGGAGAGAAACGAGTATCGAGGGCGGTGCATTCTTCAGCCGGGCTTTAGTAATCTCACGAGATCCACGAGTTCGATACTTGTACAGCAAACTTCACATACACAATCCTTATTACACATTATAATAGTTAGTACAACAACGAAGAAAAATAAATAAAGAGAAGCAAGTGAAACAAGTCGGCGCCTGCTCGGTCAGTCGCTGTCGCTGTCTACCACCTTCTTCCTCTTCCTCACCGGCATCACCTCGTCTTCATCTTCATCATCCGTGCCGCCGTAGTTGTACTTCGAGGCCGTTGGCCTGGGGCGACGACTGGAACGAATGCACCTTGGCCTATGCCTCGTCAAACAAGGATGTTTCAAGTAGCCTACCTCGTTGCACGTGGCGGTGGTGGCGAGTCGTCCTCGATGATCACATCCTCATCCGAGTCCCAGTCGCCACCACCGTTCTTCTTGCCTTTGCCCTTCTTCCCGAAGAAGTCGGTCATTTTCGGAGAGTCGGACGAGCCGTTCTCCTTCTTCTTCGGCTTCGGCGGCGCCTTTTCCTTCTTCGCTGCCGGCGCAGCTGCTTTCTTAGCAGGAGCTTTCTTTGCAGGTGCCGGTCGATGGCTGCTTTCTTCGTCATCGTCGTCAGGGATGTCGAACACATCGTAGTTGTCCGACTTCTGAAAGCACTCCAATAAACGAGATCTCCTATCGCGCTCAGTCCACCTCGGGAACACTAACGCCTTTTCTACGGACCATTGAAACTCACCTTGCTCTTCTTCGTCGCTCTCCCACTGTCGCTGTCATCGTCATCCATAGCTTTCTTCTTTGGCGCTGCTTTCTTGGTCACTTTCTCACTGTCACTGTCATCGTCATCCATGGCTTTCTTCTTTGGCGCCGCTTTCTTGGCCGGAGCAGCCGCCTGCAATAATGTCATTTATGTGAAAATCCTCGTCCCCGCCGCATTCGAACTAACCTTTGAGGGTTTGCTGGGTGAACTCGAAGCGCCAAAGCTGTCATCGCTTTCAACGACCTTCCTCTTCTTCGGTGCTGCTTTTTTCGCGGGTTCAGTCTACAACGTTCCAAAATAATGATCGCGGAAATGTTTCAAGCTTGTGGCCAAGACTGTAAATAAAATTTTTCCGGCTAACGCTTCAAAGGATGTTTTGTTTAACAAGTCAGCGCGGAGAACTTCGACAAATCGAAATTCGTTCAGGAGTTTCATTTAGCAGTTCTGACCTCCACATTCGTAATAAAGCATTGCCAATTCCTCATCACGACCCTGATCTCCACTTAAAATTCCTTGTGGAGTCGAAACACTTTCCTGGTGAAGCAGAAAGAAACGAGTGGTTTGAAGAAGTTTGAAAAGGCTTTACTATGCGTTTTTAAAAGAAAAACCCCAATAAGATATGCCCACTTCAAGCGCAGTACCCTCTTTTGTACCGTTTATCCCTCTTAGCAGAAAAGTTTACCACATAATTAGGAAAAAAAGTACAAGATCGGTTGGCTGGGTTCTATGCTCTCCTCCGCTGAGGCGGAGAGCCACGTGGACCACATACCGGAGTTCTTTGTATGCGCACGGATCCTCTGCTTATAAGAACCTCATATCGCAAATCAAGTCAATACGCGGTGCAAGACCAAATTCGCAATCGTGTTGCTACCAAGTCTCAGGGAGTGATCGCAATGTTGATTCATAATAAAAGAAGATCCATCTACGTAGAAAGAGAATCCCACATCAATCTACTCTAGAAACCGCTCGCCGTGTCATAAAATGTCAATTCTATGCAGCACAGTATGCTAATTCGCGACAACACCAACCCTTGAGCCTCTCAGCCTCTGTATTCTTTAGATACATAACGTGTGCATAATGCAGTAGCATAGTAAAAGTCATAGGCTACATTCTCTCTGGCTTAATCAGTCGTTATACATCACCCTCTTTGACGAGCGCAGTGTGACTACATGTTCCCTTTGTACCAGCATCGATTTACCAGACTTGTAGCTGACCACCCATCACACTGATTTCTCTCGTGTTTTGCAATATCAGTGACCATAACACACGCCAGTCGCTTCAATCGCTTTCCCGCATCACTCGCAAAACTAGAAATAGCTAGGGGGGATAAAGCGGTAGTCTAGCTATCGGCTGCAGCTTCACCCTAGAATTCCCTTGTGGTTGATTTATACTGTTGTCAAGCACGCCTACGTGCCACTGCACTAGGTTAAGCCCGTATAAAATTCGGTACCATCTATTGGACACCATTCTATATTGAATATTTGCTTCAAAGTCTGTCCGTCGGTCACCTCATTCCCGCGACCTCCACCTTAAACAGTGCCCCGCCTGTATTTGACTGATTGTTACATGTCTTTGGCTTGTTATGAAGTCTACCACCTTCAAGATTCGCGCTATCAAACAGCCGGAGGAGAATATCGCTTCCACTTCTGTCGGCATGGAGCTACTAACCTTAGCGGGAGGTGAATCTTCGTCATCGTCCAACGTCACTACATCGTCCGCGTCCTCATCACCAGCCCCAGAATGGCCATTCATCTCAGCGTCTTCCTCAGAGTACCGCTTCGGCTAAAACGCAACGAACAAATACAGCATGACACTCAAGACATCAACTCGACGCCGTGCACCACTCACCACCCCTCTAGTGCTCCTCTCCTTTCTCTTCGGCAGCACTTCCTCGAAATCGTCATCATCAAATAGTGCACTTTCTTCAGGCTAAAACAACAATTTCCTTTAAGAGCAGTGGATTCAAAATATCAAGATTTCCCTACGTCTTCGACATCACTAAGCTCGCTAGTGCTGGCATCCGAATCCCATTCCTTCTTCCTCTTCTTCGGACTTTTCTTCTCACTCTGAAAAAACTTTTATTGAGGTGGAAGAAGCAGTAAATTCCACCATTACGGTGGGATGTCCACTAACCGAAAGGAACTTCTTTATGTCGTCTCCTTCCTTCTTCGGCTGCTTCGGCTCTTTAGGTGGTTTCGGCTCTTTGTGCTCTTTCGGCTTCTTCTCCCTTGTTGCTGCCGCTTTGATCTTGTCATATTTCTCCTTCAGCGACTTATCGATGCTTGGCTCGATCCTGATACCATCCTTGGACGGGAAGACTTCCTAAAAAACCACGAATTGACCAGCTGAAGTCAGTCCTCAATCTACCGCACATACCGCGGCAAACGCTGCATTCCTCTTTCCTTGTTTCGGCTTTTCCTCCTTCAAGAACTTCTTCGCTGCGTTCTTGATATTCGACTCAAGGTCAGCCTTCTCCTTAGCCTCCTAAACATACCAGTTCTCTAGTTTATATACGACGTCGAAATAGGCTTACTTTGCCGAGCAACAGCCTACCTGCTTATCCAATGCAGCAAGAAACACGTCCAGATCGGCAGTCCACAAATCCGCCCATGACTTCGACTCCAGCTCGCGCAGCTCTTTCATCTTCTCGTCACTCTCTTTGAGCAACTTGTCCTTCTCTTCTTCTGACAGCTTGATGAGCGCCATGCCAACAAGGTAGTCATAGTCGGACAGCTTGCCGTCCAGCTCCTTGTCCGCATCTCCAGCTCCTTCCTCCTAGAAATTCAAGGGTTTAGTTCAGCTTGGACGGCGGAAGTGGCAAAAGGCATAAAAACTCGTCTGGCTGCAGTCTCAGATTCGCCTTTTCGTAATCATGTTATGACCGGTGCCCCTAAGGAGCGAATACTGTACCTCCGCGCCTTTATACACCACCGAAACTCTTTAGGTGGCATTTCTAAAGCAGAGGAAGATGCTGTCGGTAGCTTCCCATCCCCATCTGTGAAATGCTATCGACAAACAGGGAACACTTGGGGACGCGACCATCAATGAACGTCATAATACCATATGTTTATCATCACCGACTAGCAGACAGAGCACATTTCATAGCCTTTAATTCGATATTCAAGCACTAATGCACGAACCTGTTCCTCTTCCTCAGTTGCATCAAATCCTCCACTCTCCTCAAGCTCCTTCTTCTTCTGAAGATCTTTCCACTTCTTGATCGGATCCGGATCGAATCCTTGAAAGCTATCACTTTAAGACATTTCAGGGAAGATTTGGACCTGTTGGCGAACAAATGAGCTCTGCTTTCGAGTTTAGTGAGAGTCGCTCGCAGCTCCTTTAGGTCTAGAAAATATATTCAAAATCTGTTTCCGCACTCAACCAGAACAATTATGAAACGGAGTAATCAACAAAGGAGCTACGTAGTACTACTAGCTTGGCCTAAAGCTGTATCACAACTATTTAGAAAATTAATCACCATCATAAATAAGAGGAAACCTCGAGATCATGTTGCTCCAGACAGTAGTGCTACACTTTGATTGAGATAGTACCAATTACGTCACTGGAACCACTGCTGGATAACCTTCAGCGCACCGCTTTTATTATTACTGTTTACCTTGGATCATCTTACTGCAGAACTCTAGCAGTTTTGTTTCAAGCGGCGTTAGCAGAGGCCTCACGACCTTAAGCAATTCACAAACTTGACGAGAAACGAGGCCCTTCCACTAAAGTATCTATATACTATCAGTACCAACAGTATTATCTGACCGAGCTCAGATAGGATGAAGAAAAGAGTGAATCATCGGGGTAGGGGTCATTATCTCGTCATTACTAGCACTATTTATCATGTTTATTTCCATAAAAACGTTTAAATTTGTCTGTTAGAAGCAACACGGCACCGACATTTCGCTCTGTACTTCCAGTAGCTAGTTCCGTTGCAAGAAATAATTCCAGACCAGATCTAGTTAGGTTGGTACCGTTAATGGCACAGCTTGAATAGTGTCAAACGGTCTTCAATGGTAATAGCGGAAGCTGATAGAGCTGTTGAAGAAGCCCAACAACAACAAAACAATTGCTGCTGCTCTAAGGCTTCAGATAGCAGTCCCTATAGATAAAACCCGCACCTTTCTTAATCAGCTGGTCTACAATTGCGGCCTTGCGCTTGTTCTCCATAACAATCTCTCCCTTGATCTTGGCGAGAATGAACCGAGCCTGTAACACGCAATGCAATCAGCAGTCACAGCCACAGCACATATAACAGGAAATGTTTCAGTCCTTACCTGATTGGTAAGCCGATTGGACTGCGCGCGCAACATGCCCTCCATGAAAGCCTTTCTCTCAATGTATTTCTGCTTCCTGGTCTCGAAGAACTCCGAGCAGATCTCCTCCACTGTATTGAACTTCCTTAGGCAGCCGGCTGCATCGAACAACACCTAAAACTTCATAGATCATCGCACTGTCCTGAGCGTAAAAAGCACTATCGCGAAACGCACCATGGACGTCGTGTTCAGCACCGTCTGCAGCTTGAACACCTTATGCAGACCTTCGGCTTCCAGCTCCCTCAGCCTTCCAGGCGGTAGCTTGATGACGAAGCGTACGGTAGCATCGGTATTGTACTCCTTGAAGTCACTAAAACGGCACAGGGGGTTGAATAGCTTTATGCATTGCAAGGAATATAGCGAAACCTGGAGAACGAGAACTTGAATTCCCACCTGATCAATGCCGGTTTCTTGTCATTCGACTCGAGCATTGGCTCCAGCACTGACTCTTTATATGATTGGGTCCACGTTTTGATGGGCAGCTCGGTGATTTCAATCGTGTCGTCACTAAGCACTGCCACCTCTCCGGAGCACACATAGCGAGATGAGTCCAATTGTTCTATAGTACCGCGGAAGTGCTTGAACCAAGGAGCCTGCAATGCACACTTGGATTAAAACCACGACGTGCAATTTGGTTATTCAACAACGGATCAGGATCAGCAGTGTTGTTCAACCCTCACGTATTTGTGCGGTCGGCCTAGATGCAGAACCGGCTGTTTAACTTGGAAGCACAGGGTCAAATTCTTACTAAGGGATCAGCTATCGTCTCGTCGCCGCTATACTTAACGCATGCTTCCCATAGTTAGTAGAGAACTCCAATTTTATAGAATATCACTGACAAACCAAAAATGGTGGCTGCATGCAAGGTTTCTGAGCCGTTTCGAACTCATATAGGGATCCTTACTGTCCAGCTGGTACAATCCTTTGATCGTACATTACAAAAATCCTAAAATTAGAGCTTCCTTCACCTGCTATCTGAATGGAAAAGATGTCTTCGATTTAGAGAGGATGAGACTATAGATTAATAAGACTACTACGCAGCCACAATTTGATCTGCTTTCGGACTCTGTAGAAGTCGATTTTGCTGAAATGCTAGTTGGCAAAAAAAATCACAGCCTCCTCTGGAGGTTAGGAAACGCCTCCGTATCCCCATTTGAAAATAAAAGTAAGAGCAGGCGAACATTCTGAGATCCCTACTTCATCAACAACAAAAAACTGATCTGACAAAAATTGAATCTCAAAAGCCGTACCAATGGCTTCGGTTGTTGTCCTCGGATGAGCATACGCATGTTCTCGCAAATTTCACGCGGATTGTAGTTGTGGATAGATGTCGACCACCCAGTACCGATGCCTGGAACAGGATTCTGATAAACTTTTTTTCAGAAGTACATTGCTTTCTTTGCTTCAACACAACAAACAACACCGAAACATCAAATCTCAAAGCTAAATTCACATGCGGTGGCCCCAGATTATCATGAACGTTCCGGCAGTTTTCCATCGACGTAAGCTTCCTAATTCGCCCAATTAGCATTAATAATGTGATAAGTGGAGAACAAATGAACACTATAACCTAAAAACAAAGGTAAATTGTTACAATTAGCCGAAACCATCACGAGAAAATCAAATCCTCACAGTGGCGATAAAAGCTCCCCTGGGGACTACCGATTCTCGTGCAATTACTAATAAGGTAATGCTATATAAAGCTATAATCTGTATAATACCAATATAATGTTATAATCCTTATAATGCTTCCAGTAGATGTTGATCATTTTTGCGTGACAATGTCTTTCCGCAACCCACCTGATGCTCCATTGACCAACACCGTTGGAATAATCGGGCAATACCATTCGGGTTCGATACGTTGGTTCTCCTCGAACAAGAAACGCAGCACATGATCGTCAACAACAGGGAACAGCGTGCGGGCCACCGGACTATAATTAAAGTGTATTTAGGTCAATCACAAAATTACGTAAATGACCGAGACGGCGTACTTCAGCTGAGTGAAAATGTAACGAGGAGAGGCACTGTCCTTTCCTCCTTGAAGGCGTGTACCAAACTGACCAATGGGCAGCAAGAGGTTCACGTTATTGGACCCGACGAAATCCTAAACGACAAATTCAAACTGCAGTTCCCGAAAAACTACACAGCAGCCGCGTACCTGTGCCAAATTGATAATCGTTCCCATCAACGACTGTTCTCCATGATGGTAGGCTGACAGCTCTCCGACTGCTCCAGCCAACTGGGCTACCTTCACCTCTCGCTTATCAGCTCGCTTGAAACATGCAAACAACACCTGGAACAGCAATAATGGCCGTAAAACCTCGCGGGATCTCAAACTATCCATATCTAAGCTAGGTCTTAGTACGATGAGTATAAGGAAAATGACGGAGAGTCCTATTCCAGTGCATTCAATCAAATCCGTCTTTTGCCGCACATTCACTGCAATGGTTGAAAAATTTCTGGGACTCTTTCTCCTCGTTCTCAGGAGAGCTTGCTCCATTGCAACTTTCATGCATTAAGTTTTACACTGACGTCTTGTTGCGGCCAAAACCTTTGCGCCAGGCGGGACTCGAACCCGTACCTAGTGCGGGAGCACTCTACGCCATTACACCACCGGCGGATGATCATCAGGAGAGCCTGCTGCGTTCGATCAAACAGCCCCAGTGATGTAATGGCGTACAGCATTTCTGCCCGGTCAGCGTGCGGTTCAAGTCCCATCTGGCGCTAGAGTTTTGATCGCAACAAGACATTGATGTAACAGCTATATAATCCTATTACTAGGCACCTGAGGCTTAGAGAAACTGATTTGAATGAACCATTTCCTGATTAGACCTCCGCAACATAACGTGGACTCGCCCAAGGCAACTTGAATCGGGCCATATGTGGGCGCCCGCGGGGTTGTGACTAATTCTTCAGCTGATAATGGGTAACCTGTGGCATCGAGTTATCTACAGTGAACGCCGCTGGGGCTAGTACGCGGCATGCTACAATAACTTCAGCACTGCAGTGATATAGACAGTGATTAGGACAGATACTAACGATAAGTCCATTGACAACGGAGCGTGGCTCTTATCTGAAGATAGGGAAGCCTTAAGTGTGCAATAGACGAGAGACGGAGGAGGCAAGGAGCACGAGGGAAAGGGTGCCTCTAAAGCGCAGGGCGCTATAGGTATCACGAACCCAGGGTGGTCAGTGAGATCAAGGGTAGCGCGCGGGAGAGCCCGCATAAAAGGCCGCCTAGCCAGCCACCCGGGGTCGACGGCTTTCGCAGCCATCAAGGAGGTGCCACGGCGAGTGCACCGAGTCCCGTTCCCTCCTCTGGCAACCTGTGTGGGTGCCTGTCCCCTGTGAGAGTCCCTTCCCTTAGTGAGACGGGAGTCTCCGCGGCCTTAGTGGCCATTCTGGACTACTATTTTTTTAGCAAACCAGCTAGCGGCACCTCTCCCTCCAGCCGCCTCCTCCGTCCCAGTGCTTCAGTGTTCAGTACTAACGTTTTATCCGCTGTTTTCTTTTGTTGTGAATAAACTTTCTATCGTTCGCGTCGTTTCTGCAACTGTTCGCCGGTAATCGGTGTGATATCGAGAGACGACTTGAGCTCCTATTGCACGTAAGCACCAAGACCAACCAGGCCAACTGAAGGTTGGACGCTAAGGACAAGCAGTTATATCCGACTTCTTCGCAAGGCATGTTCAGGCACTAAAACTCATTCAATAAGATGAAGA
Source organism: Heligmosomoides polygyrus polygyrus (assembly GCA_947396885.1). NCBI lineage: Eukaryota > Metazoa > Nematoda > Chromadorea > Rhabditida > Heligmosomidae > Heligmosomoides > Heligmosomoides polygyrus. The sequence goes on from OX377202.1 coordinate 28,048,339, forward strand.
ATGCGGTGTTCCCCATAGAACACATACAACTCTCCATTGTGATCCCCTACATACCACCGTCACCTCACGTAATCACGCTGCCGTCGTCCTAGTCTTTAGTTTTCCACCTTTCCCAGACCTCTAACAATGTCTTCAGAGACGTGGGATTATTCGTGGAAGAGTCGACATAAGGAACAGTCCCTGGAGCACCGAGCCGCCGAGCTATCGAATAAGAACAGGTATTCAAACACTAGCAAGAAGCATGCGCGAAGTCTTCGATGGCGGACTGGCTATTCTGCACTGTAGGTGTATAAATTAAGAGACTGAAAACGAAAACCATGTCCCAGCAGTTCATGGAAACTAATCAGGTCCAATTCTTCAAGTTGCAGTTCGGTATTCAAATCGCCAATTATTTCTCTACCACGAAAATCGGCTTTTAGCATCACAGCAGCACGCCGCTAAAGGCTGAAATAGTATTCACCTTTCGCTGTCCAGGCTTGAAGCCATCAACAAGACTTGGAATCGAGCGCTCGTTGTCAGTGTTCGAGAAGAGGACGAGTTCCTGAACACAATTCGTTATCAGATTTCATAGCACAACTGATGACCGAGAAACTGTACTAACCTTATTAACGAAGTCACTGAAGGTAACGGTTCGAGTGTCCTTGTTGTAGAGGTACTCTTCCTCAAGGCCTCTAGTTCTACGTTCCTTCTTTTCAGCCATCCACTTCGTTAGCCAATCCTGAAAGTCAACGTAGACTCAACGAAATCTGGGCTTCACTGCATCCTCTTCTGCCACGTACCTTTCGCTCTTCGATCTTCTTTTTCGAGAAAGCCATGTCGACCGCGTTGTCATCTTCAACCCCACCGTACTTGAACTTGATTCGATGGCGTACCATGTCGGAGAAGTACTCCTTCGCCTCTTTTGACGTCGAAGTACCTGTAGTACATGGTGTCATAGTTTGACTGCAAAATAAATTCCACGCTTTTCCGATTTTCTTACCCAATCCTTTGTAGTACTTGATCTTGTACGTTTTCCAGTTGTCGGTGTTGTTTCTCCACTCATTATACTCCGGAATCGAGAAGAACGACAGCTCTTCCTTTCCTTTTGTGGCCTTAACAGTATGTTAAAGTAGAATGAAGTGTACGTGACTCACTATTTAACAAACCTTCACGATGGGAGTGATGAACTCCTCCACAAAGTTTCGCTGGATGAGACTTGGCCAGTTATGGTGAATGAAGTTGATCACGAGGCCTTTGATATGAGACCCGTCTTGATCCTAAAAAGCTTTGTTGTATAGAAGCATTCTGAACCCAGAAGACCTCAAGGGGCCTCTCTTTGGCTCACCACTAACCTGATCAGCCATCACCATCACTTTCCCGTAACGCAGCGACTTGAAGTCCTCTTCTGTCTCGTACTTCTTTTTGTACTGGAGCCCAAGAATCTTGATCAATGCGTTGATCTCTATGTTCTCCGCCACCTGAAGATGAAATACGAACATGAAGCCTGATGTTTCCTACCGAAGTGGCGGTGCACAAACCTGCTTAATATTTCCTTCTCGAACGTTCAGCAGCTTACCCCTCAGGGGAAACACTCCGTACCGATCACGGCCAACCACTCCAAGACCAGACACAGCCAATGTTTTGGCTGAGTCTCCCTCGGTAAGAATCAGAGTGCAGAGCTGCGAGTTCTTCGTTCCAGCGTCGTTGGCATCCTCGAGCTTTGGTATACCCTAGAAAATATGTCGCTTAGAGAAAGCCAACGCAACGACCTCGCTGATATACAACGCGTACCTTCAGCTTGGTAGTCTTCTTCCCGCTGCACTTCTTATTCATGTCTTCTTGCTGCTTGAACCGGACCCAAGCCAATACAGCGTCCACAACACCGCAGCTAATGGCCTAAACCATATGAAATCATTGGAATTTCTTCTTAGAGACTGCATGTTTTGCCAAAAAACCAACCTGTTTGGTGAACTTATCACTAAGTTCGCACTTTGAACCAAATGACTTTGACTGCAGGGTCATGGTCTCTTTCGTCTGGGAGTCGAACGTGGGATTCTCGATGAGGCAATTTACAAACACCCACATGTGGTTTTTGACCTGAACAAGCAAAAATGGCCTGTTAAGCTGCCACTATAACGGTCAATGACAACATCAAATGCCTCTTTACCTGGAACGGCTTCACGTTCACGGTACTCTTGCCGACCTTCTTCTTGATAACATCGATGAGTTTCGACACCATCTGATCCGCGACGTAGTCGACATGTCGTCCTCCCTAAAAGCTCGCCTTCAGATCATAAAGACCACAGTTTAAAAGCGAAACAACTCACCTTTGTAGTGGCGATGCTGTTGACAAACGAAACCTGCTGGAACCCCTTTTCAGACACAGTGAGCGCCACTTCCCAGCGTTCGTTGACCTTAAAATAACAGCGATAGTCAAAGGAACCGAATGAGAACGTCGACAAGACGCGCTACGGAGTTTGCTGAGAATCTGCAAGCAATTTTTCGAAGCCTAACTGGACGGATACGCTTAAGCTCTGCTTCGTTCACAGTCCGGCGAGGTATGCCTTTAGAACTTGCTAATTTTCAGCGCCCAAAGCGGATACACCAATTGACGAATACAGATTGAATCCGACACCGATTCAGACATTCCAAACCCATGATTCTTTCACCCTCAGACTTCATTTGGGGGGAGGCAAATCCAGCTATACTACATATGGTGGGAATAGAAGCCATAACGATGGAAACATGAATAGCCACTATCGGCCGTTTCAGCTTGGCCTTTCTGAGAAGAAGGCGTAAAGACCGCCGTATAAACTTAATTCTTGGCCCTTTTCCAAGGAAGAAAAGAAACCTAAAGCATCGCTTTTAACAACCACACAAACAGGTCAATCCCCGCCATAAAAACTCACCGATTCATAAACCACTTTCGCTGGCTCCCCAGTTGGACCGGTAATATCCTTGGTGTACTGCTCGACGTACTGTTTGAACCCTTGTATCTACAAAGGATTACCTATGTTTGACATCCTACAAGACTTTTCCACTTAAATACCACAAGTTGCACTAACCGGTAGAACCTTCCCATTGAGGAACACTTTAACACCCTTGGTGGCACCAGCAATATCGTAGGCGCGACGAGACATCAGTCCAATGATATCGTCGTCAAGCTCCTTCATTTTGAACTTGGTCAAGTCAGGTTTGAATGTGATCTGGAAAAGCATGTCTTAGCATCTGGAGCATCACCGGATCAAAGACTGCAACCTTACCTTGGTGTAGTCGTCACTGGTAGCCTTGACAATCTGTGGCTCTTTATCCTTGGTCATATTGTTGATCCAGGTCTGGAATTAACTTACAGAATAGGACCCTATTTCATACTTGTGCTCCTACTAGTGCCTATTCCAAGGGCGAAAATTTACCTGCTTGAATGCTTTACCATACTCCTTTGACGAGGTCTCTAGTGTGAACTCGGTTGAGAAGATATTACACAGCTTAGCTCCGTACCCATTACGTCCTCCGGTAACCTGAACTCGTAGTCATTTCGGAATGGAGAAACAAATGACCGTCGAATTCACGACGTACCTTTCTCTCACTATCGTCGTAATTGGATGACGTCAGCAGCGTTCCAAAAATCATCTCCGGCACATACATATTCTCCACTTTATGGTGTACGACAGGGATACCTTTGCCGTTGTTGAAGATGGATACCTGGTTCTTCTCCCTAGAAATACCAAGATGAATGTCAAACCACTCTAACAGCTAGCTCCAGAACCACGGCCCTCCATTTTGTTTTTGGAAAAACAAACCGATAGGTATTTCATCTCTCAAATACACTAGTTAGCGACTACAAAACTATAGACACTACAGTTGTCAATCAAGAACAATTAATCTACCAGTTACCCGATGAGCTTGGAGCGCAGGGGCCATTCGTATTGATGTCGAAAATTCTCGAAATAGCTTGTGGGTGAAAAGAGAATAATCAGTACCTCCACTTTATGTGGAAATTATGTGCTCGAACTAATGTCTGAAACGCAATCACAGTTCATCTATTTTCATCGAGATTCTCGCACACTAGAAAACATTCTCGTAACAAACTCACCAGGTTTAGGAAGTAAAAACGAATTAGCTCACTCATATTTAGCAACCACCTAAAAAACCCCACCCTTTTTGAATCTTCTACACAGCGCAGACCTGACATCAAATGATTTGTAGCATCAGCATCCACGATCACTGTGAATTTTGTGTTAGCGCCATTTCAGCAAATGAGATCCCTAAAGGCCAATATATTTCGATGAACTCGTCTTAGAAAAATCCCGTCCCGAGGAACTTTGAAGCCTCCATGAAAAAAAGAGTTAAAGGAAAAGTGGAGACCAAAACATGCCATAATCAGAGGTGCGCAAATAGGGTGGGGTCACGCTCAGTACAACCCTATGCGGTTTGTGAAATACAACCACGAGTGACCCCCGCCCCGACCCTATTTGCGCTCCAGAAGCTTTATATTGATATAATTGTAATGTGGCAGTAAATACAACACCCGGGGAAGACGTTTCAAAGCTCGGTCTCTCTCTCAGAGTACGTTTCCATGTTGCCATACAGAACAGACCGACGGCTATCCGCTCTTCCCTACAAAGAAACTGGAGTGGATGACGTAGGATAAATTGCGACTGATTGTCGACATACCAAAAGTACAATAGTACCGAATCCTTTAACATGGTCCTAATCAGACTGAAACGATCTCAAGACTCAACTCACTTTTCTATGTTAATTTTGATGCAGTTCATCTTCGGATCTCGCTGCTTGTTATCTGCCGCATTTACAAGAATTTCATCGAAGATTTTGTACAATCCCGGCACGTATTGAATGTCTTTTAGCACAAGTTTCTCCTTTTCCGAGTCGTAGATCCACATCGGCTAAAATGTGAACGATAATATCAGTTTGAAGACAGCCAACCCAATAGCAGTCACTGAGCACTCACAGTCTTCTCGGTGTACTCAACGGATCCGATGTAGGTATCCGGACGAAGAAGGATGTGCTCGAGTTGCGATTTCTTCTGGTAGATGTCCTCGATGGCTAACTTCTTCCCGGTTTTCGCCGCCTGATCGATGTTTGTGAAGACATTTTTGTCCTCATCTGTCATCGCCATTGAGATATCGGCTAAAAAGAAAATTTCTCATATCCGATAACGCTGATGGGTATTAATAATCGTTGTAACACACCAATCTTTTCCTTCTTTTCTTTAGGCTCCTTTGATTTTGGCGGAGCTTTCTTTTCGCCGGCCGGCTTTTTTGGCGCCTTCTTCTTCGGGGACTCATCCACGAAGAAATCGCTGTCCTCACTGTCGCTCATCGTTACGTTCTTGTTGTGAGTTTAGAGGGATGAGCAACCTGAAGAGTCGATTAATTAGCGTGCGTACATACCACACTTCGACGCACGCCACACTTCGTACTAACCAACAAGCAAAATCGAACCAAATTCAGTTCAAATACAAAACAATGGTAGAATGAACAAGTGAATTCTGGGGCCGGATTCATCAACGACTTACAGTAATTTAACAGAACATTACAGCCAAAATCCCTATTAGCGCGGCTTATCAAGCGATATGGATACCGCGTTATCTAAGTTTTCCTCTGTGAATTCTCTGTTAAAGTTATGTAAGTCGTTGATGAATCCGACCCTTGGATAACCTTGAACTTACAAAAAAAGAGTAAGCTTTCAAGCTTTTTGGAGATCCTAGTCCTAGTAGAACTGTGTAGGCATGTTTGATAGGAGATGCTTGTTAAAAGCCCCAAAATTCCAGCATCTGCCCGAAAAGTGAGAAATGAGAATCTTATGGCTAGGTTACTTCTTGCTCTGGGAATTTGGATTTTCCTTGGCAGAAGCCATTTCAATGAAGAAGAGGGGCACCATACCCCTTAGCACGGTTGGATCAACTTGGATTATCAAGCGCTCGTGCCCGTTCCGAGATTGCACTTGGTCGTGGAACGCTCCTATAAAAACGGTTTCTGTAGGCTCGAAACCGTGAGCCACGTCAGCGGAGCAGAGCAGAGAATTGGAGAAGAGAGGAAACTCCGGGACCTGGCAGATCCAACTTGCCCGTTTTAAGATACCTTGCCGGTGTGAAGAGGGCAGCAGCCCGCTCATACAGATTCCTCTGCGATGCGTCCGATTAGGCTCTCACAGTTCAACAATCCCGCTTTCACCCTCACAAATGATGAACGGTGGTTGGTCAAGATTAGTGGATGCGTGGTCCCGCGACGATTGTCTTTGAATCCGCCTAGGTCGACGGCGTTCAAACTCAGGTCCCGCAACGCTTGCCCAGGACTTCGCGATGAAATACCGGAGCACAATTCGTACTCAATTTTTTCGCCTGCTGCAGTTTATCGGCGAGTCGAAACTACTAGGCCAAGAAGGGACTACATCCTCCCCAACTCAAATTGTGCCGCTTCGGCACGCTTTAACGCTGACCCATTGAAGTCCTGGGATATCCATGAAGCAAACAAAAACGCGGAGAACAAGGTACTGAGCGCGTTTATGTCCACAGCACACTGGCAAGATATCTTAAAACGACTAGGTTGGATTAGCAGACCACGGAAACCTTTCCCTTGCCTCGTTCTCTGCTCTAATTCAGGTCAGTGGAGAAGAGCAGAGAAACCGTGTTTGTGAGTGCTCTACGATCATGTGCAATCTCGATGGGCACCAGCCCGCTCTAAGTACCGAGAAAAACAGCAACTCATTAGCTCAGACGTCCACGCCGCGGAAGCTTCTGCCTCAGCGGAGACGACCACGGCCAGGGCCTCATGCGGGAGGTTTGACATGGAAAAGCACAACACACGCTCCGAACATAGGCAACCTCGCAAGCAGCAGCAAATCCATGGAAAGAAGCGCCGGCCGAATCCGCAGAAGGCCGGTGAACGCCGACACGCGGCGCGGCATCGACGAGGGGCGCGCGAAACGCCGTCCAGCGCGTTCAAACAGCCCGTTCGCGCCGCGTACCGTAGGTGCGGAACTGGAGCGTGTTTGACGTCGGTTGTTCGGAAGCGATCCCCACAAAGGCGGCCGACGACCGCTGGCGCGCGCTGTGCACACTAGAGCGCGGAAACGTACGATTTATTCAAAGGTCCTGCACATAGTCCGCGACAAAAGCGAGTGATCGCCCACGTATAGCGTGCGAAGCGGTCAAGCCGAGCAATCACCACAAAATCCTTTCATGCTAGAGTGCCATTGTTGTCGCTTTTGGTTGCTCTTGTTGTTGCCGTCGCCCCGGTCGCCTGTTTACAGCATATATTTGTCTAATTAGTTCGTTTTTCAACGAACCAGACGTTCAGCGGCTTAGCGGCTGCCAAACCCGAGAATAGAACAACCCTAATCTTCCTCCATTCTCCTTTAGGCTTTCTTAACTGGTTTTACTAATTGTAAGTAGATTAGTGCGGCGGGATATGTTAGAGCAGAATATTCACTGCTCCTGTGGCCCCATCCACCCTCTATCGCATGTACGCGATTTGTTCTCCGAAGTGCCCATTACGTGGCGAGAAACCGATCTTGGGAGCCCCATTCCGAAGTGCTTAATCAGCAGAAACATAATTAAAATTAATCGGTACTGGGCGATAGGTCAACATTGCTTACCGCAAGACGGCAATAATACTCCTCCGAATCCCATAGATCCCATAGTCACTCTCTCTACCTCTTCCCTCCCCCGCTAATACAAAGAAACGGAATGAGACTGAAGCACGCACATCTGACACTCACCCCGTTACCGCGACGGCTATGACACTTCTTCACCCCGACCCGCGTACTACGACTTCTGAGACACGTCTTCAGAAACCCGACGTGCGTTGGACGATATTGAGGGGGAATACAGGTCCCTCTTATTCCCGCCCCCTCTAGTGATCCTCCTTTGCTGATCCCCTCTTCACTGGTCACCCTCCTACTGGCCCTCCTTACTCAGCCCTACGCAAGTTGGACGTCTGCGGCACGTCTTCTGAATCCATGCGTACGTTGGACGGCATCTTTGGCACGTCTTCTGAATCCCTACCCACGTTGGACGGTATTGAGGAAAAATGTTGGTCTCTTTATCCCTCCCCCCCCCCCTAGTAGTCTCCCTTTGCTGATCCACTCTTCAGTGGTCCTTTTACTCTGAATCCCTACGCAAGTTGGACGTCTTCAGCACGTCTTCTAAATCCCTACGCTCCGCAATTGATCTCCATTCACACCCTGACGCATTTCCCGCTGAACATATCGTAAACTTAGACGCTTCGAGGATATAGTTCGCCAGCAGTCGCTCATGGTTAAGCTCAAAGAAAGACCGCCTGGTATACGCCGCACGGTCGTAGGTATCTCTTGGCTCCAGTCCCCCTCCACGCGACGGACACGTGACATTAGCCGATTATATGTAGTAGGATTACGCAGTCTAACGAGGAAGGTCAAAGAGGTCACCGTGGAGTTTCTCAAAGTGACCTATATAGGGTTGTAGAGCGTTGTCTGGGAAGTACCATAGTGGTTTCCAAATTTCCTGCGGACCTCTTGGTAGGTCAAAAATGGCAAAAAACTGTACCGCTTTAGTGCGGGCCGATAACGCAAAACTGACGCCTGGGATACCCTTGTCGTGCCCACAAATAGTCCTACAAAAGGTTTGGAGCTTCAGTCATTGCTAGAACATAGGAATTGATTAATTCCTAATTGAAGCGAGACGGTGCATTCACGGGAGGCGCGCGCCACCAAGGCCGCAGCGACTGGGTGGACGGGTGGTTAGCGTGGCGGACTTGCGGGAGGGAGGTGGAGGGTTCGATTCCGGCGGTGTGGTTTCCCCATTGCTGGGTGCACGTCTGGTGTTTTTGCACCGTAAAGTGCTTTTCTGCCTCGACTAGGTGTCATATTCGATTTTTAACCCTGATTTCAACCTTCTGTGATACGATTTGACTTCAAAACACAAGCCACGCTAATTAATATGCAATAAACTGTTGAACAGCTGTGGTAACGTTCTATAAAACACGCGAAGCAAAGCAGCTTCTGACACCAGCAGCAGCGGATAAATGCCAGGGAAGAGCAGCCGGAAGCTTCCTGGCAGGACGTGTCGACAGGCACTTCATCGAAGGCGTAATCCGCCGGTGTTGAGAAGTGCCCCGGATGTGTGTCCACATATCCAGCTGCCATCCACGCGTACGCAAAGCACCTTCGAAATACCGGAGCGCAGAATTGACTATAGGTCTGACTGACCACCTGCAAGGACGGGTGCCTTGAAAATTGCCTTTAAAATTTAAACATCAAGTGAGCTGGTCCGAAGCGATTCATGATTACCTTCAAAGTATTGTCTCTTGAGAAGCAGTTGAAATCTGGACGGAAGTGGAGCAGCGTATGCTTACATGTAGCGCGCGTGGGTGACAGCTGGATATGTGGACACACATCCGGGGCACTTCTCAACACCGGCGGATTACGCCTTCGATGAAGTGCCTGTCGACACGTCCTGCCAGGAAACTTCCGGCTGCTCTTCCCTGGCATTTATCCGCTGCTGCTGGTGTCAGAAGCTGCTTTGCTTCGCGTGTTTTTGTAGAACGTTACCACAACTGTCTGTAGAGTTGCTGAGCTCTACAGAGCTCAGCAACTCTACAGACAGATTCTACCGTGCCGAGGTTCAAGGAGAGTCGAACATGGTTACCACAGCTGTTCAACAGTTTATTGCATATTAATTAGCGTGGCTTGTGTTTTGAAGTCAAATCGTGTCACAGAAGGTTGAAATCAGGGTTGAAAATCGAATATGACACCTAGTCGAGGCAGAAAAGCACTTTACGGTGGCAAAAACACCAGACGTGCACCCAGCAATGGGGAAACCACACCGCCGGAATCGAACCCTCCACCTCCCTCCCGCAAGTCCGCCACGCTAACCACTCGTCCACCCAGTCGCTGCGGCCTTGGTGGCGCGCGCCTCCCGTGAATGCGCCGTCTCGCTTCAATTAGGAATTAATGAAATCCTAGGTTCTAGCAATGATTGAAGCTCCAAACCTTTTGCAAGACTATTTGTGGGCACGACAAGGGTATCCCAGGCGTCAGTTTTGCTTTATCGGCCCGCACTGAAGCGGTACAGTTTTTTGCCATTTTTGACCTACCAAGAGGTCCGCAGGAAATTTGGAAACCACTATGGTGCTTCCCAGATAACGCTCTACAGCCCTATATAGGTCGCTTTGAGAAACTCCACGGTGACCTATTTGACCTTCCTCGTAAGTTGTTTTTGTGGGCACTACACGTCGAGCCTCACTTCCTTTTACTCGCCGGTAAACTTACAACCGGAAAAACTGAGTGCGAGTTGTCCACTGCGTTACCCCCACTGGCGCGTGATTCAAAAGAGGGCTTTGACGTTCGAGCTCTATTGAGCAACAGGTTTTAGGGTGATGTGTGATTCAGAACGATTCCGAACGTGAACATTCCAGTCTTGGCCATTTGTACTATTGCAAGTTTTGTAGTTTTTTCTGTTATGTACAAATATGTGCAGTCACTTACGATTGTATCACGCTGCTAGTGAATTTTTGGCACTATTGTACTTTCAGGGCTCCAAAGACTCCAAAGGGGGAGAGGTCGAAAAAATTTTCGCCCACACTTCACCCAGTGGGGTTATTTAGGGTGCTGATCACGAATCTGAAATCCGTTTTTGAAATTTCGGCCGATTACGGTAGGTTACGTTAGGTACCGGTGACTAAGGCTGTCGAGGTCATAGTCACCAATTTCGCCCAAAGTTCGCCTAGAGGGCTTATTTAGGGTGTTGATCACGAATCTGACATCCGTTTTTCGTTTTACGCTGGAGTACGGTAGGTTACGGAAGGTACGGGTGACTAAGGTAATCGTCACCGATTTCTCCCAAACTCCAGCGTAAAACGAAAAACGGATGTCAGATTCGTGATCAGCACCCCAATCAACCTCCTAGGCGAAGTTTGGGCGAAATAGGTGCTTATGACTTCGACAACCTCAGTCACTCGTACCTACCATAACCTACCGTAATCGGCCGAAAATCCATACGCGGATGTCAGATTCGTGATCAAAACCTAAATAACATTGGGCGAAGTTTGGGCAAAAGAATTCTTCGACCTGCTTCGATCTCTGGACTGAAAATGCAACAGTGCCATTTTTTCTACTAACAAGCATGTACCATAGTGCTTATTTTACTGCCCCACTAGTTGTGTCTTTGAAAGGCTTTCGTGACATGTCAGCTGAGAAAGGGAATCCACGGTGGGTGCAGTCTCTTCCCATGGATCGATAGAAAGTCTCAGTCTCAACACCTCAATAATTTGTCGAAATGCCAAGTAAAATGAGGGATTTTTTTTTGAACAGCCAAATAATATACTTTACTGTTCGGGACCTTACTAAGGGGCTGATCATACTTTGCGGTGGGAGGTATCGGTCGGCCAGGAAAATCAAAAGTGTTGATTTCTGCTGGGTGATTGCCCGGGAAAAGTCGATACGATACTTATGATTTTCTTGGCCGGGCCGGTTGATCCTGTCTCGAAGCATGAACAAACCGTGACATCCATGACTCTCTTCATATCAGTTAGATTGTTCGTTTGATGATGCGGTGAATGGAAAGGTCCAGCAACGAAACCCTGAGCCTGGATGAAAAGAACTTGTGTATTGATTAAATCTAGAACGTGGAACTCGTCCGTACTTTTTTGGTGTACATTTAACGGTGTATCTCAATTTACAGACTGGTGTAACAGCGACATGAATCCCATTATGTTTCCCACTTCACTATCTGAAGAGGAGAAAGCGTTGAAGGAAATACACGAGAAGCTCAAGTCCTTGGTGAGTTGGTGGTGATCTTCGGTGACTCCGATTCCTATTTTCGCGTTATAGCGCCGCCTTGCTGCAGAGCGAAAGAGCTTAGCTTCAGGAGACGTCTCGAGCATCGAAAAGAGTCGCGTTCGAAAGTGTATGTCTCTGCAGCAGCTGATATTCGTCCTCTGGTGCGGCAGCAGCTCAACATTGTGCTTTCAGCTGTGGAAGATGCTGCTTTTGCTACAGAAGAGCTCAAGAAGAAGGTCATTGCGGGCGCAATAACCGTCAAGAAAGTGAATGAGAAGCACACCTTCAAACGGGCGAAGATCGACAAGAAGGCGCGCACGACGAGCGCTTGCGAAGAGGGCGAGATTGACGTGAGTTGTTTGGCACTGTTTACTGCTTAGCAGACCTTTTATCTTCGCTAAAATGGAACAAAGTCCATGTTCAACCTCGTGAGGTTGTTAGCCGACAAAAGGCGGGACATTAGTGCTTCTTTGGTTTCCACATGCAGTTAATTAGCCAAACGCTTCGAGCTGGTGTTTCCCATGTCGACATCTCCTGGAGCATAGAGTGTGTGAATAACGCGAGTGAGGCATGGGTAGGGTGAGTCGCCTGGTAACGCTTTCATATGGTAGAACACGCGAAATGTAGTGTGCATAACTTAACTGGCAATACCGCGCTAACCTTATCAACGCTGAGGTGTAGCTGGTTAAAAAGTACACGAAATGAGCAGGAATGGTGTTATGGTGGCTCTACTCGCCACCGTGGCACAGTTTCGCTTCGGTGAGTAGAGTGCTTGTCCATGTTTTTGCCCTGATCGCATGACTGCAATAGCAAGACCGCAACCCATGCGATGCTACGAATGAAGGGGAAATAAGGTTCCCATAGAACCACTAGGACTACCGATTCAAAAGCCTGATGAGGACACCATTAGAACACTACGTGGTGAGAAGTAGAGACATCCGATGACCATAATGAGGAGATGGTATCATTAAGATCGGCGATTAATCAGATAGAATCCAATGACCATTCGGTCGGCAGTGAATTCATGGTCCTATTAGGCTTGGAGGAGGGGGGGGGGTCACTTTGTACTCGCAAGGGAAGAGTCTGAAGTGTATGTCTGAACGGGTGAACGGGAGAGCGACTCATATATGGAGAATCTCCACCCCTCAATTAGTATGAAGATGTGTTTATTTATCGCCAAGTCGTGAAACCCAAGGAGTAGGGGGTCCTTGAAGTCACAATGGGATACGGCTTTGGGGGTTTTGTACGCCCGCGATGCCCCTATCGGCAAGCGGCACGGAGCTCAGTGGAAGTGGGGTTGCATCGTGCGAGGAAGGTCGGGGTTTGGCTCTTCCGCGCTGCTGCATTTTTGCATTTCAACTGACTGGCTGAGATTTGACTAATTCTGACGTCTATACCATTTTCAGAGTTTTCTGCGCATTTTTCAGCTGTACGCTGTGGAGAATACCTTTCTTGCGATTTGTTTATTACCGACGTTTGAGCTTGGCCGAATCTCGGTCACTCCGTAGAAATCTGAAATAACTGCTCGTGCTTTGCCTTATGCGAGACTGCTTGTTGGACGTTGACTAGTGATGTTCCGCAGCAGCCCAGGCCTGAAATCGCGGTGTGTCTTTCTCCATGGTTATGAGCACGCAACCGAAATCCAATTCAAGACGTACCCTCTCCTCTAAAACCGGAGTTCCACCCGAAAACGTTATCATTTGCCCACCTCTTGCTTGCCTCTCCACGTCAATCAGTTCATCTTGCGGATTCCAATCTTCCTCTTCTTCTTCCACCACTTCCAGCTGTTCGTCTTCGTCATCTTCAAGTTGACGTGCTTCGAAATCCTTGAGTATGCTGGCCATCCGTTCGGCCAGCTTGATTTTTTCCCTCTAAGGTTCCTTGTCTAAAGGTGGGCCACACTTCAGCGTGAGCAGGTGGATCACCACTCGAGCGTCGGCGGACATTGTTGGTGTTAGGTTTTAGAAAATCTTTAGCAGACCTCCGATTTCCAGGTGACAGGCAAAGATGAGGGAAAGAGTGTATCGATGCCGTTTAGGTTAATTTGCGGGATCATCACACCTCGTTTCTCATTTGATCCACCTCCGACGTCACATCCTGGTCTCTTTTGAAAATCCGAGCAGGACGGCTTTTCCTGAGGTCATGGTCTATATAGTCACAATTTATAAGATGATAAATGCTACTGTGGGTCTTTCTGTAAATGACTTCTATTCAATATCTCATTCGAACACCAGAGGTGGCCCATGGAAAATCCAAATTCCTAGAGCTCATAGTAATATTAGATCTACTTTCTTCACAAACAGAGCAGGCACTGAATTCCTGAAATTAACAAAGAAATTTGTGCTTCCAAACTCCTTGAGGCAATATAAAATGATTATTGACAGGTATCTGCAAGAAGTCTCCTAGTACTTCGTTTTCTTTGATTACATTGTTTCACTAACCACTGGTTCTGTTCTTGATGTTTTCAGTGTTCTGATTTTTTTTTCGTATTGTGTTGTTTTTTGCGTGGGTTTCCACGTATACATAAATAAATAAATAGGGAAACAAACTGTGAGAGCCTTTTTATACGCTGCCCGTATTGTGCCCAGTGCTGCTTCGTGCACTTTGTACCTGTGTATCACTGGTGTTGAACATTTATACATCACCATGTTGAATACCACAGCGTGCAGCTGGAGAAATGCGCAGAAAACGTCTGAAAATGGTATAGATGTCAGAATCCCCCAAATCCCAACCAATCAGTTGAAATGAAAAAATGCAGCAGCGCAGAAGAACCAAACCCCCGACCTTCCTCGCATGAAGCAACCGCACTTCCACTGCGCTCCGAGCCGCTTGCAGGTAGAGGCATCGCGGGAGTACAAGACCACCAAACTCATGATGCGCCGTATTACATTGTGACCCCCTACTCCGTGGCTTTAACGGCTTGGCAAAAAATAAGCACATTTTATACTAATTGAGGGGTGGGGATTCTCCCTATATGCATCGGTTCGCCCGTGCAGACATACGCTTCAGACCTTCCCTTGTCAGTGGATATTCACCTCGGTAAGAGGTCACATGTATGTTCAATTACATCAGAAATGGCCTAGCTCAGTCCATCATAGGGGTAGAACGTACTGCATAAAACTTATAATTTAATACGACATAGAACATTGAATAGGGCTGTCCTATATGATGACCTTCTCCGAGCCTATTTTCGCCGAATCCATTTTAGGAAATTGTGATGCTCTCGCTAACAACGAAGAGTATGCGAGTTGTTTATCATTAATATCGGTGAATTTTCGTTAAGATTTTGAAAGAACTAGGCTGATTTGAAGCTGTCTCTCATGCAGCAAAATTTTCTCGAGGCTTCAGATTCAGTGCGGATTAGCGGCACTCTTATGATGTTGTTGACAACATATAGCCTCTATATCAGCCGCATCAGGCTTGAGCAAAAGTATTCAAACTCTTATGATGAACTATTCTCCTGCCTTTTCTTGCAAGTTTTCCATTTTTTCGCATTATAGTGCTGGGATGGACCACCGCTGAATTTCCCTCCATACGATGTTTATCAAAGACATCCTCAACTAGGACGGATTCTCCCTTCAACACCCTCCAGCTCGTATTGCGTCCCGGACAACTGCGTAAAATTCTCATAACTCTTCGTTAACTCACAAACTTTTTTTACTTCTTGTACCTCACTCAAACAGAATCGTATAATTGATGTAGAAGAACATAATTGTCTTCGTTAGAATTCCAGAATTCCTCGTGGAAGGTTCTAGAGTCATCTTCAGAAAACCTAAAGTTCATATCTTTTGCTTGCTTGAAATCAAGAGTCGGAAACGGCGAACACCGACGCAGTTGCTTTAGAAGACGAGCCAGGTTTTTCGTCCAAATTTTTAAGTGGTGAACGTCTAGACCGTGCGCTTTTGATCGAAACTGGTTCTTGTGCAAAAGCGGAGAAGTGGTTGAAACAAATGCACCCTTTATGCCGACGCAATTGAGCGAAGGCTGATCGGAAAGATCTCAATCGTCCTTCTCCGCTCGTATGTGAGGGCAGTGACCAAATCTGTGTCTCATGGATTATTCAGATTTTTTTTTGCAACGCTATATCAAGGAATTACAAGGCGACCATCTGTCTTCAAGTCCTTCAACATGACTGTTATGCGAACCTAAGGAAAACTGCCGTCTCTGAACTCAGAACGTGCCCTAAAACGTATGTAATCTTCCCATTTCAGTCGTCTTCGGAAGCTCCTAATAGCCCTACCACGTCCACTCCATCCACTGCCGATTCATGAGGTGTTTATATCCGAGCAGTGCAAGTGTTATCTCCTTCAAGAGAAGGCCCATGGGTTGGTCTTTCTCTCCTTTGCTTCACGTACGTTTTCCTTCTCCCATAATTGCACACATTTAAGATCTGGAACTGGAGGAATGTCGTCGGTTTGAACGATGTAGATGGAGTCGTTCAGTGCCAGCTCACAAGATCGAGCACATGGTTACTATGGTCATAATTTTTCATTTTTCTCATGCGTCGTTATAGTACGGGTCTGCGTTTCACTGTGTTTTCTCAATGAGCTATGTTTTGAACTGGTACTCGGCTTCAGATGAGTGCTTCAATAAAGAGTGGCTCACTGTGCATTTGATGTGCGTTATCCTTTAATTGAGCAAACACGCCAGCGGTGGTGACAATTCTGGGCGGTGCAGTACTGCTTTATTCTGGTTCTGTCAGCAATCATGCTATTTGGATTACGAATACAGCACCTACCTGATAATCTGCATGAGCGTTGTTCTAGTTGGCTCCTAGATGACTGCATGGCGCACAATATTTTCCGTAGTAAAGGATAGCGATAAGGTACGGTCTCAGTTTCTTTTGGGATGCGCCACGCAGTCTACTTCTGCGGGACGTTTCGAGGCAACTCGGACGCATACAGGGTGTTCCTAGATAGCCTGATGAAGTTTTTTTATATTATATTAGGTTGTCACATAAGTTCTGTCCGATTACGATAGGTCTTACTTATAGTTTTTTTATGGACGGAGAACATAACTATGTATAATTTGTATACCGTTTTGTAGCGCTTGTTTCACTATAAAACTCACAATACTGCTTTTAAAAAGTCGTAAACATAGCATCGTTTTATGTGCTGGACAAAACCATGGAAAAGTGCACTTCCGAGTAATAATGCATCGTGAGCAGGGATGTGCGGAATTTCCGTCTCTGTATTCCGAATTCCGATTTCCGGCCGTTTTTACTCCTTCCGTTCCGTTCCGGGTTCCGCCTTTTTTCGAGCCAGAAGACGGAACGGAAAAGAAGATGACTCATCACTCAGTGATTGTTTTGCACTGACTATTCACCACTTGAACTTATGCAGAGGACAGAAAAAGGAGATCAGCTATGCAGCTATGCAATAAATAAATATGCCACATCCTGCCAGCGCCAGGACGTGGCATATCTATTTATTTATTTATTCTATACGTCAAGAAGACTAAATTCGAGAAAAAAGAAGCAGAAACAACCATATGCAGAAAAGAAAATGAAGAAGAAAGCACTAGTAAAAGAAACGATAGTAAAAAAATGGCAGTGACTTCAGTGACCAAATAGAAAATATTGTACGTTAGAGACTCACTCACCTAGGTCCCTGGTGGCATGTAAGTTTAAGACGGGCTATGATAGTCAGGGAAATGGGCAGATATCATTGCGTGCCAACGAGGTTGTTTGTCCGCGTCAGCCAGCTATGACGCCCTTGTGGTAGTTGCCGGAACTTCGGGACATGGGTACGCTGGCCGCCCCATGGGACCGACAACTAGGGCAAACCACCTGTGGCACGCGAAGCAAAAATTGTGAAGTAATTTTATTATAGATAAAGGAGGATGTATTACTAAAAGTACAGCTTATGATGAAATCTAGGGACCCACATGAAAGAGTGACAGAAAAAGCATATCAAGAAAGGAAAGCTGAAGAGAAGTCGCCGCCCGCACTACAGAAGAAAGGATACATAAAACTAATAATCTCGTCAGCAACGAAAAAGCCATCAGCACGTTCAAGATCACAGAGGAGCAGGAACCATAACGTGGCTAAGCGGTTCAAGGTCACGAGCAGCGAGAAGCATCATCGAGAATCGGAAATCCCTAACACCTGCAAAACGTTGATTTTTTCCAAGCGTTTCTTAAAAATACGGTTGTTTACAGAGTTCAAAACCTCAACCGGCAAACGTCTAAGCCATCTTGCCACCCGAAAGAAAAGGCAATTGAATAATTGCGTGTAATTCTTATTTTGAATCGGGAGGTAGTGAAGGTTGAATGAACCAGCTCTTAAGCCACAAGGTCTAAAAATCCAGTACTTGCTTGCCCGGAGTTTCAACATCAACCACGAAGTAAATTAAAGCAAAACGTCAAATCAAAAATAATCCTTCTGTTCAACAAATATCTTAATCCTAGCAATTTCAGATGTTCATCGTAACTGGGTAGATCTCCCCAAGAAACTCCTTGATGCAGTCGAAACAAGTCTAGTGAAGGTTTTCTGAACCATTTCGAGTTTAGTTATGTGTTTTCTGGCCATGGGGTTCCATATCTGAGAGCAGTACTCTAAATGGGGAAGGACGTATGCTTTGTACAATTTAACGAGAATCTTGGGGTTGTTACTGCACACATTACGAAAAATGGAGTAGAGGGCAGCGTAGGCTTTCTGTGTAGCTTTTTCAATGTGGCGTGAAAAATCAAGCCTGGAGTCCGATTACACCAAGGTCATTCACAGTCTCACAGTTGCTTAACGGCACATCACCGATGGTGTAACAACCGGCTTGCCCTTCCCCTATGTGAAGCACGGAACACTTTTCCGGATTAATTGCCAAGTTGAATTCCGACGCTCAGTGGCATATGTTCGTCAAAGCAATGTTTAAAGCTGAACATGTTTCATCACATGCTTCTCGACCGTAAATACAATATAACTTGATGTCATCAGCATAAGCTTGAACATTGACATTAACAGACCTCGTTATGACATCAAAAACATCGGCCGTGTACAAGAGGAAGAGAAGAGGTGGCAATACTCCACCTTGAGGCACTCACTAGTGCACATACTCGTATCAGAATACTCAACCCCTACTCGAACAGTCATAAGTCTGTTCTCCAAATAAGAAGCGAACCAGTTTAGAAGGTTTCCACTGACACCCAAGCAACGCAGTTTATCGAGCAATTTCGAATGAGAAACGTTGTCGAAGGCTTTAGACAAGTCTATGTAAATAACATCTATCATTTTGTCTTGGTTGAGAATCTCCAATCAAACAAGCTGTCAGCAAGAACAAGCTGTCAGCTGTCGTAGCAGTTGAAAGCCCAGGAACAAAACCATGTTGCCTATGTGGAATAACATGACTCTTTCCAAGCAAGTCAAAAATTTCTCTCTGATAATTTTTTCCATACTTTAATTGGAGTAGATGTTATGCTGATAGGACGAAACTGAGAGACAGACTGAGGAGCTTCAACTTTTGGAATTGCTGTCACTATTGCGTATTTCCATGCCCGCGGAATCTCTCCTAGCATCATGGAAATGTTGAAGATCATCGCGAGAGGTTTAGATAACTCACGGGCGCATTTCCTGAAAATAATAGGAGGAATTCCATCAGACGGTTCCGTAGTAGAAGGTGTCAAATTCCTGAGAACTTTGTAAACGTCATCAGGATGAAAGAAAACGCTGGTAAAGGCGCGCACTGGTTCTGCACCATCTCTGTCAACATATAAACTTCCAGGCGGCAGAGGAACCGTCATTAGAGAAAAAGGATAAGGATAAGGATAAAGGACGATGTTACTCAATCCCTTCTGGGATGCGCCAGCGCATTCTACTTCTACGGGATGTCGTGGAGGCGACATGAATGCGTATTTGGCCATACAATGACTTGCGGTGGCCAGCCGATGAACAAGTCAGCGCTTTATCCTTCCCAGACAAGTCTGGTACCAATTCACCGACCCCGGAGGGATGGAAGGCTTGGTTGGCCTGGGCGGAAAATCCGAACCAGGAACCTGGTATCGGGAGCACGCGACCGTCGGCGCTTCCTCCGACTGCGCTACACGCGCCCGTTTAGAGAAAAAACCAGCGAAAAAACTGCCTAAAGCAACTGCTTTCATCTTATCGCAAGAGCACATTTTACCGTTGATGTCGGTAAAGGCTGGAAGAGCTCTGGTCGATTTGAGCTTGCTACGTACCAATCGATGAAGTTGATTCATCTATGCTTTCCTGGGTAGTTTCCGCTCACGATTAGCCCAAAAATTTTTCAGGTGGTAATCAATACTGGCACAAACATTTTTGTAGGAAGTACTATTTAAAGGATTTGCTGTTCTTCGAAATAGTCGCTCTTTTTGAGCCAGTAAATAGACAATCTGTCGAGGGAGGCGTGGGCTGAATGATTTCCTACTTTTGAAAGGAACGAACTGAGCCAGGTTTTTATAAACAACGCGGCAGAATCTCTGATATACATCATTTGTTGTCGTATAGTGATCGAAAACATTGGACCAGTTCACTTCCGAAAGACTTTGCCAAAGCGAGACAAAATCAGTGGCATGAAAGTCAGGAGTTGGTGGAGAAATGCTTGGTAAGACCAATAAACGTAAATCAAACTGTACGATGCAGTGGTCAGAGCTGGCTAGTGGTGGCAAAGTATGTACGCTGGTAACTATAGGGGAGGTTGATAGAATTACATCCAAGATGCTGTTTCCATGTCTAGCCTCAGTGGCAAATTGTGTGAAACCCGCTTCCTGGAAGAACGAGACGAACGTAACCGAATTATGGCTTAAATCAATGTAATTCCTCCAATCAACTGCAAGTTTATGGTCACCTAGAATTGTAGTTTTGTCTCTAACCGCAACCACCAGTGAGGAAAGAAGTTCAACAAGATTCTCGTCTTCGCAGTTTGTTGAGTTAGGAGGTCGGTATGTGACAATAAATCGTATAAGATTCGGCTGAGACGTTTTGCAGGAGAAAAAGTTAACGCAAAGGACATCCGCTTTCATGGGGAAACTATGGTGTAACACACTTGCATTCATTGTGTTTCGGATGACGCAGCAAACACCACCACCTCTGCCACTGCACCGGTCACCTCGATATACCGTATAGGGCAAGTTGGCAAGAATCTCGCTGTCCTTTATTTTTCCACTGAGCCATGTTTCGGTTACAAAAAACCAGATCGGGCTTTGCCGTCGAGAGGAAGTGGTGAAAATGAAACAGCTTATTAACTATGCTTCGTGCATTTAGTAAGTAACCTGTGAGATTGGAAGGATCACCATGCGCCCTCAAGCGTTTCCCGAGCCCCTGTTGCTGAGCTCGGAAACATGCTTAAGCTGCTCTCCTTGTCTTACCTTTGTTGCTCTTTTTGGCAACCTGCCTCAGCTCATAGTTTTGCCTTCTCTCCTCTAAAGTCATGCTCCTTCGCACGAACACGTTGCTATATCCTGCACTGCGAAGAAGCCGTGCATTAACTAAGGCCTTCCGCCAATAAAACTGGCATGGTAAGACGACCTTAACTAAGCGCGGCTTTGAAGCATCTGCCCTTCCCATTCTGTACATCTCCGCAGGCTCACAGTCAACCTGCAATACGTCGAGTACTCCTAAAACTTTATCCCTGAGTTCTGACCTGCGTTGATATGGTGGAAGGCTCTCCTCCGGTTCCTCGACTTCCGAGATGACTATACTGCTTCCTCGCTTCTCGGCCTCCGCATGTTCAGAGAATTGCTCAGAAATTTTCTCTCCAAGCACATTAAGCATTTGCAATGTGAATTGGTCGGAGATGCGTTCAGAGATTTTTTTGAGAAGCGAACTAATAGAGAGTCTTTCGAAGCCCATGCTTTGCAAGACTTCAGGCTGTTCTACATTAGTGTTGTCTAAAACAGAAGAAGCCTGAGTAGCACTGTCAGTATTCTTCCTTCGGTTTGCGCGAGCCATGACAGGTTTGCTCTATTTGATTTACGATCAACCAAAAGGGAAATCAATATCAGAGCAGAAAACGCGAATCAAGGAAATCCGATGTGCACTAGGCTAACAACCGGAAGAAGAACTTCTCCGAAAAAGTTAACAGTAGCTAATGCAACGAAGAGAAGTGCTAGACACTGCTAACAGAGCCTTGCAAGGCAATGGGCTAAGGAAATAGAGAATGTTCGAGAGAGAGAGGCAACAAACGCCGCACAGGGTGACGGCGATGAGTCGAATGATATCTCGCTAACCGAGAGTGTATACGTCCAAAAGCGTATGCGAACTATGGAATTGCATACTCTTAACAAGAATGAAGTCTGTCGGATCGAAAGGTTTGAAGATTCATGGAAGGGGAGGAGTCATACATCAAACCACACGATATGAATCATCGGCTGTTCACCTTCGAATCATGGGTGCCGCTTCATAAGAGAAGGGTTGGTCAATGCTATGTAGCCGTAAAGGGACTATTTTGGAAATGACATGCTATCATATAATCTAATGCTGCAAAATGTTCCTAGAGGTAACGGTCCATTATCAGCTGTTTGAAAAATGCTTTAAAAAATATTTTCTTTCTAGAGGGTTTTGATCAGGGACCTAATTTCTTAACCGGAGCATGCACAACTTTAGTTCTCTAATAATTCTAGATCTGGCTTGGAACACCAATTCTAGCTCAAAGTTCTATAAGCAATCTTAGGTTGCTAACAATGCTTCCCACACAAGATATTCAGTTAGGCCGAATATGTTAAGCGGCATGTGGCGAAATCTCTGGCATCCTACTCTGGTTGGATTCATTGCGTGAAAAATACATTCTTCTCCTAACAGAAAATTTTTGCATAAACCTCGATTCGGTAGACCAGTAATTTTTGGGAAGTCATACTAATAATGATACGAACACAACAATCTTTTATTGCCTGGTCTTGTTGGGGATGAATCGCATGTGGCCTTACCCGTTCCCTAAACTTGTTAAAGGTAATTTATTATATTAGTTAGTATAGTTACTGCCACCATATTGAATGTATTCATGAGAAATTAAATGAAGTGGTGGGTTTTGAGTTATTTCCGTTTCCGTGTTTCGTATTCCGGTTTCCGGTCATTTTTGAGCTCTTCCGTTCAGCATTCCATCTTCCGCTTTTCTCAACAAAAAAAATCTGCACGTTCCTGTTCGTGAGTTCAAACTTGGCCACAGTGTGAGCGAGGCAACTCAAAACATCAAGAAGGCCTGGTGAGAGGACTCAGCTAATAAACGCATCGAGAGCATATTGAACCAGAAGTTCCGTTTCGGAGAAGTGGACCTTGAAGACGGGGACCGTTAGTAAAGACCACCTAAGCGTGATGACGGATGTTTGAAAGAAAGACAAGAACCCTCTGCACGAGAAACGGTACGCGAAATGGGAAGAGAACTTCGAGTCGCTCGTACAACCATTTCGAGGCACCTAGATGTGATAGGCGTGGTGAAAAAGCAGGATAAGTGCAAGCCCCGCAAGCCAACTAAGGAACAGCAAAGGTGCCGCCCGTTCGCATGTCTCGCATCTGACCATCCGGAAATTAAACCAGTTGAGGTATAATGTTTTCTCGTTTCCCGCTTATTCATCGGACCTAGACCTAACAGATTTTCATCTTTTCAAACATCTCGTTAGTTTCCTTAAATGGAAAATGTTTTCTAACGAAACAGATATCGCAATTGCCTCTAAGCGTTTCACTGGTTCTGAGGATTCAGATTTCTTCCGCAATGGAATTAATGCTCTTGGGTTAACCAACTTCATTTTCAGCTAAGATATTACAACGTTAATTTGCCGTTGAAACTCCGACAGAACTTATGTGACAACCTAATAGCTATGGAGCAACTAAAAACTTAGCATAACAACGCACAAAAAACAGCAACAGAGACATTAGGGAACACTGTATTCGACCGCATTCGAAGTAGTCTCCCTTGGCGCGAATACTGAGCTCCAAACCCCTGGCGAAGTTTTCGACGATGGGTCGCAGGTCATCTGGAGGCACTCTGTTCCTCTCCCGGCGAAGAAATTTCTTCAGGGACTGCAGGCTGTAGTGACGCGACCACACGCTGTGGTCCTCCAGACCCGATTTTCTTTCAAAGGAAATTTTTCTTAAACCTAGGAGATTTGCGGCATAGGAGTTGCTGCATGGTGTGAAGATGTCCATTTATAACGTGCATCTGAACTAGGGAAATCTTGAGTTTCGAGAAACGAATAGTAGATCGTACTGTTTATTGGCTTTAGGAGAGCACTGTGCCGTAAATTCTCAGATGCTTAGTGGTTTTCAAAGCTCTTAACAAGTTGCTCTTCTAGGCGTGGCCTCAACAATGCCTCGATATGTGCGCAACATTGGTGGCTGAGAGAGACTTGCTATGAACTCGGAATCGAAAATTGAATGGATTTCTATAGTTTTTGCTAATTGCTATACATTTAAAAGTAAAGGCTCTCCTGGAGCGATCCTTAAATCAGTGAGGATGGTTTCGTTTTTTCGCCGATTTTAGCAGAATTTAGTGGCATGATACGTTTTTCTTCGTGAGTGACTGACAACCTGATCTCAAACTGAACACGAAATTATACTGTTTAGTGGAATCGTGTCTTAAGCCACAACACAACAGAAACCATCACAAAAATTTGCGATTTGCGACAGCGGCTGCAGTCTCTGCCCAACACATCGAAGTTTTTCTATTTTCTACTAAAAAAACTTGAAAGCCCACTTGTGGCTGAAAGAATAAGAAGTTTATGAGCATTCAAACAGTGTGTTCACCTTGTTTGAACACTGCATAGGTGCCCAGTAAGTCTTAGAAAGGAGTAAAAGTAAATTTTTTAGATTGTAGATCTATTCCTATCGAGAGCACGTGTAGCAGTCGGAGAAGGTGCCGGCCGCAGCCGGTACCAACCAGGTTTTTGCTTCGGATTTTCCGGCCAGGCCAACCATGCCTTCTATCGCTCCAGGTTCGGCGAATTTGTACGAGACTCGTCTGGGAAGGTGGGAAGGACAAAGCGCTAACTTGTTCATGGGCTGGCCACCGCAAATCATTGTATGGCCAACTACGCATTCAAATCGCCTCCACGTCTTCCCGTAGAAGTAAAATGCGTGGCGCATCCCAAAAGGGATCGAGTAACGACGCCCTTTATCCTTTCTACTTTAATCCTTACTGTCTTCGAGTATGTGTAGTTTATTTATTTATTCAAGGCGTAAGCATGATACCCATGCGTAAAATAAGTGTGAAAGAGGAACAAGTTCTACTAAAAAAAATCACAAAACAACAACGAATCGTAGATAAGAGGCATTTCTAACTCGATATGAACAGCTACATATGAACAGAATGCAGTGAACAGCAATTTCTTGAAGACTTGCATGGACAAGGACAGGAGATTTCCGTTTTCGGCATGTAGAGAGTTGAGCTCACGCAGCCTTCTATACGTCAGAAATGAAGATCTGATCGTGGTTTTTGCAATGGGAACTTGTAAGCGAAGCCTTCTTTTTTGTTCCTACTACTTGACCTCCGAAAAAATGTGAAGGGCTTATGTGAAGTTTGCCTGTGAGAATCGTGAACAGCATTTTGAGTTCAGCAACCTTCCTTCTACACATCAACGTTTTAGTGCAAGTATTCTACTTTTTCATTGCAGTTTGGTATTTGTGAATAATCTACGCCAAAGCATCTCATTGTGGGTTTCGTGTGAAAATTTTTTGAACGCTCTCCAACATATCAACGTCTTTTTTTGACGGGGTTGAAAACCGTTGTATCGCAAAGTCTACTACGGGTCGTACGTATGTTTTGTAAGCAAGTAAAATCGTTTCAAAATGTTTGCTTTTAAAACGTTGAAGAGATTATATGAACGGCAGTGCGACATTTTGACCACGGCCTTATAATGCATATCAAAATTGAGCTTCTTAGTTATTAGAGAACACCAACCAACCACCTTAAGATCAACATTTTGTAACCTATAAACAGGTACCCGTGCGGCGTTATTCGCTCCTGAAGGGAAGAAAGAAAATTTCTCTGGTGCCAGTGGCAGATCCCACTTGTTAGCCAGTAGTCAAGAGCTTATACATATAGTCAAGAGCTGCTTGGACGGAGTGAGTGTCCTGGTTTTCCTTTATTGTTTTGTATATTTTTACATCATCAGCGTACATTTTGCACGTCACACCCAACCTCGAGATTGCCTCTGGAACCTCGTAAGTGTATAGGAAAAAGAGTAGAGGTGAGAGCGCCGCCTTGTGGAACGCCAGTGTAGGCGTTGAACACAGAGGAGAGGCTCCCTCAACCCTCACCTGGTATTTCCTTCCTGTAAGGAAATTGTGTGTCCACTCCGTTATCCTTGGATGAATCCCGACAGTATTCATTTTGAGCAATGGTACAGGCACCTTATCGAAAGCCGTTGAAAAGCCTAGAAATACCACGTCTACTATATTTTTTGTTTCCATAGCTTCAGTCTAGTCATTAAGGGACGTCAGCATGGAAGTTTCTACAGACCTTCCTTGTAAAAAGCCAAATTGGTTATCAGAGATTATCTTGTGGTTTTCTGCGTAACGATATGGGATATTAGTTTAGTTCACAGGGCGGATATGGAAGTTGTTAGCCTGATTGCAAAAGTGTCCAACTTGATGTAAAAATGTTACGCCGCTTAGAAATAGAGCACATGACGCACGAAGAGTCCATTGCAGATCTACTGCTTTTCTCCGTACTACACAACACAACACAACAAATCTCGTACACTATTTGAAGGAATTTTCCGCAGTTCCATTCCTCGGCGTCCAAGCTGACAGGATGGCGCGTGCTGAGAGCACGCACTGCGAGGCGTAGAGGGTTCCGAATGGGATCATATTACGTCGTTGTGGGGGTGCCTACCCGCTGGAATTCTTGTCGTGTGACTCGCTATCTCGATATTAAACTGCTGTATTGCAAAGCAGTGCATCATCTTAGAACGACGACGTGGGTGATGCTGTCCACTTGTCTGCCATATGCTGTATAGCATGTGCAGCGCATTTCTCAATTAGCTCTCTTCTTCGACTTTAAAACCACCCTCTTCGACTTTAAAACTCAGATGATTCTGTGCTGTCTTGTGAACAGCTCATCTTTACATCCTTCTTCAAGAGACGATCTTTCTTGTCTTTTCTTGGTGCCCCTTTATTCTACATAGCCTGACGGTTTGACTTCTCTTACAAGATATGAGTCCGAAGCATGTATCCATATCGTTATGCTGAATATTTTTCCCATTGCCTTGCTGGTAAAAACTAGTTACTAGCAAACAAATTGTGACATGGTTACTCTCCATAGCATGCAGCTGGAAAATGTGCAGAAAACGCCCTGACATTTATTTATTTGTTTATACATGGACGCACGGTGAGTGAGTTTAAGTCAGCAGTTGAAACCTAATCAGTGATGCAAAACAGCTGCTCTGCCCCTGTGGGCGAAAGACCATTAAGAAAGAAAATAACGTGAAGGAGCAACGTTAGCAACAACAAAAAACTATATCCAGGCAACCAACGCAAGGAAAGTCAAGCAAACAACATACAATTGTTAAGAATAGCATGGTGTGCGGGAGCAGAAAAACCCTTATATCTAGAAAACTTCTAGGCTCATGACTTTATGTGCTACCTATTTGAATACGCTGAGTTTGATTGTAACCGGACTTAAAGGTTCGCGAAAGTATGTTAGGAGGGGGTTCACTCTGGTGGAGAAAAATTTGGATCTAGCTTGTGTTCTTGCAACGCTAGCCATGATAGTATGCATTCAACCCTTGTTCTCGAAGGCACAAGCTGAAATAATTCTGTTGCTTCAAGAGCAGTCTTGCCCGTAAGAATTTGGAAAAATTAAAATTTAAAAATTTTATCATAATAAGGTCAGGATCCGTGTAGAACAGTCGGAGAACGTGCCGCCTGTCGCGGGCACCCGATAGCAAGTTCTTGGTTCGGATTCCCAACCCCCAGGCCAATCATGCCTTTCATTGTTCCGGGGGTGGAAGGGTGGAGTTAGTACCACATTCGCCTGGTAAGGACAAGGAGCTGACATGTCCATCGGCTGGCCACCGCAAGTTAGAAGGGGGGGGGGGACAAATACGCACTCAAATCGCCTCCACCATCCTGTAGAAGTAGAATGCATTGCGCATCCGAAATGGGATTGAGTAACGCCGCCCTTTATCCTTTATGAAAAGGTCATTTGTCTTTCTTGTACTTTCTAGACAAGACTACCCTGATAGTTTGCACCGTAGCCCTTCATACGGGATAAAATTGTAGTCGACACCGCCACAGTGCAGCATCAATTTCCATGTGAAGATATTCTGAACACTTTGTAGCCATCTGATGTCTTTTTTGAGATTTGGATTGAAAACATAGCGCCAGTTTCACCAGCGGGACGAATGTATTATATTTATGTACCGGCCATCAGCGCGGCCTCTCGCTTTCCTTAGGAAGAACATCTTGACTACGTCGATTGGGGCAAGTTAGAAAAAAATCGAAAAAATGAACGACATCCACAAAAAAACGGCTATTTGTTCAATATCGATTGATGGCGATCGATACTTCAAAAGCGAACTTCGGATTCGTGTTCAGCGACCTCGGTTACCCATAGGACTAAAGTTTCGAGCCTCTTGAGTGACATCCGCAGAAAATCGGTAATTTGATCAATATCGATTGATGATGGTGATCGATACTTCAAAAACGAACTTCAGATTCGTGATCAGCGACCTCGACCACCCTAGGCAGCCTTCCCCCACTCCAGTTGTGACGGAAACACACACATACATACATACATACATACATACATACATACATACATACATACATACATACATACATACATACATACATACATACATACATACATACATACATACATACATACACACATACATACATACATACATACATACATACACACATACATACATACATACATACATACATACATACATACATACATATATACATACATACACTCACACACACACACTTACTCCTTTAAATATAGTAGGATTAGATTTTTTTTAGGCCCTAATGAGAATTTTTAGATTTTAGCCCAGTCCAAGTTTATTCCTCCAATTTGATGGAAAGCTATGAAGGGACCGTTGCCGAAAATTCGTAGGCGATTAAGCTCACTTACTTAATTTGATACTGTGATGGTCCTTTCGTCGGGTGGAGGTCTTCTCAGCGGGCACCACAACTCTTCCAGACCGCTCGATCTCTGGCTGCTTGCATCCAGTGAGGCAGACTCCGCTCTCTGAAGGATCTTGAAAATGAGTCAGCCCATCGCGTTGGCGGTCGTCCCAGTGGTTTCTTATGGTGTCCTGGGAGCCATTCTGTGACACGGAGACTCCATCTGTCGTCCTTTCGTCGAAGCAGGTGTCCGGCCCAGCGATATTTGGACTTCTTCATGTACTGCAGCGGGTCTGCTAACTGCGACTTCTCATGTAGCTCCGAGCTTCATAGGCCTTCTTGCCATTGCTGACGAAGGTTTGTCCTCAGAAGACATCTTTCCAGTGCACGATGCGTAGTTTGCATTGCTCTGGCGAATGTCTTGTTGTAGGACCATGCTTCCGTCGCGTATCGCAAGCAGTACAGAGGCGTTGAATATGGAGGCCTTGAGGCCGGCATCCTTGACCTGATCGGTGACTTCGCGAACCGAACTGAAGGCTGACCATGCTGCGCGTCTCCTGTGGGCGACTTCAGGAGCGAGCTTGTTACCCGTGTTAGCTCTTTTCCCAGATAGACGTAGGAGTCGATCTGTGGTAAAGCGACTCCATTTAACCCTACGAGTCCCGTGTCACACAACTGGTTGACCATAAATAGCGTCTCGGACGTATTCATGATGATTCAAAACGATTAAGCTATTTGAAGAAATTCTTATAAGAGCGTTGTGGAGTAAATAGCTCTGTCGTGTACTAAGTCCATGCCGACGAAAAATTGTACAACAAAATCCCAAATAAGACGCCACGAACTTATTGAACAACTAAGTAATCTGTGATCTTTAGTGTTATTCGTGGTAAAAGCGCTAACCTTGCATGATTAATGTATCAAATAATCCCTGAGGGAGGCTAATAACTCGTTGAGAGAAGCGAGATCCAATTCTGAGCACAGATGACACTCGTGCCCTATTTCTGAGCAGTTCTGTCAAATTTTTCAGAAAACAAAAAATGCTCATTATAGGCGAAGAGTCGGATTGTGGAAATTCGCTCATCTCTAGCGCGCACCCGCAGCGAGCAAATTGTCTAGCATCTTGGAGGAGCATCAGCTAAGGAAATTTCTCTTACAAGGAAGGGTTTCCAATTCATAGTGCGAAGGAGCTTTGAAACTCCCTGCGGTTCGATCAGCTTTAGCGAATACTAACAAGGAAAGTTCCATCTCAAGGTGAGCTTTTGCGATGCTATTTTGGCAGGATGTAGAGCCCTATGAGCGGAGTCCAGCACCACAGTAAGTTTTTGCTGTAACGCCTTTTTAAAGTCCTGAAAAGGAGGGCTGAAAGCTTGCGAGCAACTATCATCAGCCCCTACGACACCACATGAGATGTAGCTCGGCGGCGTAGTTGTTAGGAGTGTCGCCTCATAGGAGCACACCGGAGGAATTTTACGTTCGGGTCCGTGTACTGCCGAAATCTTTGCACATATTGGTTTGTTTTCATTACGCTTTCTCCTGCGCACAGGAGTCAGTTTGAGACCACCAATGCTTACAACAAACCAAGGTTGTCTATTTGCGTCTTCATGTGCGCTTATTCTCCAACAATGCCTATCTGCACCATATCATTCCTCTGGAAATAAAACGTCCTGTCTTGCTCTTCCCCTTTGGGCAACAGCTACGGTACAAATCTATGAATCAAGTAGAACACAAGCGCTTGTCACGCTAGCAGTATCTTACAAAATCCAGTGAGGAACAGTCCCCTGACAAGGAATGACTACTTCTTCGTTGAACGCGCAATCCGTGGGTCTAGAGAAAGGTCCTGGGTAAACATCGACGTACCCAGCTGCCACCCACGCATATGACAGACATGGAAAGGTCCCATTTTTATTAGACTAACTCTAACTTGAACCGCCTCTTCTTCCTGGCAATCGATATCTCAATATACAATACCGCTCGCGCCGCACGGTCAAAAATGGGCGAAAAAACGCCAACATAGCGTCGCAAAGCGTCGCACTCTCATAACTCCTTCAGTTTTAGGTTTTTTGAAAAAAGGTTGGTACCATTCGATTCGCTTCTTCGAGATCTACACAAACATACGTAAAACTTTACCGGAACACCCGTATTTTCGCCGTGGGTGGTCCAAAATTGGCTGGACGGCCGATTAGAGCAGCCTATTCCCCAGGATATGCGTGCTTTCGGAGTATCTCAAAGATGGCGTACGTCGCCAGTGATCTTTCATGCCAGGAATGCGCAGAGAGTGCGCCGTGAACAATGCACATAGAACCTAACCTATCAATCGAATGGGCGAGCGCATGTCCCCTGCGCTTCTATCTTCTCTCACTGGGAACTGCGACGTTTTCAAGACTATTTCGAGCCATTTGGAGAATGTTATCAGAAATTCCCTGCCATCCCACTCAAACTTTAGTGTGCGCCATGAACAATGCATACAGAATAGAACCTTTCAATCGAGGGGGGGGGGACAGCTTGTAGACTGAGCGTTTGGGTACTTTTAACAGAAATTTCTTGCTGCCCTACTCAGGAATTGCTCCATGGCTGTCCAGCGAGCCTTTGGAGTGCGCCATGAACGATGCATACAGAATAGAAGCTTTCAATCGAGGGGGGGGGGCAACCGCTCGCAAATTGCACGCGCGGGCGTCTTCGGAGCACAATAGCTCTGTCAAGTTGGAACCTTTCAGGTTTCAGCTTGTAGGTCTTGTAGGCAGTCGAACGGTCTCCTAGCACGCCAAAGCAGAATGGTTTAGCATAGGAGGGGGCAATGTTATTGGGGGGGGGGGGCAAAAATGCAGGTGAGGCTTGCGTGACGCATTTTTTTCCGATTTCCGTGGACCACTGCGAGAAGACGCCACAAGCTAACGGCCTTAAAATGCGTGCGCGAACAGGGCGCTTAAGGTACTTTACGACGACATGCTAATAGCTCCTCAGCTGCCCAAGCTGCCTAGCCTCAGCTGCCGTTTTAGAACGGCGAAAGCTAACGATTAGAGTTTCTTGCGCTCCTACTCGCCCAGACTTGAGTCTTCGAAACTCGCAATGGCACCGTTCCGTTCAGCGTGGAAAGCGCTATCGAGCGGTATCAATTTCGACCGATTTTGGAAACATCAATTTCTGACTGTTTCGCATCGAGGACGAGGACGCGGCGGAAGGACGATGACGTCATTGAAAAATCGATGTCTTCGAGTTGGGCCACGCTTGATACCATTCAATAGAGCTTTTCATGCTGAATTGAATAGTTTCATTTGGAGTGGGAAAAACGGTAATCTGGGCGAGTAATAGCGCGGAGAGCGTCAGCCGTTGTTGCGCTAAATTGCACGCGCGGACGTGTTCGGAGCACCATAACTCTGTCGATTTTGAATCGTTTCGGCTGCAACTTGTGGGTCTTGTAGGCAGCAGAAATTTCTGCTAACACGCCGAAGCAGAATGGTTTATCATAGGAGGGCGCAATGTTAGAGCGGTGCGAAAATGCAGGTGAGGCTTGCGTGACGCATTTTTTTCCGATTTCGGTGGACCACTGCGAGAAGACGCGGGGAGCTAACGGCATCAGAATGCGTGTACGAACAGAGCACTTAAGGTACTTTACGGTGACGGGATCAGAACTTCTTACCTGCCTAAACTGCCTTAGCCCCATCTGCCGTTTTAGGGCAGCGGACATAAGGCCCCCACAGAGTTCTGCAGCAACCCCGCTCGCCGCTATGGTTAGGATAGGGCAGGGACGCCGCCGGCGGCGAGCTTTGCGTCTCTGCCCTATGGTTAAGCATAGGGCCTTTAGCGGTTTAAGTTTACTGCCCTCTTACTCGCCCATATTTAGGTTTTCGACACACCCAATAACACCTTTCTGTTCTGCTTGAACATCTCTATCGAATGCTATCAATTTCGACCGATTTAGGCAATATCGATTTTTGGACAATATTCCATCGAGGACGTGGGCGCGCTTGGCCGAGCTGCGCGGGTGATGACGTCATCGAAAACCAACATTTTCGAAATTGGTCAAATTTCCTCGTGCAAACTGCGTCCAAAATCGTCTAGGGGTTATTTGGGGCGCTGATTACGAATCCGACGTCCGTTTTTCAAAATTCCGTCGACTTCGGTAGGTTTTGAATTTTTTCTGGATAACTGATGGTAGTCAGGTCAGGGTCATCGATTTTGCTCGAAATTCGTACAGGGTCGGGGACTTATTCAGGGTGCCAAACACGATGCCGAAGTACATTTGGACGGTTACGGAAGGGGACCGCTCATACCGATAACTGAGGGTGATCGGTGATCCTGACCCGACCACTCTCAAACGGGAAGTAATCTGCTCAAGTCCGCGGAATTTTCAAAAACGAACGTCGGATTCGTAATCAGCGCCCCAAATAACCCTTAAATAATTTTGGACGAAGTTTGCACGAGGAAATTTGGCCAATTTCGAAAATACCGGTTCTCGATTACGTCATCGTCGGCGCGGGTTGGCCTATAGCACCCACGTCCTCGATATTGTCGAAAAATCGATTTTTTTGAAATTGGCCGACAGTGACACCATTCGATAGAGCTTTCCGTTATGAATAAAACGTTGTTACCGGGAGTGTCGGAAACCCAAATATGGGCGAGTAAGAGGGCAGGAAACTGCAACCGTTAAGTCCGCCGCCCGAAAACGGCAGATGGGGCTAAGGCAGTTTAGGCAGCTGAGAAGTTCTGATCCCGGCGCCGTAAAGTACCTTAAGTGCTCTGTTCAAATACGGATTCTGATGCCGTTAGGTCGCCCCGTCTTCTCGCAGTGATCCACCGAAATCGGAAAAAATGCTTCACACAAGCCTCACCTGCATTTTCGCACCGCTCTAACATTGCGCTCTCCTAAGCTAAGCCATCCTGCTTCGGCGTGTTAGCAGACCGTTCTGCTGCCTACAAGACCTACAAGTTGCAGCCGAAACGATTCAAAATTGACAGAGCTATTGCGCTCCGAACACGCCCGTGAGTGCAATTCAGCGCAAGAACGTCAGACGCTCTCCGCGCTATTTCTCGCCCCGATTACAGTTTTTCCCACTCCAAATGACACCGCTCAATTCAGCATGAAAAGCTCTATCGAATGGTGTCAAGCGTGGCCCAACTCGAAGACATCGATTTTTCGATGAAGTCATCGTCCTTCCGCCGCGGCCTCGTCCTCGATGCGAAACAGTCAAAAAATTGATGTTTCCAAAATCGGTCGAAATTGATACCGCTCGATAGCGCTTTCCACGCTGAACGGAACGGTGCCATTGCGAGTTTCGAAGACTCAAGTCTGGGCGAGTAGGAGAGCAAGAAACTCTAATCGCTAGCTTTCGCCGCTCTAAAACGGCAGCTGAGGCTAGGCAGTTTGGGCAGCTGAGGAGCTATTAGCATGTCGTCGTAAAGTACCTTAAGCGCTCTGTTCGCGTACGCATTTTAAGGCCGTTAGCTTGTGGTGTCTTCTCGCAGTGGTCCACAGAATTCGGAAAAAAATGCGTCACGCAAGCCTCACCTGCATTTTCGCACCCCTATAACATTGCCCCCTCCTAAGCTAAACCATTCTGCTTTGGCGTGCTAGCAGACCGTTCGACTGCCTACAAGACCTACAGGCTGCAACCTGAAAGGTTCCAACTTGACAGAGCTATTGTGCTCCGAAGACGCCCGCGCGTGCAATTTGCGAGCGGTCGCCCCCCCCCCTCGATTGAAAGGTTCGATTCTGTATGCATTGTTCATGGCGCACTCCAAAGGCTTGCTGAACAGCCTTGGAGCAATTCCTGAGTAGGGCGGCAAGAAATTTCTGATAAAGCTCCCCAAACGCTCAGTCTACTAGCTGTCCCCCCTCCTCGATTGAAAGGTTCTATTCTGTATGCATTGTTCATGGCGCACTCCAAAGGCTCGCTGGACAGCCTTGGAGCAATTCCTGAGTAGGGCAGCAAGAAATTTCTGTTAAAAGTGCCCAAACGCTCAGTCTACGAGCTGTCCCCCCCTCGATTGAAAGGTTCGATTCTGTATGCATTGCTCACGGCGCACACCAAAGTTTCGCTGGGACAGATTGGAGCTATTCCTGAGTGGGGTGGCGGGGAATTTCTGATAACATTCTCCAAACGGCTCGAAATAGTCTTGAAAACGTCGCAGTTCCCAGTGAGAGAAGATAGAAGCGCAGGGGCCATGCGCTTACCCACTCGATTGATAGGTTAGGTTCTGTGTGCATTGTGCACGGCGCACTCTCGGGGCATTCCTGGTATGACAGAGCACTGGCGACGTACGCCATCTTTGAGATACTCCGAAAGCACGCATATCCTGGGAAATAAGCTGCTCTAATCGCCCGTCCAGCCAATTTCGGACCACCCACGGCGAAAATACGGGCGTTCCGGTAAATTTTTACACATGTTTATATAGATCTCGAAGAGGCGAATCGAATGGTATCAGCCTTTTTTCAAAAAACCTAAAACTGAAGGAGTTATGAGCGTGCGACGCTTTGCGACGCCATCTTGGCGTTTTTTCGCCCACTTTTGACTGTGCGGCGCGAGCGGTATTGTATGGCGTCCAAGAGTAGTCGTTTTATGGCATCCGCAACCGCAATCTCTCTCCTTGTCGGAGATGTGAAATCCAGCGGTGGAAAGTAGTTGGCCGACAACATGTTTAGGCGAGAACGACATTTTTAGCACACTTATGTACCGATATGGCCAGTGTCCATAATATTCAACCATAAGGTACGCGTATTTGTGTGCCGTTACGGTATTGTTGGTGATACGGTAGATATGGTGATGGTGCAGAGGCATTGTTGAAAAACTAGCACCTATGAAGGCGCAAATAGACAGCCTTGGTTTGTTGTAAGCACTGATGGTTTAAAATTGACTCCTGTGATCGTGAGAAGGCGTAAAAACTAATATGTGCAAAAATTTCGGCAGCGCGCGGACTCCAACTTAAAACCCTTCCGGTGTGCTCCTATGAGGCGTTCGTCTTACCAACTGCGCCGCCGAGTCACACCTTGTGGAGTGTCGTAGGGGCTGATGATAGTTGCTCGCAAGTTTTCAGACCTCCTTTTCAGGACTTTAAAAAGGCGTTACAGCAAAAACTAACTGTGGTGCTGGACTCCGCTCACAGGGCTCTACATCCTGCCAAAATAGCATCGCAAAAGCTCACCTTGAGATGGAACCTTTCCTTGTTAGTATTCGCTAAACCTGATCGAACCGCAGGAAGTTTCAAAGCTCCTTCGTACTCTTCTATTAGGCCTACTATGCGAAAAACCGCGCTGAACGCTCACTACTCGTGAGAAGAGTCGTTTTCTCGTTGCAATTACCACTCGACATAAAATTGTCTCGGTTTTATAACGTGACGGCAAGGACAGCCATACCTGGTTGTCTCCCATTTTGCTCATGAGCAACCCATTCGATCAGTTTTTCCGTTTTCCCAATTTGCTGAAAATGGGCAGTCTCCGTTGAAATGGACACTGAATGCTGGCCGCTAGACATTGGATCCGACACCGATTTTCCGGATAATCGGATGATTCGGATAGGCCATTTTTTCAAACCCCGGATATTCGGATGATTCAGATGAGGGCAATTTCGAAAACCCCGGATCTTCGGATGATTCAGATGAGGGCAATTTCGAAAACCCCGGATCTTCGGATGATTCAGATAACGCCATTTTCGGCCGAGCCGGATTTCGGATATCCGATTCGGATACAACCGGATAAGTGATATAATAAGGGCACGCAACCTCTTAAACACGGAACGCATCAGTAACTCCGCGTTTATTTCCTTGACCAATTGAAGTCACGAGCGCGCAAAGCAGCTTGGAGCGCCTCACCTTGAATTAGGCGTTTATATGCCCTGGTAGCAAGGCACATGAATGCCCAGTTACATTATATCTGGCCTAGCTTATTTCACCAATGGAGCGGAACACACCAGCGCTACGTAAAAGATGTCGTATTTGGCTGCCTTACGAGGGGAGCCCTCCACAGATCTATTTTGCGCTTCCAGAACAGACAAAAACAGCTTTAAGACCCCAAAGAGCCAATACCAACGCGGCTCGTAGCGCAGTGGATAGCGACGTTGCTCCATGAGAGGGAGGTAGAGGGTTCGACTTTTCTGCGCTGCTGCCCGGTTTTTTAACCAAAACTCAATTGGAAAGCTGTTCAACATAACGGTGTATGAACGTTTAAAATCAGTGATACACAGACACAAAGTGCATGAAACATAAGCACTGGTCACAATACGGGCAGCGCATAAAGGCTACTGGCTCCTCACAGTTTGCTTCCATATATGGACAAATGAGATCGGCTCCATAGGCGAAATCCAATTGAAGACGTTCCCTTTCCTCTGAAACAAGAGTTCCAGCCGAAAACGTTATCATGTGCCCACTGCTTGCCAGCCTTTAGTCGTCTATCAGTTCATTTTGCTGATCCCAACCTTCTGGTTTTCCACCACTTCCAGCCGTTCGACTTCGTTAACTTCAAGTTGACGTGCTTCGAAGTCCTTGGGTATGCTAGCCATCCGTTCGATCAGGTTGGTGTCATTCCCATGAAGGCTGCTTATCTAAAGGTGGACCACACTTCAGCGTGAGCAAGTGGATCACCACTCGAGCATCGGCGACTTCGTTGGTGCTAGGTTTTAGAGAACCTCCAGCAGACCTCTGATTTCCAGATGACAGGCAAAGATGAGTGTATTGATGCCGTTTAGGTCAAATTCCGGGATCCACAGATCTTCTCGTTTTAACCACATGTGACGTCACATCATGGTCTCCCTTGAAACTCCGAGCAGGCTGGTTTTACCCGAGGTCATTGGCTGATGTATGGAAAGAGACTGAGAGGAGCCTGCAGCACTTATACCCTGCCCATTGTGTCCAGTGCTGCTTTATGCACGTTGTACCTTTGTATCACTCGTATTGAATATTTATACATCATCATGTTGAGTACCACAGCATGCAGCTGGACAGTGCGCAGAAAACATCGGAAAATGGTATAGACGTCAGAATCCCTCAAATCTCAACCAATCATTTAAAAAGCAGGAATGCAGCAGCGCATTAGGATCGAACCTCCGACCTTCCTCCCATGAAGCATCGTCACTACCCATTGCACTCCGAGCTGCTTGCCGGCAGAGGCATCGCGGTCGTACAAAAACCCAAATTCGTGATGCACCGTTCAATTGTGACTTCAAGAACCCCCACTCCTTGGGTTTAACGACTTGGCAAAAATGAAACACATTTTATGCTAATTGAGGGGTGGCGAGTATTCCTATTTAATAGGATGACTCCCTCTCCCCGTTCAGATATACACTATCAGACCCTTTCCTTGTGAGAGAATTCCCGCCAAATGATTGCAAATCTACCCAAAAAAGTCAGGTTATCAATGGCGCAGAGTTTGCCAGCAAGGCGCGCTAACCTCCTATTATCCGATTTTTATCCGATTTTATCCGAATCATTGCGTTTTTCAAAACCCCGGATCTTCGGATGATTCAGATGAGGGCAATTTTGAAAACCCCGGATCTTCGGATGATTCAGATGTGGACAATTTTAGAAACCCCGGATCTTCGGATGATTCAGATGAGGGCAATTTTCGACCGAGCCGGATTTCGGATAATCCGAAACCGGATAAATCCGGCCGGATATCCGAAAATGCATGATTCGGATCCCATGTCTACTGGCCGCTGGGTAATTTGAGAAGCCCTAGCTTCCACTTTATCTCTCAGCTCATCGCCATGCGCTCGCTCGTCTATACGAGCCATTCTGAAAGTGCACATCGTCAGCGCGCTTTTCATGGAGAGAATTACTGAGTTCTGAGTTCGTTCGCAGTATTCTCTCGAACCTCCTCAGTGGCTCAGAACTGCTTGCGGTGCATAAAATCCATCCATATGAGCAAAGTGTTATTGTTGACAAAAAACGGCCAAGGAGAACAGCTGCTAAAAGCACAAAGTTGTCCAAAGTGTGTCCTCAGCACAGTGTGGAAGCAACAACGAAAGTCCAATAAGCGTACTGATTGGAGTATGTGAACCTAAGTCCTTGGAAATGTTTCGTACTTCTGTCCATATATTCCAATGTTTACGTGACTTGCACATAGTGCACATGCTATTTAGACAGAATTTTGCAATTTGCGCGGGCATTTGTTTTTACGCCTGGCCTTCTTAAACTTTTGACATAAGCAGCATATTTTACTATCTATGGTTGCCGCCATTTTGCTGAGCTAGAATTGTTGTTTCGAGATGAGCATGAGTAAATGGAATTCACGGAATTTCTCAGTTCATGAAACAGTTTTTCAAACAGTCCTGCTTTTATGAAACCAAAGAGTAAACGTAACATCATCTCTGGACACTCTTTCACATATTCCTCATGGGTTCCCGACCACTACGTAGAGACTGTGAAGTATTTCTAAAAATGGAATGAAACATGAATCGCTTTCTTCACTGTTCTGTTACTGAACGATATTTTTCCATTCAAATAAGCCCTTCTTCTATCGTTTCTCCTACTGTCTCGATTTCTTACTGGAAAGGATAATTTTTGTGACAAAAATTCCGTTTCTCTTCGCCTTCTCTCCTCAACTCCCTTTCTATATGAACGCTGTCGTCCGTCTTGTAGGGTATTCCAAAAAAAAATGTTCACCCTGATCGGTGTCCATAAAATTCGGATCCTTTTATCTATTGCGCAGTTTCAATGTAATGGATGCGAAAATCTTTGGATGTGGATGGAAATCCATGTGCTACCCTGATTCCCAGTATAGAAGCTTTACTTGAACGCCGTTGTAAGTGTATATAAAGCCTCGTGCAACGTTTTCGATCGTTGCAATTTTGTTCCTTTGATTTGAGCAATTGTTATGATTACTAGAATCCCCCATTTAAATATGAAATTTTATGCTAGAACTGCTGTTTCGAAGTAAGGTTAAAAATCGCTAGCCGCATTAACTTCCATGAAAACAGGATGATGTTTCCTAATCAGAATAGTCTCAAACATTCAATGAATGGAAATATCCTTGAAATACCTGAAATTCTCTAGTTATCCCCACTTCTGTCACATTTCTTTATTTATTTAGTACGTAAAGAGCCATGTACAAAGTAAATAAATAAATACGGCAGAAGACGGTAGATGCAGATGAAGCTGTTCAACGGCTATTCAGGAGAAAGCATCTATGTGGAACAAAAAGTGGACAAAAATTTTGAAAAAAGCTTTATCAACTAGGAGGCGCTCCGGAGATTCTTGTCATCGAGTCCTTTTTACTGCCTCAAGGAGTTATGTAGCACGTTTTTCTTTGAGAACTTCAAAAACTCTGTAAATATGTAGTATTTTATGGAACAATTCCATGATTATACATGAGAATGAACAGCTGCCTATCCGTTTGTCATATGTATTCGTTCCCTGGTTCCACAAAAATAAAGAGGCTGTTTCAGTCAATAAACTGCCTCACTAATGAGAGACAACTTGGCTTCCCAATCTTTGGACTAACCTCGAAACAACTGTTCAGGCCCGAAAATTCATGAGCAACACCGATGGAAAGAAAATTCTGCTGGAATTGAAGGTCAGCCAGACACTCAGACCCGTCATGTGGCAAAATGCCATGCAAGACAATTAAGCAAACGATGGGATACGTTGGTCAGGATTGGAAAAAAATTTCATTCTCCTGCAAATGAATGCAGGCGCGGAAATTTTACAACGCGATTTTGGCGTTCCAAGCGGGGTAAACGAGACAGGGAGGCATCCTGTATGCCATATGTAGTCCCTTTAACTGTCAGTCGTTGAGCGATTGCCGGTACCATGTCTAATCGCTCTCGTTGTCTGCCAGAGTAGCCCAGTGGTCTCCTTTATCGAGAGACATGAAGAGAGTCATAGTTGCCGATTGAAACTTTCAAGAAGAAGTCCGACCAGTTCAAGAAGTTTTGATGGTTTGAAGCCATCAAAACTGCATAAACTAATGGTA
Source organism: Heligmosomoides polygyrus polygyrus (assembly GCA_947396885.1). Lineage (NCBI taxonomy): Eukaryota > Metazoa > Nematoda > Chromadorea > Rhabditida > Heligmosomidae > Heligmosomoides > Heligmosomoides polygyrus. The sequence continues at coordinate 28,089,021 of OX377202.1, forward strand.
AGAAGCGTCCTGGAGATATCTGTCATCGAGTCTTCTATGCTGCCTCAAAGAGTTAGGTAGAAGGTTTTTCTTTGAGAGCTACAAAAACTCGGCTCCTGTTCGATTAGTAATAAACCCAATCCTACATTACATTCTGCCCTTGGGATTCTGATCCTCCACTGGCAATTTCTCGTGAAACGGTGTCGAACTCTGGACTGAAATGCCTAACATACCAGTTACCCTCTTATAAACTACGACAAGATCATACTTCCTCCTGCGGTGGGCAAGTGTAGGCAGGCCATAGATATTATTTCTTATAGTACCTCCGAAGGAATTCTGGTGTAATCGTATATATGTACCCTTGTCCATAGTTATCTTGTGAAGCTGTTTTGAACGACTTCTCGCCTAGCAATCTCGCTTTTACGCAACACCGGGCTAAATATGTACAGTGGCGCCGTTTTTAGTATGGGTCTCACATAGGACTTGAAAGCGAGAATCAAATGGTTCACAGGGTTTGTTCGCAAAGTTATGAGAAGGCCGTGCACAATGTGATCAGATCTTTTTTCCTTATTTCGTTATTTCACATGGGTCCTTGAAAGAAGTTTTGTGTCCAAAACGAATCCTAAATCACATAACATGGTTATGTTACCAAGCTCTAAAAAGTGTTGTAAGTAATTAAGAAAATAAACCTTTCTATTACTCTGCTTTCCCAGATGGTGCATTTTCGACCTCTGAACTCCAGTCGGTCATGAATTGTTTGTCTTTAGAGACCTCGTTTTAAAAAATGGGTCTTTCCTATTAGGTGGAGGGAGGGAGACACATCGTTCAACCTTTTTTGACAAAGGCTACAGTATTGCAAGCATTTTACAACGACAGCGTGCTAACCTAGAGAGAACCTTTTCTAGAACTTCTTAGTCGGGAGAGAACTCGAATACAGTTGTTTCCCCGGATTGCATCGCATCTAGTCTACCGTCTGACACAGCACAGGCTGGCCTTTGAGAAGTCGCAACAGCGCCATTTCTCCCTCACCGTCGAACAAAGGCCGTTAAATGAGCAAATGGAGAGACCTAGCAGTGTTTTGCTCGTCGCCTTGCGTCTGCAGCCGGCATCGATTCAAGCGACGACGGCGCTCCGAAAAACAACGCTTTATTCCGCGTGCCGCCGCTGCACATGAACGTCGTCGACCTCGAGGCGCTGTCGTGGAGCAGCTGCCCCCGCACCTACCTACCCACAGCCACACCTGGTCTTTCTTCACCGGAGCCAATTGGCGCGGTATGACGAATGGATGGTATTAGAGACAGCTCTGCGATCGTTTGTCGTCTCGCGCGAACCAGTTCCCAATGAACTGAAGGCGGTTTGACCGTCATTCTCCTTGAGCCATAAATTCTATTGCCCCTTCCATTCGATGTCGGTTTTTGTAGATTTGCGAAGAGATTTCCTAATTGCCCCGAAACGCACTAAACTGGTCACAACTATTTCAAGTGGCCAACAAACGGTCGGTTATAATGAGCTCACATTGATTTTTCCTTCTCTTTTGTACGGTCAGGACTTAGGCATCATTCATAGCCCAGCCTAGCCAGTCATGCATGCAACTCTTTCTGAATTCGCACCATACCTTGCTCCTTTCAATAATTTAGAACGTTATGAGATTACTCCTCTATACTGTTTGCCTGAAGAGCGCGGGCTAGCGCAGTCGGATGAGGCACCGCCAGCATCCGGTTTCAGGTGCTTGGTTCGGATTTCCTGCCCAGGCCCTTCTGTCCCGCCGAGGTTGATGGATTGTTGGCAGATTTGTCTGGAAAAAATAAAGCACTGATTTGGCAAACCAAGCATATTCATTCAATACATATACGCATTCAAAATGACCTCACGATGTCCCGTAGAAGTAGAATTCGGGGCGCATCCAGCAAAAGGCTTGGTCAAAACCGACCTTTCCTTCTATCATTTGCTTGATTCATCTCAACGAGGACACATCTTGACGATTCTCCTCTGCAAATAATCTAAGGCAAACGGAACCCCGTTTTTGAACTTGAATAATTGAACTTAGAGCCATTTCCGTTCATCAGAATGAGAAGCGTTGAATTCAAAACTGCTGCTGCAGAGGAATTCTAAGTCACACTAGCTGAAGAATTCGTCGAATCGACTTTTGCACCTTGCTGCGTCCGGAATTTCCTACTTCACATTAACGAAGGAACATTTTTAGAGAAGCTGGTAGCTCATGGAAAGAGAGCAATGTGGTTCATATGCCACCAGTTGAGAACTATGCCCACCCATAGGAAGAGCTGAAACTTTTGCGTTATCGCTTAAAAAATCCTTCGTGGTACACTAGAGTTTCAAGATATCCGTTTAGAGTGATAGTACCGTGTACTCCAGGCACTGCATCAAAATGCCTTCATCAGCGCTGGTAAATTGTCTTTAGTCAAATTTCAAACATTTCGGAGCTTTGGAAACGAAATCGATGAAGCGCTCACGAACTGAAAAATATCGCTAGCGCGAGTGAAGCTTTGAACTAGTAACCGTTATATTTAAAAAGATCACACTGATATCAATTGGACGGGGCTACGCTAGTTAGACTCTCGAAAATTTCGGCATATGGCAGCGAAGACCTTCCTATAGGGAGCCTGCGGTTGACATCTGCTCCATTCGAGTTCGCCTCCTCAGAGCCCGAAAACGTGAGGGTGGTGACAACCTAGCTAGATGCCGTTTTGGAGTGTTCGTCACAGATTTCAAATGACTCCACAGTGATGAAGATTCTGATACTCGTTGCTGAAGACATTATACTATCCTCACCGTCTCCGTTACAGCGTTGGATTCGATCATCCTCTAAACACGTGGATTCGATCATCCTCTAAACACGCCTTCACTACTTTTCCCGTTGGTTACAGACTTCTAGCGTTCAGGTGCTTTTGAAGCGGTGGATTACACGATTTTTACGTCAAATTGGACACTTTTCAGCACAATCTGGACAGATTGCAAAGCAAGCTGCACACCTTTGAAACCAAGCCGAACAGTTGAGGCGCGCTTAGAGCGGTGAAAATAAATTTTCTCTTCCTCACCTTCAAACAGTAGAGAAGTATGTTTCATTTTTGACCTTGAACCGTAGTAAGTCCTTGAACCTTCGCTCTTGGAGGCCTTGAAAGCTTGCTATTGAATACTACAGCCGCACAATGCAATACATTCTACAGAACAGCAAATGGTCAGAGCGCTCTGTCGGAAATAGAAAGGCAACTATTACTGGTAGAATATGCATTCGAAGGGCCTCCACGATCACACGTTGGAGTAGAGTGCGTGGCGTATCTCATAGGGTATGAGTAATGCCGTCTTTTGTTCTTTGTTGCCAACGAACTCAGTTTCTTGATTTAGCCTCCGATAGTTGTGCTCGATTATAGGTTCGCGACAAATTTCGTGATAATCATTGATATAGAACCGCCTCCATCTACTGGGTTGTCCCATAAGTGCCCGCCGTTTTATTCAACGATTCATTGCGGATTTCGCCGGCAGTCTCTTGCACAGCGCTTCGAAAGAGAATGACTTGCTGTATCAGAGCATGTATTGCATTTCTTTTTTTTCGTCCTGAATTTTGTCAATTTTTAGGTCGTTAAATTGAAAAGTGAAAAAATGAAAAAGTGGCCATCGGCGCAGTTGCTCCTCACGCTTAGGTTTGGAATTTTGCGCAGTTTTTCACAACGTTTGGAAGAAGATGTTCTGTATTACAAGAATACATGTTGGTGCTACTGACTCTTTTGTCCTTTATTGTTTTTTAGGTCATCAAATTGGGACGTCCGAAGGAGATTCATTTTTACCGAAACTCCTGCTCTGTGGTTGGACTTTTTTGCTTGATGTTATATGTCGTTCGGAAGAGAATGTCTTGCCCTATAATTGGCTCACGCTGATTTCTGTCGAATGTCAACAAAATTCCAAAAGGAGAAAAATCATCTTCACCAACAACCCTTCTTCTCCTTGTTCAGTTGTGAATATAGAATATTGCTCCTAAGGACCGTTCCTGGTTTAAGTGCAGATGGCAATCGGCAACTCTGCCTACTCCGCTACACAGGCGCAATCAGACGTCATAGTGTACTCATGGTTTGAAGCTGGTGGAAATTTCGTTCGCAAATAGTTCCAATTCGTCTGACTTTTTTCTCTCCCTACGTTCCGTTTCTATTTCACTTGTGGTTTCAATCGAAAATTGCCGCTTCTATCCTTTAGCAAAAAAAAAACAGCGAGGAGATTTTGAAATACTGACCCATCTCTAGGGAACGTGATCTAGCCAGGAGTAGCACTCACAGTGAGAATAGTAAAATTACAAAAGATAATGTTTTGCTAGGTAATTTGTAGTGGCTCCGGCTCCACTGGGCACGTGTAGCGCAGTCGGAGGAGGTGCCGGCTGTCGCGTGCGTGCCGATACCAGGTTCCTGGTTCGGATTTCTCGCCCAGGCCAACCAAGCCTTCCATCCTCCGAGGTCGGTGAATTGGTACCAGACTTGTCTGGGAAGGATAAAGCGCTGACTTGTTCATCGGCTGGCCACCGCAAGTCATTGTATGACCAAATACGCATTCAAGTCGCCTCCCCGACATCCCGTAGAAGTAGAATGCGTGGCGCATCCCAAAAGGGATTGATTAACGCCGTCCTTTATCCTTTTATCCTTATGCTGGCTCCATTTGACCGGGAAGCCTCGGAGAGGGCCACGGGTGGAGCTGCATTGTCTAAATATACTTGGGATTTATGGAGAAACAATATCAAACCTCAATGGTTTGTTTCGCCACCTCCCTTCAGACAAACCGCTTTTATTATAACACCTCCTCGTCTAAAGTTCGGCGAGAAATAAACGCGATCAATCTACTACTAGACTCGAAGGCAAGCGCCGCCAAAAGATAGTGTTCTAGTCAACACAAAGAAATTTGGTGATCACAGCAATTTGTGAGCACACGAAGCTTTCTCTGACTAATGAAATCGTCGCTCCTAGTGATTTCCGGTGATTTCCTCGAAACGGTGGAACGAAATGAAACCCGAAAGTGTGAACCTTTACATTGTACCCTTAGCGATTTATGCCCTGACACATTTTGAAGGATAGTGGATGCTTTCCACAGTGGTAGGGAAGGAGCCAACTTTTGCGCTTGCCCTCGTGTTTCCCTTTGCATGCGTCACACAGAGCCATTCATTTACAGCCCTAGCAGGCTGAGGAAAAGTGGAATCAGCAATGCTGAGCTTGTTACAACGTTAGACAAAGAACTTTCACAGCCACAACGTCAAACGCGAGAATGCCGAAGTGCCATAAAGACAGCAGCGAAGTGCTACTTGTAGACATATGCATCACTTGCGAACCGGCTGTTTAGCACCAGCAACGTCTCAACGCTTCCTGGTTTCATGGCAGGGTAACTTAGTAGGCCCTCCCCTCTCAAGGAATAAGAGAAGGGTCTCATCTCTTTCAGGTAGTACCTGCATAATCCAGTAGGTTACGTCCCTCACCTAGCTGATGTCAGTGGAACGAATTAAGTGACTGCTCTACATAATCGAAGATTAGATCTTCGATTACATGGGCCCCAGGGCAGAACTTCTGGTCCACGAACCGGCAAAGGGCGGAACTCTAGAGACCCCTTACGTGGATGAATCATAGCGTTCTGAGCATGATTCTCCCAATTCTTTGTTGCGCGATGCTGATCTGCCATATGTACATTTTGTTCACGTAGCACATAACTTCTAGAAGTGTTACAACGGGAACAACAGGATGTTCATTGCTTCCTTATGTTGATCATTATGGTACTTCATGCTGGTGGTGAGGCCATTAGTTTTGCGGCTTATTTCTTATACATTTGTCTTGGCCTGAAAAGCAACGGCTCTTTTTCCACATCTTTGCTTTCTTCCTTACTGTGCCTACCTTGACCCTCTGTCGCCGGGCTTCTGATTTATCTGGTATATAAAATTGTGCATAGAGGAGGCGGTCATGCGCCGACGCTCTCCTACATCTCAACGCAGTGTAGTGTTCAAGTCCCGCCCAGATGAACTAAACCTTCAATCCCTCCATGGTCGGTGAGCTAGTACCAGCCTGACCTGACCTGTCTGGGAAGGATTAAACACTGAGTTGTTACCGCAATTCACTGTATAGGTCACATACACATTCAAACGGCCTCTATGATGTAGAAACCGAGTGTGTGGCATGTAAGAAAGGGATCTCCCGACGCTGTAGGTTTCCTTTCATACTTTTTTCTTACGGGAATTGATAATATAAGGACGATGCACAAAGGACAGCGTTACTCAATCGCTATATGGTATGCGCCATCCCTGGAGGAATGGGAGGTTTTGGTTCGCTTAGGCGCGATCCGGACAGAAGGTTTTCAGAGACCGAGTCCGTAGTAGCAGTTGCCCGTAGGCGCCATTCTCGCGAAAACCACTCATCGCTTTTGTGCTCAGGAGCCCACCGAGCGACCAAGACGGCCAGATATGTACTTGAAGCATCTGCTCGATAACTCGTAGAAGTGGGATCAGACATTGGGAACGAATTGATTCCCTGCTTTTACTATAAAAGGATAAAGGATAAAGGAAGGCGTTACTCAATCCCTTCTGGGATGCGCCAGCGCATTCTACTTCTACGGGATGTCGTGGAGGCGACATGAATGCGTATTTGGCCATACAATGACTTGCGGTGGCCAGCCGATGAACAAGTCAGCGCTTTATCCTTCCCAGACAAGTCTGGTACCAATTCACCGACCCCGGAGGGATGGAAGGCTTGGCTGGCCTGGGCGGGAAATCCGAACCAGGAACCTGGTATCGGGTGCACGCGACAGTCGCGCCTCCTCCGACTGCGCTACACGCGCCCGCTTTTACTATACTTTACTTCAATGAGGACAGTTCTGCAGTATCTTACTGAAATGTACATGTCGCATCTTCCGGAAATTTTACGCCTAAAGGCTAGTGGCCACAGATCTCGGGAATGCCCCACACCATGCATTCTAAACACATTCTAAAAATTCTAAATTATTGCAGGGAGGAGGGGGACTAATATGTTGACCACATAATTGGCTGGCTCAGTTTTTTTTTAAGCTTGACACCAGCCGATAGACAACTGTATGTCTTATCACTGAGAGACTGCTGAAGACCCTACTTACTTTCAGTGGGCAGAAAATTGGGTCGGCCTTCTAGAATGCATTGACTATCTCTGCAAATGTTCAATGCCATCAGAATGTCCAGCCAGGAAACAGAAAAGGGTAACGACCTCGAGCGACAGTTCCCTTCGAATCGACGCACACGTAATGAGTTTTCGTCAAAGTTTTCACGCTCGTTGACCAATCGTTTTCGGCGAAACCGGTTTGCCGAGGGGCAATTTGTTTGCATTAGCGCGATGACCGTTCGCATTTCTCACCACGGCTCGTAAACTCGGTTCCTCTTTCAAATTCGATACCTTTTACAGCCCAAGTTTAGTGGTTTTTTCATGGAACAGGCGAAGGAAGCGGTAACTTCTTATTAATCCTCTCATAAACATGAAGGTCAATTGAAACAAAGTGCGTGAGGTAAAGCACTAAAAATGTCTTTACATTTTTTTTACCTCAAAACCAGAGCTCCCCATAAGAAGATCCTGCTGCGCGTTTAGTGGATGTGCAAGTGTCCACTTCATCGGGAGCTACCTCCACTTAGTCAAGTCGTCATCGACACTCCCTCACTCCTGTCAACAATTCTACCGGACGAAAAAAATTGCAAAAAATTAGTGGAGAAAGGAGACGCCAAGAGTCGTGTTTCCTCCACCAGAGCAACACTCGACCCCGTACGGCACTTCGAACGCTGACAAAAATCGACGAATTGGGCTGGACAAAAATCATGCAACCAGCATACACCTCGGACATTGCGCCGTCTGACAGCTATCTGTTCTGGCTGATGGATCACTTCCTCTGCGGTAGCCGCTTCACCGATGTCGATCACGGCCATGGGTATTGACTTCTTCGGGTCGGAGATGACGAAACGGGGAGACGGAATCCACTCAGTGCATGAAGGGAGGCGAAAGGGGGACGGCACTCCAATTACTGCCAGTGAGAGGCAACGCTATCTACACTTGTTTCACTTTTCTAGCCATACTCCTCCGACTAGGATGGATCCAGCCAATTACGCTTTTAAACAGCCACTTGTCTCACGAAGAAGTAAAGGGCGTTGTGCAATTCATTGGCGAACTGCTTAACCCAACCTATGATTTTGTCGCAATGGCAATGGATACTGATGACCAGGGTAGTCTGAATTATAAAGGATAAAGGATAAAGGACGGCGTTACTCAATCCCTTCTGGGATGCGCCAGCGCATTCTACTTCGACGGGATGTCGTGGAGGCCACATGAATGCGTATTTGGCCATACAATGACTTGCGGTGGCCAGCCGATGAACAAGTCAGCGCTCTATCCTTCCCAGACGAGTCTGGTACCAATTCACCGACCCCGGAGGGATGGAAGGCTTGGTTGGCCCGGGCGGGAAATCCGAACCAGGAACCTGGTATCGGGTGCACGCGACAGTCGCGCCTCCTACGACTGCGCTACACGCGCTCTGAATTATACGATAAGAAATTCCTGGTTACATCGAATGGCCTGCTTCATCAATGGCACATCCATAACATTTCCGCGTTATACCTTCAGGACTAGCATGAGGCATAAGCAGGAAGCAAACGTAGCACCTGTCCGATTGATCGTCACTTGCCACTAGCGGGCTACAGCGAAGTCTCCATTCGCTCCAAAAAGAAAGAAAAAGAAGTCTAGTGGTTTCTCCTTGTTCGAGGCTAGCTTTCTGCTTCGCGTTCTGCTAGGACTTTCACGAAGAAGTCCGGCCAACGCGTTCGTAGGCGGTGCAGGTGCTCTTTTGGCATTCAGCAGTGTCCAATCAGTTACGGCTCTCGTCCAGCTGTTGTCTGCGAAACGCGCGCGTAACCCGCTCACCTATGTTTCGACATCTTGACCCATGTGGCGGCGTTTCTGATCCTCGAACGTCCGAAGCTTGGAACTCCGGAGACCTCTGACTCGTGTGAATCGGTCGCTTCTGGGGTAGTCCTTTTGATTGCTCGTTGAGTGAGGCTGACCGAGTGTTTTGCCTTCTGCTTTCTGCTTACTGCATCAGTTTTCGTACAAGGATTTTGACGTTATTCGTCCCATTCGCTGCTTCACCGATGGCGTTGAAAGCTCTCCATATCGTTCGTTCCCTCCTGTTGAGCTCCGATACATACTAAATAGGTCGTTGGTAGAAGGAATTAAATGGCAGGTGAGTATCAATCAACAAATGGCTGCAAGCATAGGTCGATGAGCCATGCAATCCACATATGTACGTGTTTATCGGCGTCAAGCTCCTCGTATACAGACCTCTCGCCAGGTCCTGCACCCATCGATTCCAGCTCGTCGCCGTCGATTTGCTGACATTGCATCGCGAATTGAACAGCGTTCTTCAACAGATTCCCTTCCTGTTTTCGTGCTCTCGTCGTGTGTTTTCACGCCGACGCCCTCCGCGTTCGCTGGCAGTTCGCCCGTCCCGCCCCGCAAGCGACCGTGGACTCGCTGCCGCCCCAGCTGAACGAGAGCAACAACAACGACGGCGGCGGCGACGACAACAACCACATTCACGACGACCAGACATGCGCTCGAGCCGCTCCACTGCCTCGGGGCATTGATTGCCGGTTATCTGGCTACTCGCTCCTCGTGCAGCGAGGTTCTGCTGTACTACTCTTATGCTTTATGGAGACTTGGACGTACCTGATAGCGCATTCTGCCACCCTTCTCGTCTGCCAAGCGGTCCTTTCTTTTCTTTCTTTGAAGAGCTGCTGTTTCTCAGCGATGGTTGAAGGAATCCAGGATATAGGAGGCTTGAATGCATAGTCGCAGACGCGGAACTATGACTGTGAATTTTGTGCTCCTTTTTGCAATTGCTCTCCAAAAGTTGAGCTCTTTTCGTCTACAAGATTGAACTCAAGAGCATTGTGAGAGCTGAAGTTGTTCTCCTCATTAGTGTGAAAAACATTGAAAAGGCTGATTGTTGAACAGGGTACGCAAGCTGAAGTCCTCATGGAAGATCCATACGCATTCTTCGCATGTCTAAAGGAATTCTGAGCTGGACTTCTAATCATTGATCGATCCTGACGTGCATCTTTATTCTATCTTAATGATAGATGCTATACCGCAACTTTTCAGCAGCCGCTATGTAAGGCGGGTTTGCGGTCTTCAAACTATAAACAACTGTTAACTGTTTCACAGTTTTGTAGCAGGTGAATAAAGCTCGTCCCATAAATGGGACATTCCAAGCAGCCCCTTGACGTCGAGTTTCATTGTTCGTTGTGAATCACTGCAGATGATTCAGACCGAATTGCTCGCAGGTGTCATTCCCCCGCTTCGGACGGGCGATCCAACATAAGTTATCGTTTCCTTTCCTTTCGCTTGACCCATGTGCGGTAGAGCCCACTAGGCGTTGCAAACGCGACCGTTATTTCCACTCCGTCAAGTCTCTGGGACTAACCAGACCTACTGCAGGCGAATTTTGGCGAATGTCCGTCATTTCACAGAAATTACAGGCATTATGAGATGGAATTGAATAGGTAATGGCTAGAGTTCGTGACCTCATTAATGCTCATCTGATACCATTTCGCTGATACTATATGCATAGAGTGATAGACGGCTTAGGTGATCTGAGCGGGGTTGCCGAACCATGAATTTCAGTAGAGATTCACGCGACAGTTCGCCTCTTTCGATTGCGCTATCCCGCACCATAAGCTTTAAACATAACTTGGTGAATGGTTCAGAAATTTCATGAGTTTCCGCCATATTCTGCTCTGCTGACATCGTAATATGTAGCTCAGCTATACGTCAGATGCTCCTCTGCTAGGTCTCTTTCAAGCTCCTTGTTCATAATTGCCATAAATCTGTGCTGTGTTAATAAACTCCATAGGGGCCCGTTTATAGTTGTGCTCTCGAATTTTTTCCAATATTCGAATGGTCACAAATTTAGAATGTTGGAAGTCGAATACATTCGAAAAAACGCAATTTTTCAAATTCGAATGAAAATCGTTCGAATAATCCTTATTCGAGTAGCTCATTCTATTCGAGCACAGCTGTAGTTACGCTTGAGCTCTTTTGGAAACGCGCCACGCGTTACTCCTACTTTTCAATGGGATCGCGAACGCACTTCTGCAAATTGGGTACATATTTGGTCCAGATAACAATTTTTTGTAAGAAATCAATCGCGTAGTGCTTATAAGGCTGGTTCGATCCATACGCTTTCTTCGTAACATTCCCCACAGCTACATGCATAAAAAACTTCACAGAATCGTCTATAATTCGAATCCACAACCAATTTGTGAGGAGCGAACTCGATTGTGATACATACCGCTAATCATATCATAGGCGATGTGCGAGGAACATGAGAAACCTCGGTTCGAAGCGAAATACGTTAAGCGTTTGGCTAATATTGTACGTAATTGATCGCTTTACTTGTGGTTAACGTCCTGTCTGTTTGTTTGCATGGCAACCGTGTCGTTGTTGATCAACAGCATTTCATTGCTATACGACCTTCGAAAAATTTTGTCGTAGATTGCACAGGACGTCATTTTCACGGCTATTTGTTTGAAAATGCAGAGAACTTCGTTCAAGAGTCTTTACAAGGGTGTAATCTACTTTGACAAGTCCTTCACGCATAAGAAAAGAACTAAAGGGATTCGCTAGTAGCTGGCTGTCATCAACATCTACATTCAGTATGGTCTTTGAAAGGAATGCAGTTTCTAGTTGACGAAGAACGGTTTGGTGCACAAGGTTGATCATGTCATTGCTTTGAAATCGCAATCTTGAAACGAGCTCAGTATTTCTTTAGAAGTCAATCCTCCTGGGAGCAAGGGCACTGAGTGATGTTCATCCAGCACTTTCAGTCAGTTCTACGGTTTGCTAAAATTCCGTCACACCCGTAGTCGCTCGGTAACCACTTCTTTCACCTCCGAATCGTTGCAAGGCGCCAAACTGGTGGGGAAGAAGAGATTAGAACTCGACGAGCACAAGTACTTGTGTACACCTAGGAAATCTGTGTAACTGCTCACCACCAGCTGGTCGAGCGCGGAGGAGTTCTCACTCCGATGGCAGCGCCTTGTGGGCTAAGGATTTTGTTGCATGCCAGAATCATTTTTTCCTGGTCACCACTTAAAATCTGTAACTTCTGTTGAATGCTTCGTTGGAGGCAATCAAGTGCCCTCGTTATTTTGCAGTTTAACTTCAAGAAGGCATCAACACACCAGCGAAGGTGGTGTAAGGCGTAGCATCCCTGCCCAGAAGGTGCGAGTTCAACACCTGCCTGGCATAGGTTGATGAGTTGGTACCAGACCACCCGAATCTCGCACCCTCATTCATTGTCTTTTACAATCCTAACTTTCCATGCAACTCCACTGCAAAGATTTCTCGTATCATTTCATGCTATGCAGTGGCAAAAAAAAACAGAGGTATTTTCCAATGAGGTTCTGTTTCTAAGCATTTCGTAGTTCATATTGCTGCCATAATATTTGTGCCCTCTCACTCTCCATCTACCAACTAATTTACCGTATACTCTCGAATTTTACAGAGCAAATTCCTCAATGTTTAGATCAAGAACCCGAGACAATCATGCTTCGCCATTCTTCTTATTTTCCAGCTCGCCATTCTATTAGTGATATAGAGTGCTGCGTTTGTCTCTTTCGTTGTCTAAGCTGCAAAATCATGTACAGAAAATAATTTATCTTAAGAGCTCGCCTGATGCTCTGTACACTCGAAGATTATCACCAGTTCATTACTTGTCTACCACGTTTATGTTTATGGTAGCTAATAACCAACAAGTGAACAAAATAAAAAAGAAAGGTGTTTATGGTTGGTCACGAAAGGAAGTGTAAAAAATTGATGTACAAGGACTGGTGTTTGTTTTCTAAAGATTAGCACAGCAATTATTTTTGCAATAAAAAGAAAAAAGAACACAAGTTTGCATTGAAAAGTTTTGCCGTAAAGAGATGTGCTCGTGAACAGTGGTGGGCGGGATTTCTGTTTTCTGATAAAATGGTCGAAGTTAGTCAGAAAACAGGAAATAGGGACATTGAAATTCTGCCATAAATATTCGACAGCCAGAATTTAATCTCTATCACAACATCGTTGCCTCTACAGCAATAAATGTTCTTAGACTATTCCAAACTCGAAAAAAGCTGTTTGCGTGAACGCTTTCATTAGAAATCGCGCCGTGCACTGGTCTGATTCGTTTCATTGATGGTCCAATTGTTACTATCACGCAGTTCCACTATAGTAGATTTAACGTCTTTTATAAATTAGATTTGTTGAATCCTAGCCTATAGTTGATGCCGAGACAGGTCATCAATACAGATTGTTCCAAGAAATGTTCTCAGCGATTGAATGGTCATAAAGTTCTTACGCTTCCAACAAACATTAAAGAATAGGTGGACCCGCGCACTCCTTCAGCATTTCGATTTTCCTTTGATTGGTAGCAAACATTTCAATTACTCACAGTTACGTAATTGTAAACGGTGCAACAAAAACTGCTGCAGGAAACAGCTACAGCTATCCTTCTTGCAGTTCCAAGAAAGCAGCGTTTGCACCGTAAATTAAATTGGGGCGACCTGGACGTGGGCACAGTGAGATCTCTTCTTTTACCAAATCCACTTAGAAAACTGTTGCCTTAGTGCACGTTCAAATAATAATTGATTCATTATTTTACGTGAAAAATGAAAATTGCATAAAACTTCAAGCTCTGCACTCAATTAATTGAGGCACGATATTTATAAACTTTCGGAAAGAAGGGCTGCATTAATTTAATCTACCTCTTCGCTTTTGTTGGGAAGATATTCAGTTTGATGTCAAACGTTGACAAGTGCCCGTTACCCGTTTTGTCGTAAACTTCATATAAAGGTGTTGGCTATTGGTAAAAATGCATATTCAGGTTCAATGGATGGCTAAAGAGATGGTTTCGAAATTTTCTGTTTTCTGTTTTCTTCTTTTTTCCTTTTCTTGATTCCTTTTTCCTCACAAACTCAATTTTCTGTTTTCTGGAAAATGTTGTCAAACTTTCCGTCCATGCCTGCTCGTGAATTGTAAAATGCGCTAGAGTCTACCCTTGAACTTTGCACGCATACGTTTTCGAGTCAGTACGCATTTTAAAGTCTACGACCGGCTTTCTTTTTCTCGAGTGTTTTCTTTCTTCAAGGCAGCATTCTCGTCGAAACTTGAGATTATTCAAGTGTTAGCGACTAACCTAACTCTGAATGTGAATCTGTCCAATTTGGTGTCACAGCATGACTGTGTAGTAGGTGCCCCATCCTCTATGGGTTAGTGAGCTCCACCCCACGCGTCCGGAAGCCCCGAAACATTGAACTTGTTCAGAAGGCTTTTGCCTGAGTCACGAATATGCATCAGTAGAATTCTAGTTACTTCCCTAAATTCCGGACTACTTGTTTGAAAGGAGGTTATATCAATCGCCCAAACTTTTGGCTGGACCTACGACATTTCATGGTTCTTTCAAACGTATCGTTTTCTGGATTATTTCTGTATACAAGTTGCTTAAGGCCCCTTTTTAGGATAAAACAGAACTACTACTTGAACAAGTTCTTTATCGTGTTGGTACTTGGTACCGCAGTATTACAACACATAGCTCCCTTCTATTGCGCAGCGTTCACAGTTGACATTCACATTCACAATAGTATTGTCGGACTTGTGTGCGGACGTGAATGATATGGTACTTTGTGGCCTAAGGCCAGCAGTAGAGTCCTGCAGCACCTCACTGCAGCTGGCGTCTTTCTGTGGCAATAGACTTCTATCTTCGTTGTGTTCTCATTCGCAGCAACATACCCTGTAATACCCTCCAAGACCAATATATAACGCAGAGGTATATGCTGCTGTGTTTGATGTGCTGTTGATGTTGATCGGAAACCCGACACCCCGGGGACTTCCGCTGCTTTACTACTGGCCGGTGATTCCACCGGGGTTAGAGGCGCCGACGAAAACACATCTGTTTCTTCCCGGCTTTTTCTTGCTTCTGGATGCCTGGGTATTATCTTGTCGGCTCGATTTGTTATTAACGGAAGCAGCTCGACAGGGTGGAGTTATCCACGGCGGTATTTGGATGCATTGCTTCCCACTATTGCCGTAGCTGTTTTGCTTCTGGGAAGAATAATTCAAGGACATGATTTCCTATCCCAAAGCAAAGGCTTTAAGGCTTTTTCAACATACATAGCTTGCTGTTCTGTTCTGTCTAAATTTCTAGCTTCTGTTGAAAGTGACCTAATGAGTATCATGAAATATCATAACAACCATTACAAATTAAACCGTTATTTCCTGCTAAATGTGTTCAGGACAAAGGTATCTTGGTATTTATTTATTTTTATTTATTTGCTTTCATCGTAGTTGTGAGCATAGACAACTATATGGACTCAGTATACTTAGAGAATCAAAGTGAGAAACAAGGAAACCTTAACAATTCAAAACTTTAAGCTCAGTACACTATAAAAGAGCGGGGACGAGACCAAAGAGGTGGCCGTGGAGATGATTCTCAAAGCGACCTATAAAGGATTGTAGGCCATTGTTTGGGCAGCACCGTAGTAGTTTCCGAATTTTCTGTGGACCTTTGGGGAGATCAAGAATGGCAGAAAAATGTAGCGCTTCTGTGCGAGCTGATAGTGCAATACCGACGCCTGGGATACCCTTGTCGTGCTCAGAAATAATCTTGCAAAAGGGTTGGAGTTCATCCATTGCTAGAACGCGGGATTTGATAAGTTCCTAATATAAGCGTGAAGGCACATTCACGGGAGGCAGCCACCAGCAAAGCAACAAGCAACAGGCCGAATGGATAGCGCCGTGTACTTTCAGGAGCGTGGTCAATAGATTGGTTCCGAGGGTGTGGTCTATACATTGCTAAAGGCGTTTAGAACGTGAAATTTGATAAAATTGATAGAGCATTCCAGTCCGGTCAGCAGGAGGTGTGGGTTCGAGTCCTGTCTGGCGCTTTAGTTTCGGTCGCAACAAAACGTCATTTTAAATTTTTAAATTTTTTAAAAAGTATAGAATGCATGGCGCATCCTACAGAAAATTCCTACTGCCAATGTCCGTTGCGCATTCGCTCGTTTTCCCTGAAGCCAGCATGCGTGGCGCAATGCAGATGCGAGCCCGGAATATCCTTTCTCACGTCAAATCTAGAGCGCACTGCCGCCCTTTCAGATGAGTACCGCTGTGCCGTTGTCCTCAGCAGCAGTCGCTTCGGTTTTCTCACGGTCACCACTTATCATCTGCAGTTGTTTCGGCTCCGCTCTCTTGTCACAGTTGACGAGCGCATCTGATCAGCGCTGCAACCCAACAACACGTTCTCCTGATGTCGTTGATTCTGCGTGCGACAGCTGGCGGACTCCATGGTTTGCTGATCCTATCAGCTTATTTTCCCGCCGATTTCTGTATTCATATGTAGCTGCGGATTTGCCTGGCTTCTATGTACGCCTTGGAATAAATAGTAGTGAGAAAGCCTGGTATTGATGGACACATTTGGGATGCAGGGAAAAGGGTAAATGTTGACATTAGTGATCCCTCTGAGGATTGCACCACGCATTCTACTTCTGCGGGATGTCGTGGAACCAATTTATAAGTGTATTTAGCGATTTCTGGTGGCCAGCCGACACAAAACCATCAGTGTGTTCTACTTCGCAGACGACTCTTAGCAATCTGCCGACGCCGGGGAAATGGAAAAATTGGTTGGTGGCGCTATGTGAGCTAGGTGAGACACTCCCTCGTAGTTGAGGGTTTCCTCAATGTTCAGTTCAAGATAGAGAAGGACGTGGTGCCTTCCATTGTCAGGGAATTAAGAAATCGATCTTCGATTCTGGGCGCACGCGGCAGCAGGCGCTACCGAACGCTCTTTATCTGGGATGCGCCACGCATTTCGCTTCTTTGTGAAGGCATGTAGGAAGACAATACGCCTACCTTGCGTACATAGCAGCTTGCAAGACAGTTCAGTGTGTGCATTAGTGCTGCATCCTTCGCAGAAAAGCCAGTTTGAAGATATTATACGGATGAAGCCCTTCGCTTGGATTGGCGAATCTCAACTAAACAGATACATCTATCTGACCATCTAACGGCTTCCTTTATTTCACTCGTTAGGGTCTACTTCACCTCTTAGGGTCAAAACCACCGTTTATTATCTCCCCAACTCTTTTAGTCTTTGTTTGTTAGGTTTTACAAAGACGTTTTAATACTGTTGACGTTTTGTCCATGGCACAGCGTTACATTGTATTATGTTGTGACGATGCTTCTAGACTCTTGTCTACGGTAAAGTAAATAAATAAATAAATAACTTATACTCGACATAAGAAAGGTCAGAAGGCATGTACATCTCAAAGAGAAATCTTAGCGATCTCACTACCTCGATATTACCTTCTGGAAAACGCCGCTTATCACTGATCTCTCAGCTACCAAGCGAAGCCTTGTAGAAGTGTAGCTAGAAGGTTGTGGCTGAATCCTTCGACTATCGGCCCTGAGTGAAAGGATTGAAAACCACTGAGCTCTTTGCCTCTCCCGCATTGACCAAGCATGTCAGTGCCGCCGCCTGTTCCCGTATCATCGTCGCAGCGATGCGTACTTCTGGTAGCTCTCTGTGGCGATGTCGCCGCGTAATGTTTGCCGAGTAGCGGGCGATTTAGCGATGTAGCAAGTGGCTACGTACACAGCATTACTCGGTTCAAATGTCACTCCGTCCAACATCTTGAATCGTCCTCGTGTTTCGAATAGTTTTCTTGTCGAGAGTTCAAACCCTTACTTTTCTAACTACAGTTCTCTTCAGTAGCTACTCTCCTGTAACGCGCAGGTTCCCACCTACTGCGAAAGGGTACGTGAACATACATCCACTTGATTCACCATTTCCGCCCAGACCATCCATCCCCTTCGTCCCTCCAGGCTCGTTAAAATGGTGCCAGACTTTATCACAAGAATAAAACACAGTCACAAAGCGCTTGCCCATCGGCTGAATACCTGAAGTCATTGTGTAGGTGAAATACGCATTCGAATAGTCTCCACGACATCCCACGCAGAAAGCACCCCAGAAGAAACTGATCAGCGCTGTCCTTTATCCTCTATCCTTTTCGTAGTTGGAGAGTATGGGAAGGAATAATTCTTATTGAAGGATTGAGTTCTCACAGATCACGGTATTCCAGCTGAACTGTTTTAGATTTGCACATCTCTTCCATGTGGACGATGGAGCCATGTGGTAGTAGGTAATTGTTAAGGCGCATAGTACCAAGGATGTTCTACACAATTCGTATCGGGATCTAACTTGCTTTCCTGACGTTTGGAGCAGGCCATCATTATCTCGCTGCCCAGATGAATGGTTTTTGAAATTCTTGCTTTAATCTCTAACGTTGTCGCTTCAATCTTATATTGTTCCCTGGTTTTTAATCTTTACTTTTCTTATTTGAACGGCTTATTTTTGTTGTTCTCTTGTATAGTGTGTATCCTTGGGATGGACTTAAACAAATATATAAATAAATATATAATATAAATAATAATACTCGTGGTATTCAAGACAATTGAGCTCTTTTAAGAAGGTTTCCGAGTTTTGTTGCGGTATTTGTGGGCCATCTTGTTCGCAATTGTTTTTCCGTCGCATCTTTGTTCACCTAGCGCGCTGCTGTGTCACCTTCCTCTATCGTTGCTGACGCGAGATCTTGATCTTTCCTTCATATCGAGTCGCAAGCTAACGTGCTTTCCAGGTTATCAAGCATGGAGGATTTCTCCAGGCAACTTCAGGAGTTGCCGAATTGGGGCAAAGCGGCCGTGGCCGGCGGCCTGGCGCTTGTCTTCTACATACCGTACCGATGGCTTATGACCGCACCGCGAAAGAGCCCGGTCAAGGAGGACTGGAAGAGCGGTCAGTGTCAGGGTTTTCAAGGCTCTGAAGATGCCGCTCATTCACCGTGCCCATTCTAGGTGTGGTGTACTTGTATCAGTTCCCGCGAACTCGCCTCCTGCCAAGCCCGTCAGCGCCATGCCTAAAGGTTGAAACGTGGCTGCGTATGGCGGAAATTCAGTACGAGGTGGGTTCCGGCAGATTCCAAATAGGGTGTCAGGTCACTTTCAGGAAATATGTACTGCGCCGAGAGTGGCAGGATTTTTCTCCAGTAATCACAGAACGTTTGCAGTTCACATGTTTTAAGTCACTGAGTAATCAAAGATTGTTAGCGTGTTGACGTTATGTTCAGGCTCTCAGAAGATTCAATTCAATGATTTCAGAACATATCTTGTTTGTTTTCGCCGCGATCTAAAGAAGGAACACTGCCGTTTGTCGAATATGAAGGCATCGAATACCCCGACTCTTCATTCATTATTCGGTTCGTTTCTGCTCATTCATCTCTACATTAACATATTCAAAGAACTTCAATTTCTCACACAATATCTCGCGCTTTCGAGCGAGAGCTTCGGATATCTGTACATCTCTTTGGAGTATGAAATTTCCCTAATCACCTTTTGTTAAGTAGACAGTGAAGAGCCACTGATTTTTTGGATGGTGTACTATTTACACGTCAAACTGGACACTTTTCCAACCACGCTTCCCTAATCAAGCTTGGCGCTTCTCAAATCAAATTGAACATCTTCCAGATTAACCTAGAGACTCTGCACTACGATTAGAATAATTGTTTGTTGAAGGAAAATTTATTGTCTTACTCTGAAATTGCTTAATTCAAATGTTAAAAGAAGAGATCGTGATACGCACTCGAATAGATCGGCATGATTTTTAATTGACTGATGGCCAGAATTGTGTTTGTCTGGAGTAACACAGATTTGAACGGTACAACAAAAACTGCTATTAAAAACGCACGTATCCTCACCGTGATATTTGAGGTAAGCAAAATTTACACCATCAATTAAGTAAAAATCATCGGGCTGGGACAGTGCACGGCGCGGTATTCCATTTTAGCACGCTGTGAAAATGTTGCCTCTCCGTACTCTAAAAGAAGCTTTAAATGATAATTCTGTCCTTGAAAAACAAAAGTTTTATAACATTTCAAACTGATTGTTCTCTTATTGGGGCAGGAGAGTTTAAAATTTAAAAAAAAAAGTCATACTGAGTTTTCTTTGAACAAAATGGAAGAAATTCGTTTTGAATTGGAAGACGTTCAGTTTGATTTCCAAAGCGTCAAACTAAATAGCTTAAAAGAGTGATCAATGTGAAGTGAAAATGGCATACAAGAGGCGAGAGCGGGTGGTACTCCTGCAGGTGGAGCCCGTAGTGACATCTTCGATCGAAGAACGTAATTGATACATCGTTGCCCCATTCAGTGACCTCACCCGAATGCTGGGCGTCAAACTGGAGGATCATCTGAACGACGAGCAAAAGGCCATCTCCCGTGCGTTCGAGGAGCTGGCCCACAATTCACTGTTCGCCTCACACAAGCTGTTCAGACTAGAAAATGTCTCTCAGGTATCGATCGGCATTGGTTCCACTCTCGAGTAGTCAACCATCAGTTTCTCTTTAGTTCGCCGAGCTTCTTCCACCCAATATCTTCGGATTTCTGCACCCGCTCATTCTGCATCTCTGCAAGCGGAACTACGTCAACACGGTGAGTGCTTATGACATGGAGCTCCAGATAAGGTTCAGTGATGGCATCAGCTTCTGTGCGGCTATGAAGCGCTTTCAACTGTCTTCATGATGGGCTGTGATTGACATTTCATCGTGCAATTGTGGCTTCGTGCGTCGCTTTCAGATGAGCGTCATCCCTTCTCATAAAAGGGAAGGTGAAGTCTCGCCACATATGATTCTTAATTAAGATCTTCAAATTGATGGTGATTGACCTCCCCATGGAGGAATTTTATTCATTCTCTTCTTCTAGCGCAAGATGCAGTGGAATATACAGTTTCCCAGGCCTAAAAATCAATATAAGTTCAGCATTCTTCTCTTGTAGAGCTGGCACGGAATTGTTGAATCTGTCAAAAAGACACACAATACCAAGCTCAACTGTATGAGTACAAAAGAGTCTTCAAGAGGGACCGTGGTCTTCAGGGTGTTCTTAGAAATTTATCGCTTTGCTGTTATTCACCTTCTCTATTCTTTATACATATTTCCGTCTTCGCTAGGTTCTCTTATTAGTGGTTTGCTTTTTTGCATGGAATTCCATGTATAAAATAAAAAAAATATAGGTTTCAGGGATGGAGTGTGAAGAACGGCGTTAGTCCTTCACCCTCCATCGCTCAACCTTATTGTGGGATACGCCAAATATTTCTTTCCCATGGTATATTTCGCGGAGGCATTTTAAATGCATGCTGAGCATGCACAATGGCCTGTGGCTATAGACCGATGAAAAAGTCAGTTTTACGTTCTTCACAGAGACGTCGTTACCTTGAAGTCTGACTTCGCCTGTACATAATCTGAACCGTATGGCTTTACTCGGTATGCAGCCTTCCCCTTTCTACTGCGCTACGTATGTACTCCCAACCATCAACACATCCACATCTTCCGCAGAACTGAAATGCGTGGCGCATTCCTCAAAAGGATTGACCAACGCAGTGCTTTGCCTTTTTATAGGTTCAAATGCTTTATATTGCAGTTCAAGGAGCGTAAGGGTGTGGAACCACAAAAGGGATGAAGGGAATCGCTGTAATCGAGCTTCTCCAACCCAGGGGGACGGTAGTCACGTTTGTGAAATCGAGTAACCTCTAGTTCCCCTGCAAATATTGAGTAAGGGAAAGTTCCAAGGCTAGGCAGCATATAGAGATCCGGTACCTCTAGGTAGACGCGTCGGTTGCAAGCAGGGGGGGGGGGGGCATAATTGCCAGAGGTCCACTTTAAAACTCTTTTACGTCTCTTTGTGGGATTGCACTAATCACCACATGACATCTTAGAAGCAATTTGAATTCGTATTTGGCCTATACTATATCTATACGGGAGTGTAATAGCGCAGTCGAAGAAGGCAACGGCTGCCGACTGCACCGATTCCAGGTTCTTGGTTCGAGTTTTCCTCCCGAGCCAAACAAGCGTTCATCTCTTCGAGCTCCGTGAATTGGTTGAGTTGTCCATCGTCTGGACTTTCAAGTCAGCGTATAGGCCACATACACATTCAATTGCCTCCAAGACATCCCGTAGAACTGATTGGGTGGCTCCTTCCAAGAGGCATTCATTAACGCCGTCCTCTATCCTTCACTTAACCTGATACAGTGGGTAGTCAGCTGATGGACAAGCCAGTGTTTTCCTTCCTTGAAAAATATGGTACCAATTCACCGATAAGGGAGCGATGAAAGGCCTGGTTGGCCCGGACAGAACCTGAACCTTAAATCGTAATTCGGGTGTTCGGAGTCACCATTTCCACCGGCTGAGTAATGCGACCCCAACATTCAACTATCGAAAACCAAAGAGAAATGCGTCCCCCCAATATCCCTAAAAGGAGTTCAACGCCACAACTCGTTCTCTTCAAATCGCGTGGGTTTAGGTTTCCATTCTGCCTTCAGAATTGAACTTCTAGTTGTTGGAATAGAATTCAGAACTCCATCCTCCAACTTTTTCCGCAGCGAACTTTAGCTCATGAGGGTTAGTGCCTTTTCGCTTTCCCTTATGGATGATTCCGGATCCCCCCTCTACACGAGGGTTTTCTTTGAGCGCTATTCGTTGTTAGGCAGGTTACCTGGCGATTGGGTGTGGGGATCTTTTGACTTCAAGGTGATCCTGTAAGCGATCGCTTTCTTTTGTGTCGAATACGCCAACGCTTGCACTTATACCGAGCGCCTTCCTTGGAAAGGCTTTCCACCCTAGATTCAATGAGATTTTCTTGAAAATTGCTGAACATCACGTCCTCTCTTCCCTTACTGATCGTCATAAATTTACTGAAGCGTGAGGGCATCTTTATTCTTAATCAGCAGCTGTTCTAAGTATGCTGTATGTATTTCAGACAGCATCGATGTTGGCATGGTCGGACATGGGGAAGCACAGCCGTGAGGAACAGATCGGCATCGGAAGTGACGATATCCGCGCCATCAGCAAGTACCTCGGCAGCAAGCACTATTTCTGTGGATTCAAACCGACCCGGGTGAGGAAACTTCTTTAGGCTCGACGTTGTTTAGCACTGCTATAAGCCACCCTGTAGCTGTTGATTCAACTAGTTAAGTAATTTTGTTCACCTCTAAGAGGTGTTAGTATAGAGAGCTATATTTTGATGTCAGCATCTTTTCAAAGGATAAGAAGTCCAACTTCGTATCATGTTCGGAATTTTGGGCTAAGCGTTACATACAAGGGGTACACTTGTTTAAGAGTTTGAAACATTGTATTCTGAGGGCTCGATTCAAAGAACACGTGGGATCGTAATAGAGCTTCTATTATTAGGTCGTCGCATGTGAAAGGACCGATTTTGCTATCTCAAATTCTTGTCGATTTTTCGTGGCTACAAATGTTCCCTTTTCAGGCGTTGTAAATAGTTTCTGAAAGCGCAGAACTTGCCTTTTCCTATAATTTGTAGCTTCTGTGACATAACTGCCACTTGCCGAGTTTTTGGCGTTGTTTCTATAGTATGTATCTACGTGATGTTTGGTTGCTCTACTTATAGGATGAGATGATGGAGAAGTGGACAAAATGATTCTTACAAAGATGGAATGCCTAAGCTATTGTCGCACTGGGAAAGGTGTATTAATAGTAGTGGTGCTTATTTCGATTAATAATATTGCTTCCAAGCAAAATTGTAATCTGTCGAAGTTCTCAGTCAAAATCGGCCATTTCATATGCAACGACTTTATAATCACTTCTCTGCTGTTCCAGAGATCTATCGCACCTCTTTACTGCGCCAGCAAAATGAACAGTAACTAAAGCGATAGCTCTGCGGTTCATGCCTATCTAACGTGGTCGTATTATATGCCTGAAAGCAAACATTTCAGATTGACGCCGCTCTGTTCGCCGTTCTCGCCCAGATCGTCTACGCACCCTACGAGAACGACCATCTCGAACTCATCAAGAAAGAATGCCCCAACATAATGGAGTATGTTGAACGCATCAAGAACAGGTAACGGTGTTCTGGAAGTAGTGTTATAAACTATGCGATCTTCTGCAAGAAAAATGGTGCCGTTTGATTAGAGGAAGGCGACAACGCAAGAGAAAAAGTGGTCCTGCTTCTTGGTTTAAACCCCATACGGCATTGAGAAAAGGAAAGAATCCCAAAGGATTTCGGTAGTCCAGGTTTAACTTTAGGTGGTTTTCTACCATTTTGTTCTCACAGCATATCAACGCTCAGGATAGCATTCTCAACTTCAGCAGTTTCTGTACATCGGCGGCCTGAACCCGGCCTACACTAGTATCGTTACAGCTGTTGCTCTTCTGTATGAATGCTCATACAACAGAGGAACAGCTTTTTTCCGTGGTGAAAAGTACCATGCTACTGCGTCCTCTCACATTCCAAATTTTGGAGGCGACCCTGTTGAAGGCAATGAAGCACAGTGCTATTAAATCGTTTAGAAACACCATACCTTCTACCTCTACCTGCACACAGATCCACCACGAATACGTTTCTGCACTCGACAGACAAGTTAATGTTGTCGCTCTCTTATGGGTTGTACATGAAGGGCCAGGTCCTGGCTCAGTATGAGCAGGATGCTTTAAAGAAATGCACTACCGCAGCATGAATACTGTGTGTTTCACCAATTCTCTCCACGAGATCGTAAATGCAGATGAGGTGGGACCCACTCCAAGCCTGTCCAAGCTTCTCTACCTTCTTGAGGCGGAGCAAATTTGTCCCGTATGAAGAGCGTTTTAGTTATCTGTTCAGTTTGCAGGTCCCGGATAAGCATTTAAAGTGATTTCCTGACGTTGCTCACAGAGGGGGACGAGTGATGTTACCCTCAAAGAATTACTATTTTTGATGCTTGCACCTTAAATAGTCGAGCATTAGCGCAATCAAAGGAGGCGCCGGCTGCCGCGGGCACCCCCGACTCAGGCCTCTCAGCTGGGCTCCCGTCCAAGATAATCGGACTTTCCATCTATCGGATCGGGAAATGTCTGGAAAGGATAATACACTATTCACCGATCGCCCAAAATTCAAAATTGTATAGACTAAATTCCCTATTCCTATCTTCACCACAACCTATCCTGTAGAAACAGAAGCGCGACACGTCCCAAAAACGATTGATTAATGCAGTCCTATATCCTTCTTTATTCCTAAGCCACATCGCAGAAGATAGGGGGATGTCACGAAGGCAGTAGCTAACTGAACATTTTCTTTCTCCTTCTCTCAATTTGGGCGTGATGCTGTGCAGTCGGAGATACTGGCTATCGCGTGCACCCGATTCCAGGTTTTTGTTGGGGTTTTCGGGCCCAGGGCAGCCAAGCCTTGGTCGGTGAATTAGTAGCACACTTCTCCGGGAAGAGTAAGACACTAACTTGTTTATAGTTTGGCCACCGCAGCGAGGCATTGTGTAGGTCAAGTACACACTTAAGTTCCCTCCACGACATCTCGTAGAAGTAGAAGACGAGGCGACTTCCAAAAAGCGACGTATTAACGTCGTCCTTTATCCTTTTTTATCCTTCATTTCTCCATTTTATTTTTTGAAACCAAAATTTCGGTCCCACGGTGAGGTCCCACATGCGTGCCTTTAAAAGTTTTGAGGAAAAGTTTGTATCTTAGAGCAAGCTTTGCAGAGGCTTTACTTCAATATCTATTGTGCCACACTTATCGTTTGGTTCAAGGTACTGGCCTGACTGGGGAGACGCGACTACCAAGTTCTCGATGGACAGCAACTGGAAGAAGCGACCAAAGGGCTACGTCTCCCTAAACAACTCACAGAGCAGCGAAACGAGCCCTGTGGCGAAGAAGAACTCGGAATGAGCAGAGCCCGGTCGCTCGCACTATATGTCACATAAGCCCTGCCAGCGGTCATACCGTACGCTTCGTGTGCGGAAACTGAATTTCACGCCTAGATACGGTAGAGCGGAGATGCTCGTCAACGCCGTCCAGCTTTTCCATCCACATTCATCCGCGGATTTCTCTAGTTAGGGAGAACCTTAGATCTGCATAATCGTCATCCTAATGAGCCTGAGCAGTTTCGCAGTCATGGCGCTTACACATTTACGCAGTCTCTTGTCCTCTGGAAACGGCACAACAAGCGTTCTTCTCGCACTTTTACCCTGTGTGTGTTGGTTAGTGTTTTGTATTTACTGTGATTCATCTCAGCACCGTCTCTTTAGAGATCTGTCGAACCGACTTCAGCAATGTTCGTGTAGTGCACGGTGTCTATATATAGGGTTTTGTCACTTTTAATGACTCATTTTGCTGTTTAATTACGAGAATAAACGTTTCATAGACGACGCCACGAGAAAGCATGTCAGGAGATCGAGTTGTCAAGTGTGGGTGCGTGGAGGGTTGCTCGGTACATGTCGCGAGGACGCACAGCGGGCGTGCAGGGACCCGCAGCGTGAGGTGCGGGAACACGCCGGTGCACCTATCAGGGGTGTGCTACGATTTACGATTTACGATCTATTTATTTATAACTTATTTATAACTGCACCTTAAGTGCGCTCATAAAACGGTTATGTAACAAACCAGCAATGCACAATCTTAGCAAACTAACAAGGAAACAACGATGTAAAACGGGCGTAGTGTCACTACGCCCTGCGATATCGTTATTTTTAAGTGTTCTGCAGCGCCCTGATACAAGGAGCCTGACCGAACGAGCGGCAGTAAAATGAGAACAAGAGTGCTAAGTAATTTTATTTAATCATAATTTAAGCAAATAATTTGATAGTCGTGTGATTCCGATTGGATGAGAAAATCACTTTCGAGCAGCATATAAGATGGTAGCACCTAGGAGTCCGGTCTCAAATCCGGCCATACCTAGGCCTTCATTACGCTTCCAGTCGATGCTGCTTCCATAGGAACTGAGCTAGCCTGACCGAACTAGCAAAAAAAAACATGCTTGAAGGTAGAAACTTATCCGACATATATGTGTATAAGGGGAGATATCATAAATAACTGGCTGAAGAGTGAAACCAACTAGGGCTTAATAGGCTCCTTCGTATATAAAAGCTCAGGACACCTGCTATTAGACTCAAGAAAGGAAGCAGGTCAGAAAAGATTTAAGGCAGGCATAATGACACGGTCAGCATGTGAAGAAGGAAAAGAACGCAACAAAAGAACATCAACTCAGAAAACATCAATTCTTGGACCGTCCAAGTTCTGGACAGCCGCTAACATCACTAAAAAAAATACGACATTTTGGGTCAAGAATCGTAGATTTTCGTAAATTTAATCCTAGATCAACAACCAACTGGCGTACGAATTTATGTGGTGCACCGGGTTATTAAGATGTGTTCACCTATTGGTCTCGCGTATTAGCTCATACCCACTGCCATTTAGGGTTGTTTTTTGATGTTATGTGTTACTGTAGCAGAAGGCACCTTCCTGTGCACAAGCTTATCGAGTGCGGCTTATTTCTTCGACTAACTAACTTATCCATTTCTCTAACATTTGAAAGGCTACCGTTTGGAATCGGACCAGTTCAAGAGGAGGAATAAGAGCAATACAATATTTAAAAAAATAAGCTCTTGCCTAGGAGGCTGAGCTCCTCCGTTTCCTGTCTCCAGCTTGCAAGGCACATCGCATTCCTGCTGTCGAGGGTTGTTCCATTCCAGCGCACAGGAATGCGTTAAAGGCAGCTCCGTAGAGAAAGAGAGAGGAGTTATTCTAGATCCACGTCCTGTTTGGTAATAACGTCTAATCATTTTGTTCATGATAGTTTCGTGCTAACTCTAACGAATAGGATTGACGCAGATCCACGGTTGAACATCATTCGTGGTTGGTAGTGATGGGTACTAGAAAGTTGCTACACTCATATGGAAAGAATAAACCATTGACCATTTCTATCGGTTTATATTGTAGTTCACAGGACAGGCCATTTGATATACAAAGTGCGGTAAAAGCGAGTGCATACCATTTCAAGAAAGGGCAACTGGTTTTTACAGTTTGATCTCTATTTTCAGTGGTGTGGTTGAGTTTATCGTATTCTCCCTATCTGACCAGTTTAAGATGGTGCAGACCTCGGAGAGCAAGCATTCGTTATGCAGGCTATGCATGTAGGTCTAGGTTAAATCAAACTAGACATCTTTTAAATCAATATTGTCTCGTCTATAGTATGAAACTGAAGCTGCCTTAAGGAGTACGTCAACCTTCCCATTTTAAGGCGACTACAAAAGGTGTCCAAGAAATATGGTCATACTGGTTCGGCTGCTAAAACTCTCCTATCCGCGTTCTAAGGACTTATTTCAAAATGTAGATAAGTGGAGATCTTTCAGTGCGTCAACGTGGAATTGTATTATGCGTTCACTCGTCAGTGCGCATGTTTTCCCGCATTAGTCAGTGGTGAGATGATTTTTTACATTTTAGTTTTAACACCGACCTTTTCGCTGTTGTTTCTGCTACATCCTAGATTAGCAAAACTGCTAGTAAATTAGAAATTTAATGAATATTCAAGGGACGCTAGGTTTTGTTGGAATACCATGCATAGGCAAAAGTAAAGTTGTTGAATCTGTAGTTTTTTTTGACTTTATTCAAGCGAGTGAAGTTTGATTTGAAGAATGTCTTACTACCAAACAGACGTTGTTCAGCTTGAGCTGAAAGTAACACAATAAAAAATATTGCATCATATCTTCTATCTTAGACCAAACCCACTGGAAGTTTAGTTGTACTGCACTTCAGGTCAGGTGACTGTTACGATTTACGGTTTATCATTTCCGAAATTTCAAATTTCATTTACGCACACCCCTGGCTCCTACCATAATCGCATGAGCC
This sequence comes from Heligmosomoides polygyrus polygyrus, assembly GCA_947396885.1. NCBI lineage: Eukaryota > Metazoa > Nematoda > Chromadorea > Rhabditida > Heligmosomidae > Heligmosomoides > Heligmosomoides polygyrus. The sequence continues at coordinate 28,117,750 of OX377202.1, forward strand.
TTGTCAGTGCAGCTGACCCGGAACCAGATCGCCCCGCGGTTACGGTAGGAGCAATGGTGCGATCCCGCAGCCCCGCGGTGCGCCTTCGCGACATGTACCTCATGAGAGAGCTCAGAGCATCAGAGGTGAATCTCGACAACGGCTAAGCAGTTCGAAAGCTGCTGCTGTTAAGTGCCCAATGAATCGAACCTTTTGTACTTTTCGTTTGAACTCACCATGTACGGACACAGTTATGGCATTAGGTCGTTGCATATGAAATGGCCGACTTTGCTAACTCGGTTTCTGGCCGATTTTTCGTGGCTGCGAATTTTTCCGTTTCAGGCACGCATTTATAGCTCTTGTGACACATTGCCTCTTGCCGAGTTTTTGACGTCGTTCTTACGGTATGGATCGAGGCGATATTCGGGTGCTCTACATATATGAATGGAAAAGTGGGCACACCGCCGCGGCCGCAGCTCGTAACATCTACGTTCGGGAGGATCTCACTAAGGAACGCAGAATTCGTCACTGGTTCGAAAGGTTTCGACTGGAGATGAAGGTCTCGAAGATGAAGACGGAGGAGGCCGCCATCACTCCTTAACGACGACCAAAGCCGTGGTGGAAGCGGATCCGCGTCAAACTGTGGGAGAGTAGCACGGCATTTCAGAGCTGACGGCAGCACTATCAGTCGTCACTTGAATGCCATCCGAAAAGTACTGAAATTGGATAAATGGATCAAGCACGAATCTACCTCCGCGCAGATGCCGAAGCGCCACGACATCTGTGCGTTCGTTAAGGCTGCGCAATGTAAGGGAGCCCTTTTCGACAGAATCGTGACATATGACGAAAAACCGATCTTTTATGACAATCGCGACGCCCTGCACAATGGCTGGACAAGAATGAGAAGTCCATTACAAGTTCTTGAAGACTGGAGAGGCTATCACAGCAGAGAAGCACTGTGCCGAAGTTGAAGTGATGCGCCAGAAGTTGACTTGAAAACAGCCGGCTTTGATCAGTCGTAGAGGCCTAATCCTACTGCACGCAACACGCGTACGCACGTTTGAAGAATTGTTGTCTAGAAACTGGATGAATTGGGAAACAAAACTCTGTCACCAGACCTGTCCTCTACAGATAATCATTTTTTCACGTATTTAGATCGCCTTGCGAAGGATAGATAATTCAGCAACCTAAGTGTCGAGAGGTACTTATATTTTATTAATTCTCGCAGTTCTAATTTTACAGAGGTGGAATGTCTAAGCTATAGTCGCGTTGGGAACAGTGTATTCATTGTAATGGTGCTTATTGCGATTAGTAAAATTGCTTCCAAACAAGATTTGCCAGTTTTCAATCAAAATCGGATACCTAATAGAAGCCTAGGAAAGTCAGTACCCAGTATCGATCCGGGAGGAAATGAACTTGAAAGTGAAAGCATATCGGTTATGTCCAAGTCGCACCATCCCGCTTCCACGGAGTAAATTTCACGGGCTGTAACTTTGTTTTAGTCGGATTAAGATACTTGCACTTCATTACTTCTAATGGTAACAGGAAGGCTATTCTGCACATATCCATCGCATCTGTGGATCGAACCTAAAGTTTAGGTAGTTCTCACTTAAGAGAAGTAAACTCTTCTTTCAAGCGGAAATGGCCACCGCGGGGACAAAATTGAGGTGACGTGCTTAAATTCACGTTCATAAATACAACTTTAGTAACTCAGTATCGCACAAAAACGATATTTTCAACAAAACAACGAAAAGGGCAAAAACAACAGTAATAACAATAGCCAATCGGCAACAGCAGAGAAAGGATTAGGCGTTATCTGCTTTTAAAATTCACAGCGATCAACTTAAGAATAAGGATAAGTGAGAGCGAGCTACACCTGGATTGGCGATACAAGTACCACTGAACAGCGGGTTGATGGGAACAATAAGAAGCGATGGGGAACTCGTGTCTAACGCAGAGAGGAACCTCGCTCTCTATAGGTTGAAAAAGGGCGAAACGAGAAGGAAAATGGAACGACCACTGCCATGTGACATCGATGGAAATCATAGGACCGCGCACGAAATGCTACACCAGCTCAATTGCTTTAGCCTACAACTAACCACGCCATGTGGTAAGACCTTGTCAGCTTTTCCTCAGCTTTTTATTTCCCTTCCCAGTTGCTTTGTTTATACTCTTATATGGTGGGATATCTACTCCTATTCGCTCGTAAGTCTACTTCTTCTAGATAATGGAAAATCCTACTACACGAAAGTGAGCTAATATGGCTCTCCAACCCTCAGCCTGCGCAAAATTAGTGACAGCTAGCTAGAAAACAATGAAGAAGAATCAACGAACCAGCCGATGTTAAAGAGCTTTCTGGGTCGATATGAATACAACGACCGCTGAACAGCCTCCACATCAACAAAACAAAGCCGACCAACCAAGAGCAGTCACTGTAAACCACTGGGACGATGACTTCTGCCTTTTTCATAAATTTACTGTCGATGAGGAACTTTCCCGCCACCTAGTTTAGATATTATAGGAAGACTACATGTGGATACTCCTTCCTGCTTCGGTTCCGAGAATCCTCCCTCCCCTGATTAGAAGTAGGACACATAGCGACCTACAAGGAACGTATAATGATCGAATAAGCATCCAGGAACTAACAAGATATCACATCTTGCTGAGCTACATAGGAGCGCAGCTACATCATTCACGACAGTTTCTCATCGCTTATCTTGAATGTGTTGAGCATGTCGACCTCAAGGGGATGCATATGCCCGGGAAGAATCATCGAATGCAAAGGTGGTCCCAGATCGTGTTCGGACATCTCTTTCAGCGTGCAGAACACTATCTGAACGCAGTCAGTAATAATTACGGAAAATAAAGACGAAAGAAAGCGTTAGCTGTTCTGGAATATGCCACGCACCCTGCTTCTCTTGTGCAAACCTCAGAAGAAAATGCTAGAGGAACCTACGACTAAATGTCTAGTTCATCACATTTCGACTACAGTAATATCTAAAGCTTAGAATAGATGGTTCTAGAGCTTCGGTTTGAGGAAGCAGTAGGTGCGCCTGTTTGCACAATTTGATTTAAAGTGTCCGGTTTGACGTGAAAATGGCGTATAAGAAGACCGAACCCTCTGCACTTTACCTTCGACAAAGCAATGATCAGGAAGACTTTGGTCCCTTGTTAATCTATGGATCCCAGTTCCGTACTTCTTGTCATTTTGTTGTGTGTGTTTCATGGCACTATTCTATTAGGTTGGAAAATTTCTGCAACAAATCGAAAAATTTTCAAAATGTCATTGCTTTACTTGGAAACTACAAAGTAATCACCGTTGACATCATCAACCTTCTCCTATCTAATGGGTAGGTCACGAGTTCTCTTCTTCCAGAATGAATACGGTTGCGACTCGAGCCTCGGATTCACAGTTGCTCCTGATCATCGAAGAGTTTATCACTCAGCTGTTACTTAGGAGTCCGAAAGAGGTGCCACTCAGATGGGGCAATGTCCGGCGAATACGGTGGGAGGAGTAGTACCTCCTAACTGCAACTTTTGGCGAGACATCCTTGCAACATGTAGCCGAGCACTGTCGTGACGAAAGCGAACATTCTTCCACCGTGGTCTTTTCCGCTGCATCGCCTCCCTCAACTTTTGCAGTTGGACAGCGCAGATGTTTGCAGTCACTATGGTGCCGGCTCACAGGAGTTCGTGGTAAAGCATTTACGGTAGTACCTTCTTCTGGTGGAGGTCGCGGACTTTGATTGCTTCGGAGGTGGTTCTTCTTAGGGAGGTCACTGGGCCTTCCCGAGAATGATTATCGTGATCTCATCTCCCATAATTACTTTTCAGAGACATACTGACCGTGGAACACCCAATTCAATTCACGATCAATATTGCCTTTATATCCCTACAAAGCACCTGGTCACGTCAGTATAATATTCTAGAATGCGGCGGGCTATAAGCCAGTGGCACTAAACAGACCGTAACAGTTTTGCTGAATCATGAAAAAACGTTTAGGAATGTTGTTACAGGACTTCTTCAGCAACCCAATATTTACCACAGGACCTGAAAATGGCTTATCCCCGAAACGTCAATAACTATCGACATCGAGCTTCAAACCAGCACACTCATCGAATCTCTAAAATATTTGTAATTCTGGAACAATACGGGGAGGAGTTGCGCCCTACAATCCTTCAATCTAACTGCAAAAATAAATGAAGCCAATAAGGGTCTAGTTAAAGGTCAAAACAGGGCAGTGCAGGAAACGGTAGGTCCTTTTCTTCGATCTCTCTTCAACCTATGATGGCGCTATATGGCAGCTGATATTTCAGGCTTCTTCCTCCTCTTCATCTGCTTTGCCTACTCTGCTTGGCTGATTTACCTTATCTTTGGCCTTAGAACACGAGCACATCTTTAGTTGCTTGTTACTGCACGTGCTGTTACAATGCATTACATTTACAATTGTCACACAGCTAGGCACATACTGTGGGTAATGAAAAATTCTCCCCTCTGGTCAAGAATCGCTTTAGGATGTTCGCTCGTCCATAAGGTTAGTGGGCCGACCATCTTTACTTGCATTCGTATTCGCACAACTTTCCTGGGCGAGAGTCACGAAAATGCTTCCCGGCAGAGCTCACAGTGCCCGGACGGACCACGCTTCTTGGCCAATCACAGTACTGTAGGCATGTGCTTTCCTTCATTAATGCGAAACAGACCACGGAAAACGACAAAATAAAGGACTCTGCGACTGGTCGCCACCGAGGAGTGTGGGTGTGAAATCGTTGTGACCTCTGCCCGGAAAGTATCGCGAATAACTTACGCTGTGATCCACCCGTGTCATATCGCACCAGAATTTTTTCACTATGACTGCCTCGCGACCAGCTGCCTGCCCTACATTGACCGCCCTCGTGTACCAGCACCAAGCTGCGGCACTGGTACAATTCACGGCGCTACTGTCATCAAGGGCCAACCAACCTTCTGATCATCCCAGCCGACACGTGCAAGTCCCACGCAAGGTGAAGAGGCGTTATAAACTGAAAATGAAATGAAAGGCATCGAACCAGAATTCGATGGCCTGAAAACGACAGAAACCCCGACCTGGCTCGACTCCCGCCTCTCTTTTCCGCTCCGCTATCTTCAACAGCTGGGTGGCCGCTTCGGCACAGGTGAGGTAACGAGGTGGTTCGTAGATCCTCCTCCCCCTAAATGCCAGACTTTGACCCGCTGCATGCTGACGGCAGCCTAATGAGCAACCAACTTCATCATGTTCTCAATTGACTGCTCCTTCGTCTTGATATCTGGAATGAGCCCATTCGATCTCACTACTTCACCGAAAACGAGACAGGGGAGCGTACCGAGCAAGCAGAGCGTATGCAGCCCTTTCTCCATATTCGATGCTATCCTGTCGTAGTAGCTGTCCGGCTCCCATCCATCCAGCCACATCACTATCGACACGGTCTCTCCGAAGTTGTACAGCTGTGAACGAATAAACGTAGAGCAGAAAAAGACAAGTGGCCAAAGGCTTCTTCGTCTCATTTTCCTTTTCGTAATTTTCCTACATCATTTAGACTTTCCTCTGTAGACATTTGCTGGTGTTCTTTATGGAACGGTTAGGTTTGTCGGATGTAGGTCGACCCTCGAAGATCTACGCAATAATTGTGAATCAGTAGGATACAGCTCGCCATCAAGAAGCTATCGATAGCGTTTTTAAATGTTTCTGTTTGCTAATGGTTTACCTTTTGCGCCTCAAAAGTCCCTTGTTCTCAGTATAGGTAAGGAATCCTTGGTCCATCATATTATTCTGATGCCTTCTCACTACGTAAGCGAAGACGGTGAGTTAGCTTTTTGGACGGTGATAAACTTTTTTAAACGTTATAAGAAGAATTTTTACCAAAGCTTTTTCACGTAATTACAAACTTTTAAGGACTCTGAGGACAACGAATTCGCCCACTCTGATCAAAGCGTATAAAACCCATGTCCGTCAAATAGTTCAACTTGGCGATACAGTTTTTAACCGTATTTAGAAAAGGGTATAAGTCTTCTAGAAAATGTGCAAAATAATTTGCTAAAAAATAGTGATACGCTTTTCTGGCTTTGACGGTTATATAATAGTTGTCCCATAAGTCACCGTCGTTTTTTTCAATGATTCATTGCGGATTTTGCCGGTCTACGCACTTGTTCTCTCCGCTTAGGTTGTTTTTTTTTGTTTTTTTTTTGTTTTTTGAGGTTGCATTTGGAAGACAATCTACTGTGTTACAGAAATACGTGTTGGTCCTATTTTCTCACTCGTTCTTTATTTATTTTTAGGTCATCAAAGTGGGATGTCCGAAGGGGAAGATTTGTTTTTACCGACAGCTACTGCTCTGTGGTAGGACTTTTTTGCTCGGTGTTACATGTCGGTCGAAAGAGAGTAACTGCTGCCTAAAAACTTGTCTCGCGTTTATTGGCTCATGCAGATTTCTGTCGAATATCATCAAAATTCAAAAAAAACAAAAATCATCTTCATCAACAACTGCTTCCCCTTGTTCAGTTGTTGATATTCCATAGGTTTCGTCGTTCCACATATGCTATTCTCTTGCACTGCTTTGCTTTCTGAACTCGTAAAGCAGAAGCAGTCGAATTTTCTTACAGTCGAGAGCGATTTTCTCTGCCAGTCCCAGCGGAATATGACTACAATGGTGGCAAATGTAGGTCATAGAAATCAGCATGAGCCAACAAACGCGACACAAATTCTTATTGAGCAAGACATTCTTTTCGACCGACATATAACACCGAGCAAAAAAGCCACAGAGCAATAGCTGTCGGTAAAAATAAATCTTCTTATTCGGACGTCCCAATTTGATGACCTAAACATAAATAAAAAACAAGTGAGAAAATAGGACCAACACGTATTCTTGTAACACAGGAGATTGTCTTCCAAATGCTATAAAAAACTGTGCAAAAAATTCCAAACCTCAGCGGAGAGAACAAGTGCGCAGATGGCCACTTTTTCACTTTTCACTTTAACGACCTAAAAATTGGCAAAATCTAGGATGAATAAAAATGCAGTACATAGAGCAAATCATTCTCTTTCGAAGGATGTATAGCGCTATGCGAGAGACCGCTGGCGAAATCCGCAATAAATCGTTGAGAAAAAAATGGCGGGGACTTATGGAACAACCTAACACTTTGCGATCCGGAGAGCTGCAGAATGTTTGGTCTGCCTGAGAAAGTAGAAGAGAGATGAATGATCTAGCGATGGCGTTCAAAATAATCGCTGGAAAACACACATCAATTCTGTCGCCTTCCTTAAATTTTTGGTTATTCCTCTGCTCAACCACTTTGTCGCCAAAGGACTCCCTTCGACTCAAATCTTGAAAAGCTGGATTCTTGGGCGTCCTAAACAGTTGTTTTTCTCTTCTACGCTAACTGCGCTTCTATTGCTCTTCTCCCTCGTTCAGTTATTGTTTTGCTCTATTTCCTGTATGGTTAGTTAGCTGCTTTGAGGCGTCCCGCATTGAAATACATTAGAAGCAAGAACTAACCTGTAGTCCACAACATCCAACAGCATTCATTATCGACGTGTTATGGATAATCTTCACCTGGAAATTGACTTTGTTTAAAATCGTTCCATTCAACCGTGAAGTGGTTGTTACTCGAGTTAAGAACCGTCGCATGGATATCTGCGTGCCTCCAATAACGGCCGCTTCAAGCTTTAACAAAGCCTTCAGCTTAAGGGGCTATTCCATGCTTATATCCGAGCTGACCGATGTTACGTCTCAAGAGGTGTCGTGGATGCATTACTCCATCGAGCAGCAGCACCACTGTGGCAATGTGCTTTCGAACCAGTTGTGCTTTCGAAATTTTTTCGAATATTCGAATGATTCGGATGGTTTCAATTCCGAATATTCGAATTCGAATGCATTCGAAAAATGCGTTTTTAAGGTACGATTTCGAATGGAAATCATTCGAATGCCTATTATAGTTGGACGTCCGAGCACAGTTATTAGGTTGGCCCATAAGTCCTCGCCGTTTTTTTTTTTCAAAAGCACATTGCGGGTTTCGCCGGCTGTCTCTTGCATAGCACTATACAGCCTTCGAAAGAAAATGAATTGCTCTTTCGGAACGCGTATTGCATTTCTTTTTTCTTACTGGATTTTGTAAATTTTTAGGTTGCTAAAGTGAAAAGTGGCCATCGCCAACAGTTCCTTCTCTCCGTTTAGGTTTGGAATCTTTCGCGCAGCTTTTTATAGCATTTGGTAGACAATGTTCTGTGCTATAAGAATACGTGTTGGTCCTGTTTGCTCATTTGTCCTTTATTGGTTTTTAGGTCATCAAATTGGGACGTCCGAAGAAGAATATTTATTTTTACCGACAGCTCCTATTCTGTAGAAGGCTTTTTTGTTTGGTGTTATACGTCGATCAGAAGAGAATGTCTTGCTTCATAAGGCTTATGTCATGTTTACTGGCTCATGCTGATTTCTGTCGAATACCAACAAAATTCCAAAAAGAGAAAAGTCATCTTCACTAACAACTCCTTCGCCTTGTTCAGTCTGTCTTCCTCAGTCTTATATGACGCTCGAAAGTGGATGTCTTTTTCTACCAGATTATATGATTCGTTCTTCGGCCATTTAAATTTTTGCTAATTTTCAGGTCATCAAAATGGAGTGCAGGTCGACAAGGATGAGCACTTCCGGCATCTTCTTCTCTTTGCGTGTAGCTTGCTGACCAGTGCTCAGCCATTCTTTACGGTGCTTCAAGTTGACATACATACACACAAGCATCATTTTTCATTGCCAGTTACAATTCTGTGCAACACGCGAGTATCAATTGCTGCCTGCCTGCCTGCTTGCACGTCATCATTCATCACACGTACAAATTCAGAGATTTTTGCACCGAATTGTAATTGGGCATGAAAAATGATGTTTGTACGTATGTACGTCAAAATGAAGCACCTAAAGAATGGCTCAGCACTGGTCAGCAAGCGACACACAAAGAGAAAATGATGCCGGAAGTGCACATCCTTGTCGACCTGGCACGATGACCTGAAAATTAGCCAAACTTTAAATGGTCGAAGAACAAGTCATATATTCTGGTAGAACAAGGCATTCACTTTCGAGTGTCATATGAAGCTGAGCAAGACAGACTGAACAAGGAGGAGTTGTTGGTGAAGATCATTTTTCTCTTTTTGGCATTTTATTGATATTCGACAGAAATCAGCATGAGCCAATCAACGCGACACAAGTTATTATAGAGCAAGACATTTTTGTGAACGACATATAACACCAAGCAAAAAAGTTCTACCACAAAGCGGGAGCTGCCGGTAAAAATAAATCTTCTTATTCGGACGTCCCAATTTGATGATCTAAAAATCAATAAGGGACAAATGAGGAAATAGGACCAGCACGTATTCCTGTAGTAGTACAGAACATTGTCTTCCAAACGCTGTGAAAAGCTGCGCCAAAAATCCCAAACCTAAACGGAGAGAAAGGACTGTCGGCGATGTCCCTTTTCACTTTTTCACTTCAACGGCCTAAAAATAGACAAAATTCAGAATGAGGAAAGAAAAGCAATACATATTCTGAAAGAGCAGATCATTCTCTTTCGAAGACTGTATAGTTCTATGCAAGAGGCCGCCGGCGAAATCCGCAATGAATCGTTGAAAAAACGGCGAGGACTTATGGGCCAACCTAATATTATGTAATATAATACACACTGGCCGGACAAAAGGATAAGCATGTTCGACCCTACCTGGCATCAGAGTTTTGACAGCAGCTGAAAATCCTTGGAACGGCTCACTTTGTTGTTTAGGTAATACGAATTTTTGGATCTATCCTACTCCGGGGGCAACATAAGTAAAAAGTGTTATATGTTACAAATCCACTTGAGACTTACCGAGCGGCCTCTACGGAACCAAATGGGACCTAGACAAGTAAAATCACAAAGAAAAAAACGAAAAAATTACATTTGTTTTGGTTGTAAGGAGGAAAGTTGTGTGCCCTCCTCAACATGTTAGATCCTGGTTATAACATGTCAATCGGCGGTTAGCACGCGGTATGCGCCCTCCACACCGTGTTAGATCCTGGTTATAACATGTCAGCCGGCGGTCAGCACGCGGCATGCCTCCATTCCGTCGCTCTTTGCCCGCCGAGACGGTTGTAAACCGCGGCGATTTTTTATTTTTTTGTTTGTTCGTTCGTCTTTGTTTTTTTAGGTTCAAACTCGTTCTCTAGGAGCCGCTCGGTAAGTCTCACTTCATTTTGTTACCTACTTTTTAGGTATGTGGCCCCCCGGACTAGGATAGATCCGAATTTTTTATATGCGAAGAACACTCTTGCCTCCCCCTTCTAGCGCCCCGCGTCTCTGCTCCCGCCCATGACGGGAAGCTCAAACGTTACGAAACGGCAGACTGACGACCTGTGTGAGCACTTACGGGAATATTTCTTTGTTTCGCACGCAGCACAAGATCCGCATGTGTTGTCGCTCCAAACGGGTCTCCAACAACGAGCATCGCTACGTCGTCCACATCGGCTCCATCCAAAATTTCATCTGAAGCAATAGATCAGCTAGTTTTTTAAATCATAGCTTATTTGATGTTTGATGTATTCAAATGATCAAAATGCTTACAAATTTCGCACTTGGAAAGCACAGCATCACAACTCGACAATTTACTTTGAGCCCTTAACAGAGCCATAGCCCACTTAGTCAGATAACGGAGTCCGAAGTGATCGAAGCAAGTCGAAGTCAACTTAGAGACAAAGAACTTCTGCCTAAAGAGAAGATAAAGGAACATCTGGAATGCCAATACGGAACACCCATCCTCTTCTTCTCCCTGAAGCACTCAGCTCTTTAAATTGCGAGTGTATTCTGAACCGGAACTCGAACTAACGTACTGCTCTCAAGGATCAAAGGGTAGTCAATCCCTAACTGAAGCTTGCCAAGCTTTCCATTTTCACGTGATATCAGGACACAGTTTAAATGCACATTTGCCCTACAAAAAGCGTTGCAGCGCAGTCGGAAACTCCGGGTGTTTAATGCATTCTGAATCAAAGTTCTGCGTTAAGGTGGCGCCAAGGCCACTCAAGCTTTTAATCCCTCCGAGATCAAAGAGCTGGTGCCAGTCTTGTCTGAGAAGGTCTGCCTGTCTGGGAAGACTAGACACTGGCTTGCCTATTGACGGGCTCCAGTAAGTCATTATGAAGCTAAAACGCACGCTAAAATTGCGTTCCCGATACCTGACAGAATAATGGGCGGCACATTTCGGACAGCGATTGACTAACGCCGACTTTTATCCTTTACCCTCTATCTCGCTATACAATGACTTGCCGAAAGCCGAAAGACAAGTCAGAGTTTAGGAGTTTCCAGATAAATCTGCTATTACCTGTCTCACCCCAGAGGGCAAATGAAAGAATTCTTGGTTTGCTTGAGCAGGACTCGGACCAAAAACCCTAGTCCGGTGTGTGCCCGACAGCCGGTTTTGTGACTGCGCTGCCACGCGCCGAAAAATGTCTACAGATCAAAATGGTCTTTGGAAAGAATGTTGCTTGATGCTTGATGACCAGTGATAAGACATCGACTTTTTTAAACATGGGCCGATTATGGCAGAAGATAAAAATAGGTTAGATTTATGGGGGGGAGGATCACAATGTACATGTAGTGTAGTGAGAGCTATTCATGGAGCGTGAAGCGCAGTAGGAGGTACCGGCTAAATCGTGCACTCCGATTACAGGTATTCGTGGTTTCTTGTCTGCTTCAACCAAACCTTCCATTCCCCGCTTCCCAGGGGCTGTGAATGGGTACCAGACCTGCCTGACAAGGATATAACACTGACTAGTCCATCGGCTGACCACCGGAAGTCGCCGTAGGAGAAACACGTGTGGAGAAGTCAATGACAGATGGAAGGTAATTTTTTTAGAAAGCCACGTTCTCACACAGATCTGCCGATGCTCCGTGGTCAATGACAGCGACAGACGTGCTTAGCAGTGGTTACAAAAGAAGGATCAAGCTGAACCTAGGCGGCTTGTTCCACCTCAGCTGACCCGCCTCGGGCGTTCGGCTACCGTCTGAGTCTGGAGGCGCCCCAGCCGTTCGTCCCTATGTTTGCCTTAGGCGATTCCTTCCCCCTCCCCTCGTCCCTTACTCCTCCATCTGCTTTATCCCGCATCCTTGTCTGGTAATATTGCTGATAAAATATTGTTGTCAGAGTATCTCTTGAAGCGCTTAAAGGGACAAAAATCGATTGTATAAGAACGATTTCTGCTGGTCAGATACCGGTTCGGTAGAGTGTTTGAACGGAAGTAATGCGATCGCCCATAAAAAAGCATGTCCGTTACACAAGCATTCAAGTTGCCTCCAAAACACCCTGTTGAAGTAGAATGCGTGGCGGATACCAAAAGTGATTGATAACGCCGCCTTTTATCCTTTACGTCAGATTACGCTATGTACTGATACTTTAAAAAAATAACCAAGTCTCTACACTTAACCTAGTTAAAATTCCTTTCCAAGGTTCTACCCTAAAGTGAGGAACTGTGTAGGAAGAATTAATATTTCAAAATCCACATGCCAGATTCGTGAATAGGCCCTAGTTCGACGGCTTTTTCCTTATGAACACGGCGATCAACGTGACGTCAAGCAAGTGACATGACAAACATGAGAGTGCAGAGACCTCTGATAAATATGATCTTAGTAGTCTACGAGTTATCGGTGAGTTAGCTCACTAGATTTGGATTCTCGCCTGACTCTCTGGGGACTAGTTGATTCTGACCAAAAAAGGGCAGATACGATGTTTCTGACCCAAACAGATTCACAGACGGGAACATTTCGAGCTTCTTTCTTACTTTGAAGAAGACGAGTTAGTCGAAGCATAATAAATAATTCTGTATGATCCTATCTTTGTGCACTATTTCGCAGAAAACGAGGTCTCAACTACAGTTTCCATCTTCAGGTCCAATATCACTCCAGACGAAGTTTGGGTAAACCTTACGGTTCACCCTCTGGCACCCCTAAGTCTCTCCGCGCTTACAGCGATTTAATGGGTCAACGTTTCTGAATGAATGTCACATTCGTGCTCAACTTCTCAAATAGCCCTCAACTTCTAGACAAAACTCAGCAGGAGATCATCTCAACGGTAGGTCGGAACGGCCCAAGTGTTGTATATGGGCAGAATGGCCTCTCTCTGGGAAACAACAAAAAGCAAATATCACGACTCCAATACAACTCTGGCAGAGTTAGGGACGACGGAAGCTGGGCCGCTGGAAGCGTTACCCTCTGCCTGCGCGCGAACAGCGAGCTCAAGTTGGGTGGAAACAGCGATGACCAGCGGGCGGTGGTGGCACTGTGGGTAGAGGTGCAGCGTAATTCCAATGATCGCTGTTTCCAGCTATACTTGTGCTTTTCCAAAAATTTTCGAATGAACGAGTAATCGAATAACCACATTTTTTCGGTTATTCGAATTTCCGAATAATCGAATAACCCCATTTTTCGAAAATTCGAATGAACGAATAATCGAATAACCCCAATTTTTCAGTTATTCGAATTTCCGAATAATCGAATAACCCCATTTTTCGCTTATTCGAATTTCCGAATAATCGAATAACCCTGTTTTTCGGTTATTCGAATTTCCGAATAATCGAATAACCCAATTTTTCAGTTATTCGAACGAACGAATAATCGAATATCCGAATAAATCGAATAATCGAATAAACTTCACACATAATAAGGACAGTGAGATTTTTCCTTTAACTAAGACGTCGTCCAACGTGGGTGAGTGTTCAACAGACATGCCGAAAACGTCGTCCAAAGTTGGTCGGAGTTCAGCTGACGTGCCGAAGACGTCGTCCAACGTGCTTGGCAATTTGGAAGAGTAAGGGAGACCCGTAAAGGAGGAACCACTAACTGCGGAATGCCTTCAGCTTCCCATGGAACTTCGGACATACCTACGTCTTGTGAAGGAGATCGAAACGCTGATTACAAATATTTAGACCAAATTTGCCAAACGGATTTCATAAGCGAGCACTAGCTGCCCAAAGTCTGCGGAATGTGTGCCGCGTGCATTGATGCAGCGTGGACGCAGTGTTGCGCAATCAGCATTGTCGTTAGCGGCCTGGCCCCTTAGGCGGCGGCGCCGCGGAAGTGTTCTCGCTTCACAGAGAGTGGTAATGGGTTCGATTCCCGCACACACCATTGTTATTGCGTCTTGCGATTTATCGTCAGTGAGAGCTTTTGTCGCCATTTCCAACGCATTTTGAACAAAAGCATGGCAACAAATGTCATTTACGTTCTTCGAGCTCCTTGTAAGTGGAAAGGTGAGTATTTTTGATTTCCCCATTAAGCAAGCCAAAAACCGTATTCACTCGGCGCGCGGGAAAAATACGCGTGTCGTGAAAGAGTTAACCTGCCATAAGAAACCGGAAATTCAGAAACCGATGTCAGATTCGTGATGAGCAACCCAATTCGTAGCGAAGTATGAATAACTATTTTTTCTACCTCGGTAGTACAGTGCATGGGCCCTTTTTATTTTCGAACAGCCAAGCTGTTTCAAGATGAAGAGGTGTTGTAGACAAATTATATTCTTTACACGAATGGAATCAAAAATGTACTAACCATCTGGTAAGTATAGCTAATGGTGCAACAACCTTCTTGAGTAATGACGGAAGAATGCAAAAAACGTGTGTTTTATAGCGAGTGAAAGGTTTTGATCGAGAGGTCAATATCGATCGATATTGTTGACTGTAGCTTGAAAGTGAAGTTTCTTTGTTTGTATGTCAATGACAGTTAGGCAGCCCGTCCCTGCCGTAGCGGTCCCGTGTGGAAAAATTTTCTGTTCAACTTAGCATTATTAGATTGGTGCAAAAGAAATGCAGGTTTTCTGTCTTATTGGTTTTAACACTATTTTTCAATAAACTAACCACAAGACTTTTCATAAGGTGTTATACATTGTTGGAAAGCTCATTATATGCGATTTCTATGTATGTATATGGAATTTAACTCAAATCGCTTATTTAAAAATATAATTTGGTTTTTATTTGCAGATGTCTAAACGCGATTTTCGTCAAATTTACTTCTGCTAGTTGAAACAGGGCCGGACTTCCGTTCAGACCGCTCAAAATATAAACGAAGTATGGGACCAGGGAAGGATCAACGAATGCACAGTACGACATGGTCCAAAAGTTTCGTGCCGGCAACACCAGCCTCGAAGACGAACCACATGAGAGCCGTTGATAATGATCCATAGAAGGCGTCAGTCGAAGCTGATCCGCGCAAACCACGCGAGATATTGCTGAGAATCTCGACGTCGATCACACCACGGTTGTTCGCCATTTGAAGCAAACTGGGAAGACCAAGAAACTAAATTGACAGAAAGTCAGAAAAATCGTCGTCTTGAGATATCGTCGGCCCATCTTTTGCCCAATGCCAACGATCCGTTTCTCGAACGGATTGTGACTTCCGATGAGAGATGAATACTTTATGATAACACGTTTGCCTAGTGGCTGAATCAAAAAGAAGTTCCCCGACATCAGCCAAAGCCGGAAAATTTTACGAAAATCGCGTTTGGACATCTAAAAATAAAAACCAAATTATTTTTAAACAACCGACTTAAATCAAGTTCCATATATTATGTTGTTCGGAAAGTTCTCAGCGTTTTGTGTTACTACTGTTTGTTCTTGTTACTGTTTGTTCTTCATCGTCTATTATTAAGTAAAAATTCAACCTGCATTGCGCATTAATGCTACTTTGTACCAGATCGGCCACCGCGCCGGCTGTTGACCGCCCGGTGCATGGCCGTAGGTGGTCAGCGCGCCGGGATTCTGACCGGGACGGGCTGTGGCCGTTCGATTTGGGCGCGAAACAAAGTGGATAAATAGCGGAACAAGATGGGCGCAGTGTATTTCGTCCCCTGCTGTTGCGATTATTCTCTATTGCTACTATATTCTTGAATAAACCGTCGATTCTAGCCGTGTCCGTGGCACACCCGATTGGCCGGTTCGAGAATATCCGGTACTTGGGGGCCAATCCGAGCCGAAACGAGCACAGAGAACGGTTAAGTGCTGCGGCTAGAATCTCTCGGGATCGCCGCAGGTGCCGAATAGGCAAGAGTGCAGCTCGAACCTGACAAGGTCGCTGCATAAGAGAAAGAAGTCGTACTTACGTACGGAGTTGCTGTCAGCAGGAACAGGAAGTTCGTACTCAATCGAGTCGCTTCGGACACTGCTAAGATTTGTTGCATCTGAGCAGGCGGACTATCGCAGAGTCGCAGCAGTTTGTTCCTCATGGCAATGAGTAGTGCTCAAGTGTACGTTTCAGAAATGTGTGACCAACAGCTAGATGAGGAGATGCTCCTAAGGACGCCGGAGAATACAATGGCGACCGGGATCAAGGAGGCCGATAAGCGCCCATTGGTGGAAAATCGAAGTGCGAGGCAACATCTGGGCAGCGAAGAGGTACTAAAACAAATGAATAAAAGCATGACTATGATTGTAGTGGAGTGCGAGAAAGTGGTAAGCCAGACATTGAGGACCACGGATCCAACAAGAAATAGAATAAGAGAGGTGTTGGACCGACAAGTGAAGGTGGCCAAAGAGACAATCAAAAATGCATTAGAGCAAGCCGCAGTGCAACAAGAAAATCACACATCAACAAAAGGTGTGCAGACGTTGGAAAAGGATCAGGACATTGGCGAGGAAGTAGTAGAACTTCTGAAAATAGCCAATTTGACACAGGTAGAACAATTAGAGAGATATCTGGACGAAAGCATGGCTGATAGGGAGGCCCTGCGAGTGTTGTGTGAAGTGGCGAGCTGTGAGAAGGCCGAATTGGAAATGAAACTGAGAGAAATGAAAAGAAGCCTGGAAAGCAATGAGCATGATATTGTTCGATTAAGAGAATACATTGACCAACAGGAAATTCAGGTTCGAGAGCTAACCGAACAGATGCGCGAGATGGGCCGAGACAAGAGTCAGCCGCTCACTAGCACTAGCGCTGCCAGTGGAAACTACTTGCAAGGTAAGTGCTCGAATGTACTGAGAGATTACACCCGATTTACAAATGTGGGCTGCAATTTCCAGATGCAGCCAGCCTTGCTCAATGGGACCCAAGCGTGCTCATCGCAATCGCCAACAAGATGCTCAAGGAATACAACGGAAAACCGGTGGTCTTCTGCGGACACAGGTACGGGTTTACTAGCGGATGATAGCAAAGAGGGCAGTTTGCAAAGTAAAACGGCCAACGACCTTGCAATTGCGGAATATATGAGAACGGCAGCTCTTCCCGTGCTAGAGCCATATACGGGGGACGAAAAACAAAGTTTCAAGCGATTCGTTAATGACTTTACAATAAGATACCACAAGCCACAGTGGGACGACAACAGCTTAATACAACTTTTTGAAAGCTTTCTGAGAAAGAAAGCCCTGGTAACTTTTGAAACTCTCCCCAGTGACATAAAAGGTGGCTCTTTTGAGCAAGTAATACAAGCCATGAAGGACAGATTGTTGGAGGAAGGACACGCAGCAAGGATCAAAGCCCTCTCGCAGTTGCGAAACCTCTCGATTAGACCGGAACAGTCCGTTGAGGAGTTCTGTGTGGTATTGGAGAGATTGGCTAGTAGGGCGTATCCAGATGTACCCATAGAAGTGGTATCGCTGCAGAAGGCGGAAATATTATTTAGGCAACTGGTTAAGTGGCAGGGTAGCTATTCCCTAGCGGAAGCTATAGAAACAAGTGACAGTCATGAGGCCTATGAAAACGTTAAGAAGGTGGCATTAAGGCTACAAAGAAGTCGCGCTGCGGCAGCTGGAATGACGGAGGGTAGGTCGCAAGCTGACTGCAGTGGGATAGGAAATAAAGGCCCAGTGGGAAGAGCTCAACGGATCAGTGAAGTGTACAGATATAACAACGGGCGTTCCCCGGTAGCGCAAGAAACAAACAGGATGGCCTATGGATCGCGTACCAGAGAAACTCCAGCTGGAGCGCCGGGGCTACGACCCTCTGAAGGTAGAGCACCCGTGCAATGTTACTCTTGCGGCAAAATGGGGCATATGGCAAAGGAATGCCGAAACACTAGTCAAAGGGAGGTCAGCGATACCGAACGCCATCCGCAAAACTGTGAGGTGAAGCAAGGAAGGTCGTTTTCAACATGGGTTGACGACTTGTCATGTAGAATACCCAAAAGCGAGAAACTGAAGAAATCGAGAAGACTGTTCGGACCCAAATCAGTCAGGTTAGTCCAAATGTTGGACATGGAAGTGAAGGCCTTGCTGGACACGGGATCTGAGATGTCTATCATGCCGATATGGGTGCTTCAACAAGCTAGAAAAAAAACATTGATTTGGACACCTACGTTACAAAGATTCCGCGAGTAGAGGCGGTTGTTCGCAATGCGTCAGGAGAAATTATGACCTTCCTTGACACGATATGTGTACCGGTTACGATGTGCGGTAGCACCCAACTCGTTCCATTTCACGTTGGCGATTGTGTAGATGAGCTAGTAATCCTGGGAACTAATGCCCTGGAATTGTTCGGGATCAGACTGGGACCGGCGGATAATGAGGGAATGAAGAAGACAGAGCCTGAAATGGTAGAAGCTGTAATAAAAGAACGAATTTTCATCCCTGCTCACAGTTCCAGGATAGCAACCCTGAATGCCGACACAGGGCCTGGCGAGTATGTTTTATGGTCAAGTAGTGATACTATCGAACATGGAGTATGTAGAGTAACGGCAGATGGGTCAGCGGCAGTAACCGTATGGAACCCGAGTGACGAAGCGAGAGTGTTGCACAAAGGAGAAGTAGTTGGAGAATGGGCCCGTGAAGAATGGACGCCGCTACATGCTTTCGATAACGGAGCAGACATGCTAGAAGAAGGCAAGAGGCAGCTACAGGAGAATGACAAAGAGAGGGTAGAGGAGTTGGTCACAATATTGAAAGAAAAGTCGCAGCTGCCACCACCGTTAGAGGCATTAATAAGGGAGTACGCGGATACATTCGCTGTGAGGGACTCAGAGCTGACACAGACGGACCTAGTTGAGCATGAAATTGATACGGGCGACAGTCCTCCAATAAGGCAGAAAACGCGGCCGGTCCCAATGGGAGCGCGTAAAGAATTCAAAGCAATTATCCAAAGCCTGCTGGAGCGCGGAATTATCGCACGGAGTAATTCGAAGTGGGCTTCCCCGGTTGTTTTAGTCAGAAAAAAAGATGGCTCTTTGCGCCTGTGCATTGATTACTGGGCGGTGAACAAAGCCACAAAACAAGATTCCTACCCGCTACCCTCGATAGACACCGTAATTCAGAGTTTGGGAGGAAAGAAAATCTTTTCGACCCTAGACCTAGCTTCTGGGTACTGGCAGATAAAGCTATCAGAGACGGCAAAAGAGAAGAGTGCCTTTACGACCAGTGAAGGATTGTTTCAATTTGAGGTGCTACCTTTCGGCCTGGCGACGAGCCCAGCCCGTTTCCAGCGGTTAATGGATATGGTGCTTAGCGAGCTCGGTGTTAAAGATAATGAAGTATTCGTCTATATCGATGACATACTCGTAGCCACGGAGACAGTCGACCGGCATTACGAAGTATTAAGGCTGGTGCTCGAAGCATTTAGAAGGGCAAATTTGAAACTGAAACCACAGAAGTGTGAATTTTTCAGCGGTAAAGTGGCGTTTTTGGGTCACGTCATCGATGATAAGGGAGTGCATACTGACCCAGATAAGGTGGCAAAAATTCAGACATACCCTGCGCCTAAAAATATAGCTGAACTGCGAACTTTCCTTGGTATGGCATCTTACTATCGCAAGTTCATTTTAGGTTTTTCAAAGATTGCCAAACCACTATATGAACTCACGAGCCCTAAAGTAAGGTGGCAATGGTCGGTAACCGAACAAACGGCTTTTGAAAGGCTAAAAGAGGCTATGACAAAGGCGCCCATACTAGCGCAACCGGACGCCTCAGCTGCCCTCGAGGGATCGCGACCTTTCGTCATCTACACTGATGCCTCAGGAGAGGGGCTAGGAGCAGTCTTGTGCCAAGAAGGCCCTGACAAGCAGCTCCATCCAATTTATTTTGCCTCGAAAGGTCTGTCAAAAGCCGAAAGGAACTACCACGTTACAGATTTGGAGGCGCTGGCGGTCATTTTCGCTCTTAAAAAATTTCATTTCTTCATCTACGGCACTAGAACTGTAGTGCGCACCGATCGTAAGCCCTTGACAAGCTTATTTAAACAGACGAATATATCAGCAAGAGTTCTACGATGGGCGCTGGAGGTGCAGAAATATGACTTAGAGATCCAATATGTAGCAGGAAATGCCAACACGGTAGCAGACGCGCTGTCAAGAGGAGCAGTGGTCCCATGTGAGGCAGCGCTGTGCACGGAAAATGAAGTGGTAGTGGGGCATGTGCACACAGAAATGTCGGACTGGCTGATGGAACTTCGTGAAGACCCCACGTACAAACAAATTGTACAGAGTGTAGAAAACGAAGAAGAAGGACACGACGTAAGGTTACCGAGGTGCAGCAGAAGGTATCACACAGCTGATTTTATAATTGAAGACGGAGTCTTGAAAATGGTCAAGGAGCACGGAAATGTAACGGTGGTACCAAAAACCAAGAGAAAGAGCGTCTTCGACGAGGCCCATGCAGGAGTAATGGCAGGTCACCTTAACGGAAGAAAACTTACGCGGAAATTGCAAAAGTCTGTATTCTGGGAAGGAATGGAGCAGGATATTTTTAAATGGACTAGAGCATGTAAGAAGTGTTTTTAACGCGCATGCACGAAAGAAATGTTCCACCTCTCAAACCTATCACGACCTCGCGGCCATTCGAGTTTGTGGGCATGGACGTGGTCGAGTTAGGACTTTCGGAGAACGGTAATCGGTACGCGCTCGTGGTAATAGACCACTTTTCAAAGTTTGTGGGTGCATATGCAATCCCAGACAAGTCCGCAAGAACGGTAGCTAAAACGCTATTTGAGCGGTGGATATGTGATGGGTGCAGCTGGCCGAAATGTCTCCACTCAGACCAAGGACCGGAGTTTGTTAACGGCGTAATATCGGAAATATGTGACGCTACGGGCATCAAGCAGTCCTTAACAAAGGGCTATAACCCAAGAGAGAATGGGATAACAGAGCGAGCGGTAGGGACCATTTGTCGAATGCTCAAGAAGAAGACGGTAATTCCGGCGCAGTGGGACACTTTACTCCCTATGGTGGCCTTTGCGTATAACACGGCGCCTCACGAAGCCACAGGAGATAGTCCCTTCTACATCCTTCACGCGTATGACCCATATTTCCCCTCCAGTGACATACCGAGAGAGCTCCTTTCATGGAACCACATCGATTTCGATGATTATAAGAGTGAGCTATTGGCAGGGATACAACATATTAGAGAATGCACAAAGGAGTTAAGCGAAACATATCGGGCAAAGATGAAAGAGAAGTACGATAAAAGGAACAGAGCTCATGCCGCGAAACTACCCAAGGTAGGTGACCGAGTATATATGGCCTTGCCGCGAGAAAAACAAGCTTCGAGGCACCCAAAACTGACGGATAGCTGGAGTGGGCCGTATCGAGTACTAGAAGTTAGTGAAAATTCCGCGCTGGTAGCAAGTATTAATGAAAATAGAGATCCTATCAGAGTGCAGCACGACGCGCTTATAGTAATCCCAAATGAAATAGACGATAGCCCAGTAAAAACAAAAACTAAACGGGTCCGGAGGAGCTGGAAGCAAAATAGTTGGAGCAACGAGGAACAAGCCCAGAATAATACGAAGTTTTGCAGGGCAACAACGGCAGATCCCAGAATATCGGACAACTCGGCGCTGAGCCTATTCTTCGTGTGTCCCGATAACGGCCGAGGAGACGATGATACGGAGTGCTATAGCTGTTCGATACGTTCCAAAACGTTCGCGGACGTCGTGCCCGAAGAAGAAGATCCAATTGTTAGAAAATTTCTTGTGCATTCGATCTTCGAACTGGCAAGGATGTTGTCGATATATGAGAACGAAACCGACAGGGATAAGAGGCGGTGCCTGATGAGGACACCCTCGTATGTATACGTTACCATCCCGGGAGTCGAAAGAGCGTATGCGTTTTATAAGAAACACTGCGAACATGTTCGCAAAGCGCTGCTGTTTCATGATGGAAGCCCAATTGCGATGGCGGCTGCAAATGTCGACTTGGATATCACCTTGCTGAATGATCTCGCTAACGCAGGGATCAGATTCGCGCATACGAACTCATGGGATGACATATCCGAGCAGCGAGCAGTCCATAGAGTTCTAGTCTGCCTGCCGTCCGGATTCCGCGGCTATGAAAGAGTAATATCGGTTTGCGAAAGAACGACTGTGGCCATTTATAGAAACCTGAGGGACATCGTTAATCACCTGAAGAATGCGACCGCCGTAAAGACAGTGATCTTTGTTACGCCGACTTCGGACGACGCCTATACCGCCGAAGACTGGCAAGGCCTGTCCATGGCACTGATAGGAGCAGCGCGATCGGGAGCGAAATTGTACGCGCTAAGTGGGCCCCGTGGAGAGCAAGCGTGGCAGACCCATCGCAGAGACACTAAGAAGATGTTCAACATCATCAGGGAATCAGCGGCGGCTAATCAGGGCAGCGTAGTAACGCTTTATAGCGAAGTGCCGTCTATCAGCTAGCCCTTCGCCTGCCTAGGGAAGAATAGTCGGCCGTACCCTGGTGCCGTATACCCAGCTAAGGCAGTCAAATCGTTCTTGGCGGCGGTACAGACCTATGTCGCGCCCTATGTACGAGAAAAGTTGTACGAGTTTCGAGAGGAGCCGCTAGGACGTAAAGCCGCATATAGGGACAAGAGACGCAGAATGCAGGAAGAGGAGCGCGGAGCGAGGAACCTTGGGTGGCGATACGAGGAAGGAGGAGGTCGAGGTGGTCCAAGAAGTCGCGAGAGCAACGATCGGATGCAGCATAGGAGAGGAAGCCGTGGCCGTTTTGCGCCGTATTCAAAGTATTGCCACAAGTTTTGTTGATCTTTTATGATGTGAGTAAAATAGGTTGTTGTTTTTGTTCTGTTTAGTTCGTTGTTTTCATCGACAGGGACGTCGACTATAGGAAGGGGGAGATGTACCAGATCGGCCACCGCGCCGGCTGTTGACCGCCCGGTGCATGGCCGTAGGTGGCAGCGCGCCGGGATTCTGACCGGGACGGGCTGTGGCCGTTCGATTTGGGCGCGAAACAAAGTGGATAAATAGCGGAACAAGATGGGCGCAGTGTATTTCGTCCCCTGCTGTTGCGATTATTCTCTATTGCTACTATATTCTTGAATAAACCGTCGATTCTAGCCGTGTCCGTGGCACACCCGATTGGCCGGTTCGAGAATATCCGGTACTACTTTCTGTACAGAATTTTTTGCTTTATCTGGCTAAATAAATTATGTTTCAACGTTTTATTACAATTTTGTTCTTGAAGGGCTTTTCGAAGGATGTCGAAGGAGTATTTCCGAAAGATATTTAATTTTACTTCAAATTGGGACAATCCGCAGCCGAGACAGCCCGACAAATCAACCAAGTGGGGGGGGGCTAATACTTCTGGAGAAAGCACTGTATGCCAGTGGTTCAGTAAATCTTGGACCGGAGATTTCAGCCTCGAAGATGCTTTGAAACGCTTTGGAAAGGTGAAAAAGCTCGAAAAGTGGATGCCCCACGAGTTGAGTGAGCGGCAAAAATAGTCACGTTTCGAGGTTTGTTCTTCTCTACTTTTACGCAACAAAACTGACCCGTTTCGGGATCGAATCATCACTGGTGATGAAAAGTGGCTTCTTTATGATAACAGGAAACGTTCCGGGCAGTGGTTGGACTCCGATGTATCCCATAGACATTTTCCAAAGGCGAGCCTCCAACAAAGAAAGGTGATGGTGACTGTGTGGTGGTCGGCGGCTAGTGTGATCCATTACAACTTTTTGGCAATAGGCCAAGCGATCACGGCAGACACCAACTGGAAGGAAATCGACGAAATGTACCGAAAACTGCGTTAACTTCAGCCAGCATTGGTCAACACAAGAGGCCCGATTCTTTGGCATGATAACGCCCGCCCACACGTTACACAAATCGCTACTCGAAAATTGAAAGAATTAAGGGTTGAAGTTTTGCCTCACCCGCCATATTCTCCAGACCTCTCACCAACCGACTACCACCCTTTCAAACACTTTCAGAACTTTCTCGCTGTAAAACCTTCACCAATCAGGACCAAGCCAAAACAGCTTTCATGGATTTTGTCGAATCTCATCATAAAAATCTCAATCTCACCACATAATTTTTTCGCTGATGGAATAAGTCGACTGTTGGCCCGTTGGTAACAGTGTGCTGATTCGACTAAACCCGATAAGATTTGAGAAAGTTATGGTAGTTCACTCAAAACGCTGAGAGCTTTCCGGACAGCCTAATACGTACTTAGAAAGCGCATGTAATAACCTTTCCAACAATGTATAATACCTTATGAAATGGTCTTAGTTTGTTGTTAAAAATAGTGTTGAAACAAGGAAAACAAAAAAAACCTACATCACTTTTGCACCAACCTAATAGAAGCGCTGGGAACGATCGGTTCCGACAAAAAGGCATTTTGTCGTAGGATCAAAATCGATCAGAAACTCAATACCTTAGAGAATTTCAATTTTTGCCCGAGGTCCACTGTTCGAGGATGGGGAGTGGAGCTGCCTGCAGTCAATTTGGGGCTAGAGTGAGGTGGAGGACCGTGCTTTGGTGCATCAAGTGGGTCGTCGAATGACCTTGGGGACGAAGGCACTGATCAGAAGAAGATTCGACATCACTGAACCTTCTGGAGATGCCGATATTAAGCGTAGTGGTGGTGGGGGGGGGGGAGGGCTGGTTGGCTTCATACTGGCTTCATAAAACTACTCACCTGATCAAGGTTGGAACACAATAAAGGATAAGGATAAAGGACGGCGGTACTCAATCTCCTTTGGGATGCGCCAAGCATTCTACTTCTACGGGATATCGTGGAGGCGATTTGAATGCGTATCTGGCCATACATGACTTGCCGTGGCCAGCCGATGAACAAGTCTGCGCTCTCTCCTTCCCAGATAAGTCTGGTACCAGTTCACTGACCCCGGAAAAATGGAAGGCTTGGTTGGCCTGGGCAGGAAATCCAAACCAGGAACTTGGTATCGGGTGCACACGACAGCCGGCACCTCCTCCGGCTGCGCTACGCGCACCCAGTAAGGTTAGCACAATAGGGTTCTCAAATATTGCCATCTGTACTGCTAGGGAGTGAAGAAGGCTGAGTTGGTATAGCAAGCAGCTTGAATTGATTGTTCTCGGCTTAGTGATACTGCAACATCAACAGCAAGTGCGTGACTGAGCACTTGTACTATGCACTTGCACTGAACTAGAACTTGTACTACACCTACACTACGGTACCACTGTGTTTAGTCTTAATGCAAAAGAGAAGTAGCTAGAATTGAATTGGTGCGGATCAGCTTCACTGGGAAATTTTGGATAGGAGTTCACGGATATATTACAATTACAACAGCATACCACGGCACCTTTGACATTGCCCAGGAAGATGGTCCTTAACTAACGTGCTCTTGCGTATCGTATAATAGAAAAAATATGATCTAGTTATGATTTACAAGTTGATAAATGGTATGGTGCCCTCTAGTTTTATTCGGTCTCTTCTTCTCCCACAAGAGGTGCTCAATGGAAAATTCAACTTCCCAAAGCAAAAACAAGGTAAGATCCGCATTTTTCACATATGGAGCAGGGGTTGAATTTTTGAAGCCTTCAAAGGAAAACAATATACCAAACACCCAAAGGCAATTTGAAAGACTGGTTGACGGGTATCACCAGAAAACTTTGTAGTTTGATGTTGTTTTTGAGGTATTGCGTTATTGTGCAAGCCACAAGTCACTTATTTAGTCACCTGCTATCTTGTGTTGTAATCATATATGAACTTATATATATATATATATATATATATATATATATATATATATATACCCCCTAACTTATATATATATATAAATATATATATACCCCCTATGCTTATACCCGCGTATAAAAATAAATAAATAAATAAATATTTGAATGCGTTTTCGGGCACTAGTGTACGGGGCGGTTTCTGCGTCTCCTACCAGCGCGCGCTATTTCGCAAGGCCTAGGGCTATTTGAGCTTAATATAATTGGCTTATAAAGCATTTCCGCAAAAAACGACTATGATATTCGTTCTTCCCATGGCAGATTACCCCTAGTAGACCTATTTTGAACAAGATCTAGTGCGGTACACTAAATACACTAGTACTCGTTTTCGTAACGGCGAGATCCTCGACGGTGTGCTATCGAAAACAGTCGTCACCGGAATGAACGTTGCTTACAAAGATCATCATTATGTCACATTCGAAACAAGCAAGTATTCGAAATTCGAATATTATTCGAATTTTCGAACCCCGAATAATCGAATTCGAAAAATTATTCGAATTTTCGACCCTCGAATAATCGAATTCGAATAATTATTCGAATTTGCGAACCTCGAATAATCGAAGTCGAATAATTATTCGAATTTGCGAAACTCGAATAATCGAATTTGAATAATTATTCGAAATTGCGAAACTCGAATAATCGAATTCGAATAATTATTCGAATTTGCGAAACTCGAATAATCAAATAATCGAAAATCGAATTCGAATAAATTATTCGAATAATTATTCGAATTCGATTATTCGAGCACAAGTATATTTCCAGCCAACTTGAGCCCGCCCTCCGCGTGCAGGCAGAGGGCTAACGCCGTCAACGGCCCAAATTCCGTCGTCCCCAACTCTGCGCCGAGTTGTATTGGGGTCGAGATATTTGCATTTTGTTGTTTCCCAGAGAGAGGCCATTCTAGCCATGTGCAACACTTGGGCCGTTCCAACCTACCGTTGAGATGGTCTCCTGGTCAGGCAAAAATTCACGATCACTGAACACTGGAAGTGCAGTGCCCACTGCTTTTCGAGTTGTGCAGTGCAACGATTCACCTAAAGTGTTCTCAAATGCTCATATACACAATAAATGGCTTATTTATTGCCAAATCTTCATGTGCCTCAGGATCACTATCATAATAATACTACCAGTTCTGACAGCTTGTTACATGCATCAGGCAAAAGTGCTGTCTCTCATACAAATACAACTGGCCTATGGATAGTCATCTTCGTAGGCACTATATAGCACTTATTACTGTTGCTTTTTTCTTATTGAGGTGCATAATGACACCATAGTATACCATGGGCAAGCTCGTCTGGTTTTCTGTAGTGATCATGTTACTTGTGGGTTGGCTGTCCTACCCTTCTCTGGTTATTTTCTCCTTCATAGATGCGCAGGTTCATAGATGGTGGGCCTTTCCTCAATGTTCTCGATAGCTTTTTTAGCGCTTAAACTGATTGTAAGTTGAGTTTTGAGTTTTTTTTTCCTATTCGTGTCCTTTCCGGGCAATTTGTTCGTGGCCTGTTCTCGATCATTAGTGGCACATCCCTATGGATGTATTAATAAATAAATAAATAAATAAATGAATATACCTGCGTTCTGCTCAACAACGGTGCGGTCCGCCTCGATCACTTCCCGACCGTAAAACTCTTCCAGTTTCGACTTATCCAGCCCGTAGCACAGGATACTAGTGTAAGCTTCGAGGTGAACTCGCTTGCACTTCCTTCAATAGAAGGGTTCTGTCCTCGCATCCATAAGCAATACAGCCGTGGAGACCAACTCACTTCAAGATCTTCAGCCCTTTCACTGTGATGTCCTCGACATCACCTAGCCCTAATCCTATCAGGAAAAGCACCATTGCGCCTGAGCAACGATAGGAATTAGTTGACAGCATAGGCAGCTAAAGCGGATAAACTACAAGAAAAATGAAGGTGATTCCTTATAGAGTAGTCCACAAACCTTTAAAACACAGAGTTCTAAGTCAAGAAATTTATTGCGATCTATTTACCAAAACACCACAAAACAAACACCGGTTACGGTAAACTTTGTAGATATTCTTAGGCGGCTACCTTAGCGAAGCAATCACAACAATTGAATCCAAATATCTGACTATGAAGGCAATAATTTAAGAGACAGTAACGAAGGTCGCCCGAAGAAGAGGCTAGACACAAAGTAGTTGCAGCCGTCAGTCAACAAGCACCAAGCTCTTGAGAAGTGAACAAAAAGCTGCAGAAACTTCTTTCAAAAAGAGAAATACACAGTTGGAAACATGGTTTATGTACACTCAGGGAAGAGTCGAAGAACACGGGAATCTAACAGACATTATAAGGCTTCCCACTCAAGATCTGACAGTACCAAACAATTCTATAGACTTCCTTAGCACCAATGAGACATAACGGTGGCGTACATGAACATGCATATTTTGCATCCAAACGACTCGCAACGTACATTGCACATATGATGAACACAGTCTACAGTTACCAGCGGAGAAATAAATGACCTACGTGCAAGGCCATGAACAACAGGCTGAACACCATTCGTGCTTCTCGGTGAAAAACGCAATGGATCGCTCTGGCTCACAGCGAGGATGAATGAAGCCGCTGTTTTTGGCGCATAAGCAGATCCACACAAACAGCAAGAGGGCTTGCAATTGAGGTATGCGAAAGTTGCACCAAATTTCAGGAAACCAGTCGGAGATCGATTATCGAAATTCGGAGAGACGGTCCCAAGGGCAGGAGACAAATAAAAGTAACGGACACCGCACCACCGATTTCCGTATGAGACATCATTTATCCAATACACCTGTAATGTATGTATCAACCAAACGCTGCTAGTCAACTAAACGAACCCGCCTACCAGGACTAGTCGTCCTTTCTCTTCACGGACGTGTCTGCTGCAGCTTGGTATCTCTGCTTCAACTTGCCCATAATGTAGCAGTTGACGATGAGAAACAGTATCGATGACGCCCACACATACTCCAGCGTTCGCCATCGGCGAAACTCGTAGAGATAGGCGAAGAACAGCCACACTCCCTGGCTGGCGAACCACATCCCAATCAGCGTCAGCGTCTCGCTCAGAGTTAGCTAGAAGTTCCGGTCTCATTACGAGGAGCTCACTAAATCAACAGCGCGAGACTGTGGAAATATTCTACAACGACTAGAACTTTCCATAGGCTCTCTCGTGTTTTTCTACACACTACGCTATTTCATTTGCAGCGCAGTTAGTCATAGTATCGGATCACCAAGGTTATTTACATTTCCAATTTGGGCAAGCAAATGCCCAGTAAGGCCCCACTGCAGCACTGCAAGGCCGCGCCCGATTCTTTCCAAAAGTCGCCTAAGAACGCACTACCGAGGCTCAGTAGTGTAATCATGGCGCTCCGCGTAGCAGAAAACTTCTAAAGGAGTTCCAGGCAGGACATCTTGTCTTTGCAGGATTCCATGAAGTATTAGGTTGTCCCATAAGTCCCCGCCGTTTTTTTAACGATTCACTGCAGATTTCGCCGGCGGTCTCTTGCATAGCGCTGCATAGCTTTCGAAAGAGAATGATTTGCTCTATCAGAGCATGTATTGCATTTCTTTTTTCATCATGAAATTTGTCAATTTTTAGGTCGTTGAAGTGAAAAGTGAAAAAGTGAAAAAGTAGCCATTTGCGCACTTGTTCTCTCCGCTTAGGTTTCTAATTTTTTGCGCAGTTTTTTACGACACTTGGAAGACAATGTTCTGTACTACAAGAATATGTGTTAGTGCTATTTGCTCATTTGTCTTTTATTGATTTTTAGACCATCAAATTGGGAATTCCGACTTCTCCGTCCGAATTTTTACCAAAACTTCGGTTCTGTGGTTGGACTTCTTTGTTTGGTGTTATATGTCATTTGGAAGAGGATGTCTTGCTCAGTAAGAATTTGAGTCGCGTTTGTTGGCTCACGCTGATTTCTGTCGAATATCAACAACTGAAGAAGGAGAAGGAGTTGTTGGTGAGACGATTTTTCTCTTTTTGGCATTTTGTTGATATTCAAAAGATATCAATAAACGCGACACATACTCTTATAGAGCAAGACATTCTCTTTCGAACGACATATAACACCAACCCAACCCAAAAAGTCCAACCACAAAGCAGGAGCTGTCGGCAAAAATAACCATCCTCCTTTGGACGTCCCAATTTGATGACCTAAAAATCAATAAAGTACAAATGAGCAAATAGCACTAACACATATTCTTGTAGTACAGAACACTGTCTTTCCAAATGCTCGAAAAAGCTGCGCAAAAAATTACAAACCTAAGCGGAGAGAACAAGTACGCAAATGGCTACTTTTTCACTTTTTCACTTTTCACTTCACGACCTAAAAATTGACAAAATTCATGATGAAGAAAGAAATGCAATACATGTTCTGATAGAGCAAATCATTCTCTTTCGAAAGCTATGCAGCGCTATGCAGGAGACCGCCGGCGAAATCTGCAGTGAAACGTTGAAAAAAACGGCGAAGACTTATGGGACAACCTAATATTTTTGAAAAGTAGGCCGGCGCAAAACTAAAAGGCTTGACATAAATTCGTGCTCAGAGCTTTTTCTGTTCAAAATTGGATACATAAAATCAAAAAGATAGGAGGAACAATAACCTTATCTTCTAACAATAGGGCCTAGTTAAGCCAATACAACTAATGCTGTGCAAGCTCAAGTCCAGGCTCTTTATGCAGGCGGCTTTTCAAACACGAAGACCGCTCCTGAAATACGGAGCTCTCACTGTTGCAGCAACTAGCTGTAGCACGTAGAAGCGTGCAGGAGAAATCGGTACATGTCGCGAGGATGGACGGCAATCAGAGGCAAGAACGCTCCAGCCAATCATAAACAAGCGCAACACCACCTGTACCTACGCCATGTAACCAGGGTACAGACAGTGCACGCCTTCTCTGAATTCGCGACATATACCGAAAAATGCAGCAGGTGGCCGTCCTAGGATGTAAGTGGAAGGAATTGGAGTAGTTGGGTCCGGCTGGCCTCCAATGGCACTCAGTCTGCAAACGACTTTCAACGTCACCTGGACCGTCCTGTATCAAAATGGACGACGTCACGCAGCCTCATGCCATGGT
Source organism: Heligmosomoides polygyrus polygyrus (assembly GCA_947396885.1). Classification (NCBI taxonomy): domain Eukaryota; kingdom Metazoa; phylum Nematoda; class Chromadorea; order Rhabditida; family Heligmosomidae; genus Heligmosomoides; species Heligmosomoides polygyrus. The sequence goes on from OX377202.1 coordinate 28,148,715, forward strand.
CCACACCATTGTCTATCACGTTAAAAAGATTGTACTCCTTCTGAAGCCATACGTCAACCAGACTCGAGTTCTCTCACACAATAAGAGCACGAACTGGAAAAAAACCGGTACTACTGCTGCTAACCTAACATGCGAGCAGAAGAACGGTTCTAAGCTTCATGTAATGTTTTCCAGCGAGAGGATGTGGAAGCTTGATTGATCCGACAGGTAGACGCACTAATGGAGGGGTCGAAGGAAAGATGAACGAGTCAACCAAATGCAACTTTGGAGATGCGAGGTCATGGTCAGGGCTTCCTTTTCCAGATATGAACGCGGTGCACTGGAGTTCTGAGCAGATAATACCATCCGAATATGCTTGGAGATCATTTACTAGCATATTTCAGAAGATTTCATATGCACAACCTTGTTTTTTTCAACGATAGAGTGCGTCCATAGACGCACCATAGCCAGCTGCAGAGTGTTCCAATGCTAGCAAAATCCAACTTCAATAGTAGTCCCATTGTCCTGATCCGAACTCAATGGAACACCTGCGGGCCATTCCTACAAGGATAATCTCTAGATCTTAACCCTGAGATTAGAAGCAAAGGAGTCGGAAACATCTCTGTTTCTGACCTTAACGACGCCATTGCTGATGAGCTGATGTACGGCAAGCTATTATGATAACCTGACCAGTGGTATGCTAAATAGAGTTACCATCGTTGCTTACAACAGAAGTCAGGCACGAAAGTAATACTCTTGTTTTGTTTCCCCTATTTTTGCTATTAATCACGGTTCTTATAAAATAACCTAGTTTTGCACCGCCCTACTCAATAAAAGTTCATGACTTTGGGCGCCGGCAAGGTATCTTGTCCAGAATTTCTGCTCAGAGACTCTCAACAGCAGGAAATGCGCTGGAGACACGATAGAGTCTGGGCAGTGCGTTCTCATGACGCTTTTGGAAAAATCAGGTCTCCTTATAGTTTTGTACTGGGTTGTACATCTAGCAGGAGTCTAAACAAGTAGGCGCCGATTAAATTAATCTTACCTTGAACCTATCGGTGACCAGCGGCAGAAGTGTTACATACCACACAAAGTACTGACTCGTGCACACTTTGTTGAACGTCACGAATGCGAACGTGCTCATGAACCAACAAAACGGCAGATCGTTGTGGTACCTCAAATAGAAGGCAGTGGTAACGTTGACGGAAGATGGAATGATATTATGTCAGTAGAACGGTATGATCTCGCTACATAGCTTCATATCAAAGAAGCACATATCTGCTTAAATCAATGAGAGAATGAGTAATGCACTGCTTTTCTTGCTGAATATGTCGTGTAGTTGTCAGGATAAGTGGAAAAAAAGCTAAAGCAATGAACGAAGCACGAACTACATGCTGTGAGAGCTTACTGTGTGGCGCAACAGGAATGGCAAAAGGAATAAAGCGGGTGAAGGTCTGTGAGCTTACATAGACCTTAGCCTGGGAGAGAAGAGTCAGAAGGAATACATAATCTTGGTAGATCTTCGGAAAACTATTGAACTTACTTGAACGCAAAGTACAGAACGAGACCCATCTGTGGCAGAAACGCCAAGAAGCCGAGCACACTCGACAAGTTTTCGTCGTCGTCAACCAGGCGAAGCAGCTGAAATGCTGACAGTGTAGAAAGCATTGCAGTGGAAGGAAGCGAAAGAAGCGCTGCTACTAACGTAGAAGTACGGTGAAAAGTTGTGCTGAATGTCTCGTCGCTTGATGTGGTAGAGGAGAAATTCTTCGAGAAATACGTCACCATATACAAGATAGAAGAACGCGACGATCAGTCCAAAACACACCAGACTGATCTAAAAAGGCCACAGGATATAGCCAAATAGTATCAGCAGCTTGGAAGCCTGCGTACACAGTCACTCACTGCGGCGAACATGAATCCTTTCCAGTTTGCGAAAAGCTGCTTCAGGCTGGCGAAGATGCATGGACAGGACGTGAACCTTCCGAGATGGAGAAATATTGACGGCAAATATATCACCGGATAGATCTTCAGATGGATGGCTAGCGCTCCGTGCACGATTGCAGCTGCGATCCACTAAAAACGCTGAGTTTAACCAACGCTGTGGAAGGGGTTTTGTCATATTATCAGTACGGTTAGAATATAGTATTATTCAGGGCCCAACCCTTGCGTGAGAGAGGGACACCGCTAGGAAAACGAATCTACACGTGCAATGTGGTCCTACCAAGCTAGAAAATCGCAACCTGCTATTCCACGGCAGTTTCGATTAGTGTGTTGTTCGAGTGATCTTGTTTATTTTCATGAGCATAGACTCTGAATAACTGAATAAAAGCAGTTTTTGCACTAACCTGTCCCTTCTTAATAAGGTATAGAGTGTAGAGAACAGCAGCACAGACCAAAACATCTGCACTTCCTCTAAAATTTAACTATAAGCGCAATCAAAAGGCTGAACTTTGAATGTAAATGAACAGGGCCATTTTGGTTCCACCACTTTTTTATTTAATAGGAAACACAGTAAACGTTCACCGCTCTAAATCGCCCTCCCGACTTCTTCACCGATATGCCAAATCTTAATTCCTCCCCTCCTTTTCTACTTAGGTACGTGGAAGCGCAGAAGGAAGTGACAATTGTCGCGTGTACCCGATTCCAAGTTCCTGGTGCGAGTTTCCCGCTTAGGTCAGCCAAGCCTTCCATCTCTGCTGGGTAGGTTTGGTACCAAACTTCTGGCAAGAAAAACTACTTGACCACCGGTTAGCCACTGCAAGTCATTGCATAGGCCAAACACCCATTAAAATTGCCTGCACGACATCCCGTAGAAGAAGAGTACCTGGCGCATCCTCGATAGAATTAACTAATGCCGTCCTTCACTCTTTATCCTTATCCTTCTCCAAGCTCAAGATCAACCTGGATAGTGTAAACTTGAATGACAGGATCTTAGCTGCACTAGAGACTCATTAACTTCAACCGGGTTCAATGTACCTTATTGAATTCCCCAATTCCTTCAACATAAGGTAAATTTGGCATATCTCCTACCCAGGTAAGGCTCATAGATGGACGAAGCTTTTATTAAATCAATCGCCCTATCAAGATTTGACCCGAAGAAAGAGAATTCTGCATCACCTCGTCTCTACCATTTTCCGGTTGATGTGAAAAGTAAATCTATACCAATTCCCTAGAGACAGAAGATTTGGTTCGCTTGGGAGCGAATTAGACTTCTCGAGGCTGATGCCTTACTCGCTACATGCCCAATAAATACCTATTATCACAAAACTTGGCGAATAAGTGGTTTAAGAAAAGAAACGAGAACGCTGAGGGCCGCTATCACTACCTCGCTGAAATAATCGCGGTCAACGGATTTGCTAACCAGAAGATAACGACCGATTTCGTAATCCAGTCATGAGCGTCTTCTTCCCGTTGTGTCTTTCGCGATCCACTGAAAGCATGAAGGTTTGAACCAAATAGAGGTATTTGGTGCAAGAAAAACGGCTAGAACTATGAACATAGCTATCACCTTCTCTTCTGTTGATCGGTTTCTTCAGTGGGTGACATGATTTGAAAATACAACCACCCGACGATAATGTCAAAAATGCAGAACAAACACTTCCCTGAAACAGCTACTTCTTTAAAGAGAACTTTCGACAACAAGAAAGAGAATGAGGAATAAAAGAATAAAACACGCACAAAGTAGGCAAAGCCTTCGCTTAAACAATGTAGCAGTGTCAGAGAGAACAGCCACAGGTGAAGGTTTAGAAAAGGGAGAGTTACCTTCATTTTTCACCATGAAATCCTAGGAATTTGTTTAAAATCCCTTGAAATGGAGACGTTAGGTTACGTGTCAATTGTAGCTGTCATCTAAGCTTGCTGCGGTTAGAGAAAACTTGGCGGGTGTGGAAAAGGTACTGGGTGATCCCCACTCTGAACGTGCACCCAGTCACATATTTCTTTCTCCACAAGGAAATAGAACATTCCTTACTCCAGTTGAGGGTAAACTAGTTCCTCGCGAAAATTAAAAACTACCAAACAAAGAAAGAAGGACAAACACGGGGTGAGCACAAAACCCTAAGTGACAACGACAACGTACAGTATGTATTATCCATGTTCGCACAGCAACTTACCGAAATCTTTGTAGCTGTTATTTGGCAGAAGAATCCATGCTAAGGCAGGTGTGTATCTGAACGAGAAAATTGAGTAGGGATCAAGTTGAAGAGAACACGTAACTGAAGGTAATTCACTGGAACTGTAGTGCTCTTGGCACGAGGTGGGCGGGGGGCCGGCGATCTCTCAATAATTACGATTCAACCTATGTTCGACAAACAAGCGGATCTAATCAGAACTGTGGGGTTCGAAAATCGGATGGAAAGACAAGTCACACTTGTCCGTAGTAATTACGACAACCGGTGGTTCCTTCTAGATCTCAAAAGGTGCGCCGAAACCTAGAGGTTGTCCCTCGCAGCTACTTTTATCCTTCTTTCGAGCGTGACAGGGGTTCGTTCCCTTCTGAATTGTAACTGTATAGAATTGTGATGTCATAATGAGGAATTAGGAGATGAAGTTGGGGACCAGGAAGCGACCGCTGCCCCTATTAACTTCAGAGCTAACACTTGAATAGCACTTAGTCGAATATAACCAAGTATCAGGTAATACCGCTAGCATCTACCTGTATGTTTCTCTATCGAAAGGACTTTGACCTTTTCCCACGTGTTTTGCCGCATCGCTGTAGACACTATAGTCGATGTCAGTGAAATTTACCTGGAAATAACGAACAATGGTAAAAATGATACAGATGCGACCACAGTTTGGAGCATCAAATGATGCCTTACTCACCGCCCTTGCCCTTAATCTGCCCGAAAGCCCCGTTTTGTGGTATTGGGGCACTCGGAAGTCTCGAAGGTGATGGAGAGCCACTAGGGCGAATGTCCCAACTGCGGCTGCTCCCACGAACAAGGATTGTATCTCATTTGGGACAACTCTCGCTCTCGAGCAGATTCAAGGTAAGTGGTGGTGGGCGCAAAGCCATGTGCTCGTTCTAAACAGGATTGCACCTACTCACGTGGAACATATAATCGTGAATGTTCGAGTAGAGCACAAGAATGAAACGAGCTGCTAGAGCTACGAACAGGATCTGAAACAATCTCTGCTGAACCAGTAGCCGTGACGAATCTCCCTTTATACTCACCCGCTCCCGTGTCCAAGGCTGTGGAGTTCTTGAGCTGACGGTATGCATTGCGAATCTTTTCTGGACGATGCTAAATTAGATGAAAACGGCAGTTTCGGTGATATTTTGAACGAAAAGGTGAATAGCAGATTGGCTTCTCATATCTTTCCTACTGGAACAAAAGTGAGCAGGATAATAACCGAGATCCACCGCAAGTTCGAGCGCAAACGGGGAATTTATTGGACGCGGAACTATCCCCTTTTCTTTTTCATAGCATCCAGATCTATCCAAAAGCTTTGAAAATGGAAAGGTGCCCAAGTCCAGTGTGAGATCCACCTGATACTCTCACTTAAATCCTTAAATCTTCATCTTAATTCGAGAGCGTCTCTGTGCACTCGACGCGCGACGCGATGTAATGATAAGCTCCCATACCGACTCATCGCGATCAATATAAGGGCTTCAGAGTTGATCAAATTTGTTCCAGGTTTTGCTTCGTTCTGTCGTGTTTATTTTTCTCGCACGAAACTGTTTAGGGCGAAAACGACAAGCATGACTAATTTTAAGTGTACGCTATAACTGTAGTAAGACGTATAGGCTTACACTCTCTAGACTTTCACTTAGGCTCTTCGCTAAGATATGGATAGGATAAAGCACGGCGTTAACCAATTCCCATTAGGATGCGCCACATCTACAGGATACCATGGAGGCAATTTGAACGACCTATACGATGACGTGCGGTGGCCAGCCGATAGACAAGCCACCGTTCTATCCTTCCTAGACAGGTCTAAAACCAATTCGTGCTTGGAAGATCGGAGAACCACTCCATAAAGTTGACCCTTGAGGTCGAAGTATCCGAAAAGCGTCAGCGAGATCCCCAAAGCAAAGGTGAAAGAACGTCATCAAGGTGTGCCACGCGAGGTCGAAACCACAACCCTCTATAGAATGAGGTGACAACGGATCACAAGACAAGGGGACAGCACGACTGCATGGGACTAAAACGCTCAGAAGAAAGAAGAGGAGAGAAGAGAGCATACTGAGGTTATTATAACCTGTCGGATGATGTTTCCGGGCCCTGGCTCTTTGCGAAGTTCCATCTGATGAACCTTATCTAACGCAGCTGAAACGAACCCGAACCGCTCTGCACTCTAACCAAATTTATCGCGGTCTATATTTGAATTATTTTATTTGTATTATTTGTTAAATAGGAAAAACAGTAACGAATAAAGTTTCCCGGGGACCGTCTCGACCGTAGATATTAGTGGACCTATTGATTAATACTGTACTGTTTTTTAAATGCTTAAATGCTTGATTAATTCCATGAACTATTTTTATGATGGTGTACGGCGACATTGTCGGACAACGTCGTGAAAGGGTTAACCAGGCATTGAAACAGGAACTGGGGTCAAGATTTCCATGGCGCGGATGTGAAACTCGAAAGGAATTAGTCCTGACGACGGCTTGGTTATCATGTCGGCTTCTTCTGCAAGCCGACGAATTCTCTGTTATTGCGCGCGTAAATTCAATTCGAGGCTTTGAATCAGCATAACTCGCCGAGTCGCCGCCAGGCGAATAATAAGCGCACAGTGGCACTCCCATTACGCTTGCGGGGTGCTGCAGATTAACAGGCGCGCAGATCCAAACATCCCACAGAGTCCATTCTGTTACGTTCCGCGTAAAATCGTATGAATAAGGTGGGTCGGTGACGCAGTGGTTACGAAGAACAATGTAAGGCGCAGCATTCTGCCCGGAAATAGTGTCGGGTTCGATTCCAGCCTGGCGCAAGTTCCATTCGCAACTAGAGATTCGTCTAGCGGATCATATAACCCCCACACCATTCGTTCTAGGCCGAAATGAACAAGTAGAATGTTCCTAGAAGAGTCAGACAAGTGCTGCTGGAAGTTGCTTATACAAGTCGTGATCAACATAGCACTTCGTGTTCCCAGAACGAGCAATAGCCACATTGCTACTCTACACACTACTACATACCGTTGAGTATGAAGAAAGTCATGATTGTTTGAAGTGGAAAACCGCCAAAACATTCTGGCTGACCTAATGTAGATATATAGAGCACCAATTTCTACATTCTTTACACCAGTGTAGAAAAGTCATCTGTAGTACCTTTCGTTAATTCCCGGTTTCTTAAAATACTGCTACTAGTGTTGGCGCTCTTTTTACTTGTTCGTTTCGTTTGCTATGTCAGTTCTGTTACGCATGTATAAATGAATAATAAATAAATAAATAACATAAATACTCTGGCGAATAGCGACGTTCCCCAGGATCACTCCAAGAACTCTACAAACAGCGAAAAAATAAAGCTGTACTTAAGAAATCGATAATGCTCGTTGACAACTATTATTACACGTGTTTAAGTTCCAGCATAATAGATACAGAGACGAAGACGCCTTCCGCCTGACGTCATTACCGGGGCTGTCTCTGAATAAGTCGAACACACAGTTGGATACTTCCTTCATACTGATATGACTTCACAAAAAAGAAGAAAAACGACCTAGAGAAATGGCAAACGCCAACTTCAATAATTAACAACTAATTAACCGAGTCACCGATGCGCAATGGTTGAGAGGCAACACACGCGACTCGAGACTAAACTCCCAAGGGTAGAGACTAGTTAACCACCAAGTTGGACGAGTTTTTCATCACTGTCTCATACGTTCGTTCTGCTCCCAATGAAAAAGCCCCACTCGCTTCAGTCAATGGCTAATACTTACTGATCATTTAATTTTTTTGCATGAAGACATCTAGCAACTTCCTAACAAGCCCAACTGTCCCGTAAGACTACGAAGAACTCGTCCTGTATAGCGGATAGCTCACCGTCACCCTTGGAATTCTAGTCCCAGGTGTTCGCATTTGCTCCAGCTCGCCATCAGCACAGTAGCTCCTCACAATCAAGATCATAATCACTCGATTTTACATCACCGGTACTTACAGCATATTACAGCAGTCTAGAATACAAAGACGAGAAATCATCGAAGGAAAACCTTGCAATAAAACAACTAGTCCTTTACACAACTCAAATTCTACACCATAGCGAATCCGACACACAGCGTTACAAAACTATCAGAAAACTGTAACTCTACACCAGCATAAAGAAAAATACATACAAACGTCGCTTGGGGGACTTTTATATCTCAGTCGCCGATGGATCGACTCCGGAGGATCTTATAATGCCGTGACGCACAGCGACTCAAGCATAAACATCATCATCGGGTTACGACAGTTGAATGTCAGACAATACGACAAAAGAATTGAATTTCACAACCTATGAACCCTGGCATACTTTGAATACGACATCTCTGTGCTAACAATGTCCACTTCTGACAAGAAAAGTTTCAACCAATTAACTGCACAGCTTCTAGCGTTCGCGTAATTTTTACATCCATTGCGCATCCACGACTGCTCGACAGATCTCCTAGATGACACTGTATCCTGAAACATTACAGTATTCTTGTGTAAAAAAGCAGTTATCACTGAATTACTCCATATCACAAGGATGACAATGATTGATACTGTGCAATCAGAGAAGACTCGAACCTTTAGTGCTCTTTTGTAAACCCACACATATGAGGAGTACGAAGCGTGCATCCACTTATTAGTACAGCTTCTTTAGACTCGGGAAAGCTGGGCTCACATGTCCTTGAAGATGTCGAGTCCCTAACTCACACAGAAAAAGGTTTCGCTGAAGAAGAGCGGTCCCTATTCCTCAGAACTGAACGATGGCCCTTTTTTCCGTCGAAACTTGCAGGCACGCAGTGCAGTTTCTGGTTCATCCATCGGATCAGCGGCTATCCACCGACTGCTTGACATCGCGTGACAAATTGGAGCCGCAGAGGCACACTTCCGCGTGCAATGCACCAAAGAACACGTCAGCTGCCAGATGATGGCCATGCGGTCTCTCGGTCTTTAGCCAGGGACGTCGTTAAGGTACACCAAGGCTGCAACACCATCTGACAGCAGCTCTGCACTTGATAAAAAAGGGGGAACGAGTGAATCTATTTCATGTTGTTATAGTGTGCATAAATTGCGACCGCAAACGCTGCAATTTCCTTTCCAAATTCAGTTACGCACAAAATGTAAGAAGCCAAATCTCAACACTCAGTGGTACTTCTTATTAGACACAGCGCAACAGGCGGTGCGCGAAAATGTCGACCACATCGCGAAAGTTCGGCACCTTAGCTGAGCATCACACACGCCCATAACCTCTGGAGGTTGACGTCGCTCTTTCTCTATGTCCCTTCCTCTGTGTGCTTCACTGGCGAGGAAGTTCACTTCGCACATGCTATTAGTGGACGAGAACAGGTTGTTATAAAGAGGAACATCACCGCAAACCCCACCGTGGCTTCCGTAGCGCAGTCGGCAGCGCGTCAGTCTCATAATCTGAAGGTCGTGAGTTCGAGCCTCACCGGGAGCAATTCTTTTGCACCCCACCCGCACTAGTATTACGAACTGTACTTCCCAAAAACCATACAACTTTCGAGAGAACAGCAGGGTGGCCTCAATCCCGCCGCATGCATTCCGTAATCGAACAGTGAGTGCGAGCTACCACGTAGGAAACGCTGCTTCATACGGCTCTCCCGAAAGTCCATCGATTTCATGCTGACGATAGACAGTCGCTACACATGGGTACAGATGCAAATGATAGTTCTCCCAGCCAGTGATAATACAGAAAGGCTCTTAAACCGGCCTAAGACATTGTGTGGGATCAAGCGCAACGAACCATCGATCGCTCTAACCGAGCAAAGAGTCACTGATGTGCTGCAATCTCGTGACTGAAAGGTGTTCATCAGCTACTATTCGGAACCACCATTTTCGGAGAAAAGGGTATAGGACTTGGCTGGCCCAGACAGGAAATCGAACCACCCGGGATCAGAAGCACGCCGCAGCCGGCGCTCACAGCGCTACCAGGTGCCTACTGTTTTTGGAGCAAACCCATCACAAAAACGCCACAGCAACGACATTCCCGAAGGGAAAGCTTTAGTTCCATAGCCGTTTAATTCTGCTAAGGCCGTACCTCCCCCCCCCCCCCCCCAGATTAACGTAGTAAACCTTGGCCTATTGATTTCGGATCGATTTTGCCTTGTTGAGCTGGGTGTCAAGGTTGGTATCACGTTTATTTAGCTCGGCATACGCTTCGGCAAATTCGCCTTCATCAGAGCCTTAAAGAGTAGGAAAATACTTATGAAGTTATCCAGCACAACAAGGTAACGTTGCCCTCCTGAAACCACTACCCAAGTTCGTCACGTCCACTGCAATCGGACTAACCCTCACCTTTTTTTAAACTAAGTGTGATAGAACAGAGCGTTGCCCATACATTTCTGCTTTTCTGGGGTTTTCCTAACCATCTCACAGGTGGAAGGAAATTCCGGCAATTCCAACATTTCCTCTTCGAGAAATTCTGTGCCTCCAGCGAGGAAGTTCCTTCCTCATAGAAGGCCGCTCCGGGAACCTTTCGAGGTTAGGAGAGACCCACACGTCTACCCAACTACATCATGAGTACCATACAATCGCATTTTCCTTGTATGGGTACTGTGCAACCCCATATACACCTCAGATATGAATGTTTCTTTCTCGTCCTGAAATTCGTCTATAACGCAACCTCCACCAGGCCGCCCATCAAACAAAAGGCCGAGTTAGACGTCAACCCTCCAGACTGCTATCTTCAGAAGCGAAGAGCTGATGCCACAGAGAGGTCGAGGATTAGGAAACAATCATATCTTCCTTTTAAATTTAAATTTTTTAAAAGTTAATTTTATCAATTGGAGGGCGCCCACTATTGTCACTAGCAGTTTACATCTCCGAGTGATCCGCCATTAAACGAGTACGAAGTGAAGCGGGCTGCATTTGGAACCTCCAATGGAATACTCCGCAGTGATCAGTGTTTCATGGTTCAAGGTCTCGAATTCAAAATCGGTTCAAAATCGGCTATTTCCACATGGAATTTCCTAGCTTGCTTGCTGACTCTATCGCAAAACCGGATAAGCCACAGTACCGTATATAGTCGAGTTATCCGTTGTTCACATATGCCTGAGCAACTTCCGGTACTGGACGTCGTCGGGGAACAGGAGGTGGCGGTAGATGAAGTGGCTGACCTCCTTCACCGGTGCCCGTATCATTGGAAGGATGTCGCGACTGAAACCAAGCCGATACGTGGACGATAGACGGAAATCTTAAAAGTCGTTACGTACCCGACTTTGCATAGCTATATAACAACTAATTGCTCTGTACAGAAAGACATATTGCGCCTCGGTTTGCACCATACGGCTGCGCTGTTCTCGAATTTTCATCACCGTCCGAGGTATATCAATAGGACACGAGCTTCCTGAATAGATCGGGTAACCAACGAGAACATTTAGAAGCTACAAAACTCTAACGAAAAGACATCAGCTAGACGTCGGTGCCACACCTCTGTGTCGAATCTGATTCAGAAGGATGTCAATCACAATGAATGTTCCTGTCCGCCCAATCCCGGCACTGCAACAAAATGGAAATTGGGTTTGATGAGGAGCTAGAAGCAGAGGAAGAGCGCCCGAAAATGTCCAAACCTGCAGTGCACAATCACAGGGCCCTGCGTTGCAGTTGCCTTCTTGCACGCCACGTCCACCGCATCCAAAAAGCACAGCACCGATTCCGGCTGCTCTGGGCAGCCATGATCCGGCCAGCCAATGAACTGCAGGTGGAACACCTCTCGTTGAGGCATACCTGCAAAGCTGCTCGATAAAAGGGAATGCATCGATTAGACCGCGTGAAGAATCGACAGCCGCTGCATTCGGACGGACTAGAGAGACGGAGCGAATCAATTTTACGGGATGTTCGTGATGACTCTCCCTGCCATAAGTACTGTAGCAATCCAGGTTCTTGCTTCGGGTCCCAACCCGGTGAAGACCAGCAGATTGGTCCAGACTTGTTTAAAAAAGATCAAGTGCTTAGTTAATTACCGACTGGCAAACGCATGTCGCTGTCAGTCAAACATCCATTCAAACTGATTTCACGATGTGTCGTACAAGTAGAGAACCGGGCAACCCACAAAGGGATGAACTAACACGTAACACTGATTGACATGCGGGGTGAGCCAACGGAAAACCATTGGATTTCAGGTATCGAAAGGAAAGTCAGTTGGCCTTCGTGTGCGTGGAAGCTAAGAAGGAAAGGTTCCCAACTCATGGTGAGCTTCTGCGATGTTATTTTGAAAGGATGCAGGGCTTTGTGAGCGTTGTCCAGAATTACAGTCAGTTTTTGCTGAACGCTCTTTTAAAGACCAGAAAAAGAGGTGTAAAAACATATGCGCAACACTCATTAACCCCTGCGACACTCCATGAAATGCGACTCGGTAGCGCAGTCAGTAGTTGTGCCGCCTTATAGGAGCACATCGGCGGCCCTTTGAGTTCGACTCGGCAACCTGCCAAAATTTTTGCACATATTAGTTTGTTGTTTCCTTTTTACGCTTTCTTATGATCACATGAGCCAATTTTAGACTATTAATGCTTACCAGAGAATGCCGTCAGCTTCCCATGGAACTTCGGATTGAGACCTATATCACGTGATAGAGCTCGAGACGCTGATCACAGATATGTAGACCAAATTTGCTAAATGGATCTCCTAAGCGAGTTATGGCCGGCGGAAGCCGCGATGTCTCCCATGTATTAGGCGCGCTCAATCAACGTTGGGCGCAGTATTGCGCGGTAATCAGCGGTTCGGCTATCAGGGCCGTCAGCAGCGGCGGCGCAGTGGTAGAGCGCGCGCTCCAAAGGATTGTGTTCATTGGTTCGGTTCCCGCCGCTAACGGCTTTTTTGCATTTTGTGACCTATCTTCGAGGAGGGCCTATAATCTCATTTTTAGCACATTTTTGAGCGAACGGCTAATGGCCACTTGCATTTACGTCTATTTGAAAAACGGAAACGTGTTTCAGCTAAAATGTCCTATTCATGACGTGAAGCAAGTCAGAAATTCAAACCAAAACGAAATAAAAAGTAAAAATAAAATCAAAAATCAACAAAACTTAATAAACATAAAAAAATAAAAAGTAAAGGCACTAGTTAAAAGTTCCGACTCCACCGACGACTTCGGTCGAAAAAATTTTCTTCACTGAAACTTCGTCTAGGGCGTTATTTGGGGTGCTGATCACGAATCTGACATCCGTTTTTCACGATTCGATCGAAGACCACCCATACCGTTCGGCCGAAGTCGTGTCGGTGGAGTCAGAACTTTTACCTAGTGCCTTTACTTTTTATTTCTTTTGTTTATTAAGTTTTGTTAATTTTTGATTTTATTTTTACTTTTTTATTTTGTTTTGATCTGAATTTCTGACTTGCTTCACATCATGAATAAAACATTTTACCTGAAACACGTTTCCGTCTTCAAATAGACGTAAATACAAGTCGCCATTAGCCGTTCGCTCAAAAATTTGCTAAAAATGAGATTATAGGTCCTCCTCGAAGATAGGTCACAAAATGCAAAAAAGCCGTTAGCGGCGGGAACCGAACCAATGAACCCAATCCTTCGGAGAGAACACTCTACCACTCCGCCGCCGCCGCTGCTGACGGCGCTGATAGCCGAACCGCTGATTACCGCGCAATACTGCGCCGAACGCTGATTGAGCGCGCCTAAGGCCTCATGCATACTTCTCGTCGCCGCGATTCCATCGCGGCGATGAGTTTTGTAGAGCGACGCGATAGGATTTGAATTTCTCAGTGCTCGTGGCATCGCTCATCGCTCTGCAAGGGAACGCGACGGCGATCCGCCCAGGACCAACGCTAAACACCGCGCGCGGCGCGACAAAGTATGTCATGTCCGCGATGAGCGCGGGAACCCATCGCGCGTACCGGCCGCCACCGTTGCGGCAGCCGCGGCGAAGTTTCCCTTGATTATTCGGCCGCGCGCGGCGGAATGACCATGAACTGAGCCCCGCGATGGCATCGCGGCGATTGAAGTATGCCCCCGCCCTAACACATGGAAGACATCGCGGCTTCCGCCGACCATAACTCGCTTAGGAGATCCGTTTAGCAAATTTGGTCTACATATCTGTGATCAGCGTCTCGAGCTCTTTCACGTGATATAGGTCCCAATCCGAAGTTCCATGGGAAGCCGACGGCATTCCCTGGTTAGTACAAATCAGGGCCGTCTATTTGCGCCCTCATATGTGCCAGTCTTTCAACGATGCGTATCTGCACCACCACGATATCATACCATATCACCAATGATACCGTAACTGCACAGAAATACGCATACCTTACGGTTGAATACTATGAATCTTGGCCATATCGCTACATAAGTGTACTTCTAGAAAGTCTCGGTTTGTTGTAAGCATTGATGTTCTAAAATCGACTCCTGTAACCATGAGAAAACTTAATAACAACAAACTAATACGTGCAAAAACATTAGCAGTACGCGGACACGAACTCAAATGCCCACCGGTGTGCTCCTATGAGACGTCACTCCTACCGACGGCACCACAAACGCACATCTCGCGGGGTGTCATAGGGGTTGATGGTTGTTCCGCACACGTTTTCACACCTCTTTTTCGGTCTTTAAAAAAAGCGTTCAGCAAAAACTAACCGTAATTCTGCATTCCGCTTACACGGCTCTACATCCTTTCAAAATAGCATCGCAAAAGCTTACCACGAGTTGGGACACTTTCCTTGTAAGGCACGTCAACATCATTTAGCTTCTGTTGGAGTTTCATCAGCTCCTTTCCTTTATTCCAGTGACATTTGGAAGGACTTATTCAAGGATGCACCACTGCACGAGCTTAGGCAGATGATGGGATGCTAATGCCCTCGTTAATGTGAACAGACCTTTTTTCGCGACCATGAAGCGTCGTTTGATAAACATGTCGAGTCCGTTCTCGTCGGGCACCTTGGTCTCTTCGACGGTTTTTATCACATATTCGCGAAGATTGAGCTCTTCGCGCAGGGCCGGCCAGTACACATGACACTTGCTCTGCAAATTTCAACATTGAGGACCGGGAAACGAATGCCAGCCATCTGGCCATCGAACTCACCCGTGATCTCTCCATCTCCTTCGTTGTCATCACAATCACACGACTGTTCTCTTGCCATACCATTCGCCAGAAGTCGAGAAGAGTGTTCGGAAGGCAACCTTGGGTCGAAATATACTCACGGTTTGCGTACAGATGAAGCGGTGGACCTTTTGGGATCTAAAAGGAATGTTGTATTGCAGCAGACGTTTAGAATAACCTCGCGGCTCAGACTAATGGTTAGTTCGTCCTACCTTTATGTAGCTGGCATTAATATAGTCGGACTCATTCGGAGGAACATCCTTCAAAACAACCCTGAAAGCAAGGACCAACAATGCTTCGTGAAAGTTTCATAAGTCTCACCGTCTCAGAAACAGAAGGATAAGAGAAGATCTATACTTCAGCTATATCGTTGGGTCCCGGGGGAAGACCACTAACGACTGCCGTCATGCAGTCGCCCAACTGTTATCGCAGTAGTTGAAGTATGAACGATGGCTAACGAGGACTAACCTTGTGTGATCAAACGGGACTATATTCTTGTAGCGATTCCTACTGATATTCTGCTCCTTCTTTCCTTCTCGCCGCGATGAAAACTGATCATCCACTTGCTGAATGCGCTGAAAACATTCACTTCAAGCCACTTTCACTATAAACCGTTGGCATGGTGTCCTGAGAGTCGAGGTCACTTGATGTAATACGCTTTTCAACAATCGAGTAAAGCGATAGAACTGCGGTGTAGCTCCTGTTATGAAACATCAAACGTAGGGAAACCTGTTTAACGTGTGAAAAAATAACTGTCTCACTGTTCAATGGAAATAAGATATAAGATCAGCATAAATGCCGCGGATTCTGGATCCACACAGAATCGCGGGTGTAGATCTACTGCCCACGGGACCTTCATAAAATGGCATGTAAAGGACTTAAAGGCGGTATGTTAACCTCCTCATGCAAGCCTGACCACCAAACCCAGAAGAATAGAAGTTTTGGTAGGTTTGCGTGGGAACCGGTCGGAGAGCCGCTAGAAATGGGGCTTTCTGCCACTGTTTCCGAAGCGCCTCATCCAAATTGAAATCCTAACACATAGCCGCGTAGTATAGAAACATCAGAAAAAAAGCTGACCCTCCTAGTTCACTTATTTCAACGCTTTACACTGAAGTAAAGATTTTTAGTTGGCATTTTTCTGTAATGAAAGACTAGCGTTGAGATCTGGTTTAGTGTTGGTTTGGTTCAATACATTGAGTTCTTCATTACGATTTTGTTATTTGATATTTGCCTTAGAGAAGCGCATTAAACGTATACAAAGGCGAACATTTGACACTGTACAAACCAAGTACATCCTGAAATGGTCCACACAGTACTAAGGAGGACACATTTTCGCAGAAGATAACGGTTAACGACGAACTTCGTCCCCACTCTCCCACTCATGTACGTACATCCAGCACATGCACTATTTTATGATCAAAAACGAACGCACAGTTATGTTCGCAATCAGTCGCCTTCAATGCAGAGCTCAAACATGTATACGGAAACCTTCGGTTAAGAGAAATCCCTAAATAATTTGGCACCATTTAGTAGACAAACTGAAAAAAGGGGCCGACAAATAGAAGCACCGCGATGTGTGCCTTTCAAGAGCGTAGAACAGGATGTGAGAATGAGGAATAACGTTCAGTTATTACTCTTCTATGCGACTTCACTTTTCGTCCTCCGCTATGCTATGCCCCAGAAATCCTCATAGGCACGGCAAACCCGCTCAGTGCCCCATGTCGAGGAACCTGGAAAGTGGTGCTCATGACAATGGCAAATCAGCCAAAGCAGATCCGCAGTTTTGGGCATCTCAACGACCGAATGAGTAAATGCCTATCGCTGACACCTGTTGCACCCGTTGCCTCGTTGCCTGAAGCAAATCATCGAAAATTTAGTGGCCCAGTCATGTAATGGGTTTCTGCACCTGCTGGGAGAACTCATAGCGATAAATCCATTTCGAGTTTACCGAGCAAGGTCCCACTAGGTCAGTTTGGCACGAGACAGCGATAAGTGAATGCGTTGCTGGCGCCCGGCTAACCAAACAAATCCCAAGGGGATTGACCATGCAGGTAAATTGGAGAAGCCGAAGTAATGAACGCTCCGAGGATGAGCCATATATTCTAATTATACATGATATCTACACCAGACCGATGACCATTACCATTCCATCACCTCCGATTGACTAAAGCCCATCGTTTCCCTGCACCCAATGTTCCACGTTACCTGTCTTCCATGCTCTAAATATAGGGTGTATTCAGTTGCAGGAAACATGCGGTAATGTGCACAAACAAAGTTTTTCAGATGAAAACCTTGACCACTCTTACGACTATTTTCTCTCAACAAATAATGCGCAGAACCACTCCCTAAAAGATCAAAGAGTGGGCCGTTGCATCGATGGGTCAGAGGTCCGCATCGAACTCAAAAATGTCATAGGAGCGAACGTATCTACCTCAAATTCCTCCAAAAAGCCAGACTTCTTCGTCACATGATCAACCTCTTCCAGCAGGCGTATTCGTTCGTCAATGGCATCCGCTGGCACGCATGTAGATGGCACCAGCTGAAAACATTAATGCAGCCTTCGCGTTCCATTTCCGTGACACCGAGTGTGGTCCATTGATAAGTCGAGCTGAACTCACATTCATCAAGTGCACAACTCGCTGGCTGCCCTCTTCGACCATCGGATTGTTGTTGTAGTGCGCCAGCAGTTCGCCAACAGTTCGAAACTCGTCACCACCACCCACATGGTACATTCCAGTCTAAAAACGGTTCACTTTATGGAGCGCGACGAAATGCAAACTTACAGTGATAGATAAACCAGTGGTAACAGTTCTACAAAAGCTGAAGACTCACATCCGCTTTCTTTTGAATCAAAATATGTACAACGTGATCATCTGTCGTCTTTACAGTTATAGCGTAGGATCCAGGAGCGCGCTGACTCTCCCTAAAAACACAAAATCAACCACACTAATAACTATACTAAAATTGCTCATAATCTGTGGTGGACATGTAATTAGAACAAGCAGACCAACGTTACTGGCTTTCGTATTTCCGCGATTCGCGCTTCAAACGGTCAACCATACTGAAAGTTCGTCAAACTGATCGACAACAGTTGACCCGACCGAAACTTTCTACTTGTTGAAACCCTTCATTTAGTTGAGGTCATCGAAATCTTGGATGGGGAAGGAATGGTGTTGGGCGCAAGTCTGGAAAGAGGGTCCACCCTGTATTTCTTCCATACCTGGAAGCTTCCCCACCTGAGAAAGGTTCAGGCTTCGATTTCCTACCACAGTTACGCTGTGAACTTATGTGAGATCGGCGACTTTATTTAACCGACTTTTAGATAAATTTCTCGGATTTTGCGGAGAATTATTGCGATCCCCTTTCTAGACTTGCATTTGGCGTCGAATGGTCAAGCTAATTATTCTTATGCAGCCTGGTGACTCCTTGTTTACACAGCAATATTCCAGTAACGGCTTACCGCATGTCTTGTAGTCGAGCACTTAATGTACAGCAGAATTTGTAGGCAAATGCCTGAATATATGGTGCACAGTGCGACCAGCTTTTTCTCGTTAATAAGTTCGCAGTGTTCTTTGATTGAAAATTTTGCGCCGAAGACAAATCCTAGTCCGCGCTGAGTGGTTATCACCTTGATGGGCACTAGGGGTGAGTAATTCCTATTTACGACTTACGGCTACTTTTGCGGCGCTTTTTACGATTTACGACATTTCGGATCATAAAGCGTAAATTTTTGTAAATGTGGTCTTTGATCAAAAACCAACTGGCGTCCAAATGTATGCGAACCTGGTACAAACCTGGTAATAAAGATATGCCCACTCTAATGGTCTCCTCTTATAGCTCATTACCACTTTCTAAAGCTAATGAACAATTAAAGCCATTCAGAAGCACTACATAAGCACACGGGAGCAACCACAGCAGCAGTTTCTCCACATCATGTCAATGATCATTTGGCAATGGCCAAGAGAAACAGATCGCTTGATGCTACGATGTGGTTCGCTGTACTCTGATTTGCAGTTCCCTGTCTATTAATAACGGGTGGAGCGTTTGGGCGTTTTTTAACAAAGCCGTTGGGTTGACAGATATTAATGAACCATATGCAGCTCTGGTCGATCCATCAACGCATGACACAAAAACTGTTCGCTGAACCTTTTCGATGTACCAAAGGGCATGGCCAAAAAAGGCCGAGGGATTAGAGAGTATGCAGGCTAGTCGTTCGTCTGAATCGACGCGCTCTTCTCGCTGCAAAAGTGCTGGAGCATAAGTGAGGCGCCCCGCAGTTGCACTTTTCGGGCTGTTAACGCTGCGGCGTAATGCGTCAATTAGAGACATTTTGCACAAATCAAAATCCACTTATTCGAGGCACGGCTGGCAGCAAAGCGAGATGCGAGGTGCACTTTAAGCGAGCGCCGCATCCAACACCAACTCGGAGCATACGTGCAGTCTCTGAGTGCATCGCTTCCATCTCCAACTAAAGGGTTGCTAGGGCCAACTGAGGAGATCACATTTATCAAACGTTGACTGGTTCGCTTCCTTCAACTGCTGTACAAGTGTCGATGAGATGTACGACCTATTCATATGTACAGCATGTAATTGATGGGCTCGTTCCACTCGTATGTAATAAACCAGGGAAAAACCTCCCGCCGTACCTTACTCCTCTTTCTAAACGATGCTCACAGGCATGGATGATGTCTCCAAAAAACCCTGATAAGTGCAACTCCCACGCTGAAAGAAAGATTATCTTCTCCAACAGCAGGGCTTCATTCTTCCGGCAGCTTTCTACTAAACTTAAGCCCTGCTCTGGAGTTTTAAGACATAAGATGGAGTTTCAGCAGTTACTGGCGATGGCAACGCTGGACATTTCGTTCTCATTCACAACCACAAGTGGTTTCCAAACACTTGCCTTTTATGGACAACGCTCTACGGTTCCAAGAGGAAGAAACTTATGAGATCATTCAACGTTGCCCTAGATCCCTTTCCTATACTTCTGATTGGATTCCATTACATTTCGTCAAAAAGGTCTCGCCGTGTATTCTAGCGCCCTCAAAATATACCTTCAACTTCTGTTTTATGCGGGCTGAAGTTCCTAGATGATGGAGGCACTCCTTCGCAGCGCCTGTCTCAAGAAGCCACTATTTGAATCTCTGCACAACTACAAACAGCATTATATCAGTCTTGGCCAAATTGATGGAGAAAATTATAAAGAAAGGATCCTGACAACTTGGATCGGACTACTAGTTCCAATAACCACGGCTTTACGAAACCTAAATCCACTGAGACTCAGATTCTTGAACCAGTTAAAGACTGGACCCTCGCTCTGGATCAGAAGAAAGGCGTTCACATCATACACCTTGATTTCATGAAAGCCTTTGATGAAGTACCTCATTCTAAATTGCTAACCAAATGTCAAACTACTGGACTCAACGGGGCATTGTTTAAGCAGTTGCGTGCGTTCTCCATCAACAGGACGTTTCAGGTTCATATCAACGATCGTTTCTCACATGTCAAATCCGGCCCTGGAGCTCCGCAAGGTGGGTGCTCTCGCCAATTTTCTTCAACACTTACTATGCATCGCGCTAGCGAGCTTGTGGTGCGAACTTTTTGCGGATTACGTTAAAAGTAATAAAATTGATAAGTCGGAAGTGGACTGTATGACTGCAGCAAGCTGCTGACGTCTTATTGGTCACAGCAATGGAATTGTCCCACTCTGATGCCAAGGGTGTCTTCGTCAGTGGCATACCTCATTATGAAGTAAGCCAAGCGGGCGATTTTGGGTTCCTCATTAATGAATCGCTTAGGTTTGGCAGCCACATCGAAGAAATTTGCGCTGCAGCACACTTCAAGATTTACAACTTATTTAGAGCATTGAAAATTAGGAACAAAATGTTTTATATCTTATGTTTATGAATGAATGAACTACCTTCGCAGCGCGCTAAGCCCACTCCCGTCGCAGAGGCCAAAAGCGCTGGAACGAAAATCACTCGAGCGCGCTGCTATTCGTGCTTAATCCCCCTGGGGTTTCTTTTCGCTCGATCCTTGCACAGCTTTAGATATTACAGTCTCTGCGATTACAGAAAAAGTCCTGCAAGTGCGTAGGAGTGTTTAGAAGAGTCTCCCGTGCATCCTAAATCGAGTTTCTTAATTCAAGTCTCTCCCAAACTAAGCAAGGTTTCCTTCTCTCCGGGATCGGTGAACTGGTAAGGTGTGTTCTAAAGAGATAAAACAGTGACTTATCTGCGCATAGCAGGTCATTGTATAGCCCAAATGTGCATTAAAGTGGTCTCCACAATATTCCGTAGAAGATCTCATAGATGTACTGCGTGACGCACCCAAAAAAACCTTCTTTCGTCATGTATATAGGGCGGCTCTTTAAATACCCATTATTTGTGCGTATGGTATATTAACTGTATCACGCAATTGACCAGGTCAGGTTCAAAAAGCTTCCCAAACTCCTGGTTAACCGTTTCCTGTTAGATTGGATTTTCGACAAAGTGTATTAATCCATCTTTGGTAAGCAGAATAAATTATCTTTAGTTATATGCTGTTACAGGATGTTTTGTTGCGATCAAAACTCTTGCGCCAGGCGGGACTCGAACCCGCATCTTCTGCTTTCCGGGCAGCGATGTTCGCCTTACACAACCAGCGCTGTTTGACCGCACATAACATCCGCGATATTCTCCAGGTCTGTCAGCACCCACCCGTGATACGGGGATGGGCCGGCCGCTGATATCAGCATGGAACCGGTTAAGCTGAAGGCCTTACTAGTAACAATGCTTTAACACATTTGCTTCAGCCTGGACAGGCTGGTAGAGAGGCTATATGCTGTTACAGGATGTTTTGTTCCATGCTGATATCAGCGGCCGGCCCATCCCCGTATCACGGGTGGGTGCTGACAGACCCGGAGGATATCGCGGATGTTACGTGCGGTCAAACAACGCTGGTGGTGTAAGGCGAACATCGCTGCCCGGAAAGCAGAAGATGCGGGTTCGAGTCCCGCCTGGCGCAAGAGTTTTGATCGCAACAAAACATCCTGTAACAGCATATAGCTTCTCTACCAGCCTGTCCAGGCTTAAGCAAATGTGTTAAAGTATCTTTAGTTGATTTTCGTAGAAGCAGCAATGTTTCAACAGTCATATGACGACAAATCCTTAGCGGAACAACACAAAAGAGAAATACTGTTACAGAAAACAGCAATGTCCACTTACCGAACCAGATACGTCCATTGTTTCTCCTTGGTCAGAAGTTCCACTGCTTCCGTACCCGTAATATTGGCGTGAAACCAACGCTGTGATGCAGGAGCTCGAGCTTCTTGTGCTGCTGGTTCGTACAGCGGAATAGATATTGGTCGCCTAAAACGATCTATTGAGAGAAATCCATGAAAATGAGCTCAATGCTGAGAACGTGGCATATTCTTGCACAGAATTCCACCTTCTTTTCGACTGATGGTTAACTAATGGACAAGTATCTACACTGCAATCCACTAAGAAGAAAGCTGAAGCAAAAGACTCTATAGTTGATATATTTGCTTCGAGTGACTAAATCAATACCAAAAATTATGACCAGTAGAAAGACAAGGATAAATAAGTAACTCTCCAAACATTGCGCAAAAGGAGCTGATAGCTGCTTAAAGCCAATCTATATGACCCACTTCATGATGATCGATTCTCCATTCCGTTCCTGTAGTTGTTCCGGATTGTCGATGTAGAACTGAACAAGTTCACTGAGCGATGCAAATGATTCGCCTGCAAAATACGTGCCATTTCAACCGGATGTGAGACATTTCTCCAGTGATATGTTGGTGCCTCACCGCCGAACAAGTCCAGAAAATCGTCACTGTTCTTCTGAATCTTCACGTGCGTAATGGCTTTTCCACGGCTGAAACATCCGAATTTCTCTTATGACTTCACGGCGCAAACAGCGGTAATATAGCACAAAGTCAAACCTATAGAGCAGTTTTGTTTTGTGGTAGCCGTTCTCAACGTATTACCGAAAAATGACTGCCGTCCACAGAAGGGAATCGCTAATAGCCTAGATTTCTGCCGCACCCCCCCCCCCCAAGAAGTCCCCACTACACAAGCAGCTGTACTAGACAACAACAAAAAACGAAACTAGGAGAACCTCTGAAATCCACAACGAAAGTCAAAAGCTTCGCTATAACTCACATGATTGAGAGCGTGAAGTTGAGCGGCTGCGATTCACTGGGTCGAGCCAGGAATTCACCGTCCGAGCCATACTGTCGTAGCAACCGCTCCGCTTCTTCGCCGGTTACATTGTAAAAGAAATTACAAGGCCTGCGGTAATCACTCATCAATGGCAAGTCCGAGCAGCAAATCCTGAACGCAGCAGCGATTGCGACTAATCTGGATTAGCATTTAATCTCTCTCTCCACGAGAAGCATGAATGGAAACGAAGCAATCATCTGTTAGCAGCATCACTCTGCAGATTTTTCCAAGTGCAACTTTTTACGTCATCTGGTGGTTAATGAACGCCATGGACTCTAACTTCACTCAATAAGATCGATGCCTCCACGGCGGCTTAGCCCCCTACATGGCTTAAAGAACTCTTCGTTGTTGTTTCTTCACAAACAAGTCTTCAGACCACGTGGATGGGGAGGTGCTGTAATAATGCCGACATTTCATCTTCATAGAGCACTTCACCCATCAGGTTGACCTCTGAAGGACTCAAATGCTACAAATTAACAGCACCTGGAAAACGGCTACGCAGTGACTGAATTTCGAGCAGCATTCCTGCCTACCATCAATTATTTGCAGAACTTTAAGGTACAATTAATGTTTGACGATGAACCTAAACATTCGACACCACACCGGCCCTGATGTAATCAATGACTCTCCACTGTTACAAAAATTTGGAGACTTTCACTCAAAGAACTTTATTATTCAATGTAGAAAACGGAGCTACTCATGCAGCAGCCTCCACATCCTTGAAGCCTGAGGATTTACAGCTATTCTTTCTTCTATACCTACCATAGGTTTGATATATAATATTGTTTATTACGGCCTATTTCTCGACAAATTCGTCCTCTTTAAGGTCCGGAAGAAGCTCGAAATTTACCTGACTGTAAAACTATTTCGATCAGAAACAACGTCCCCTCAGCTGTTAACAGCTAGTTGTTGTCGAAATGGCTTTACAGTCGGATAAATTTCGAGCTTTTCCCGGCCTTGAAAAAGACGAATTTGTCGAAACCTCAGCTACAATATAGAATATTATAACAAACCTGGTTGGCACAATAGAATAAACAACTGACAACAGGATGCCCAGGTTTCAAGAACGCCGAACTTGAACGCTGATGAATGACGTACTGCCGCAACCGTTCGACCTCGACTGGGATGCTCTATCAATTAGCCAAAAGATTGTCGTCAAATTGCTACTTACGATCAATTTTTAGGTTTAGGTATTGTTGAATGGAAACAAAATTCATATTAGGTTAACTCATTACTAATTCTGGCTCGAAGTTTCGCCAGTCACTTAAAAAAATCTTTAGCCAAAATTATTGTTCAAAAGCAGACTGCGAAACCTATCACGTGAATGTTTTGTCACAGCTACGAAACCAGTTATAGCGATGTGGCGAGTGCATGGCAACCTCAATACCAACATCTTTTTGCCTTCCTGCCCTTTAAAAAAGCCAAAGATCTTCGATATGCTCAAGGGGTAATCATTTTGTTGTCCTATAAGAGGGCCAACGCCTTTTTAAGCTACACTATAGTTTAAGTATGCCTTATTCAACTCACCATCTGGAAGCCTAGCAACTGTTCAGTGAGTAAGCTTTCAGCAGATAGCCCTTTCGAAAGCACCTGGAGGACTAGCAACTGTCCAGTGAGTAAGCTTCCAGCAAATAGTCCTTTCGAAAACCTAAGAAACCTATGTGGGTTCATTGGATGCCACGAGCGCCTTCAAGCCTCGTCCGTGAACAATTCGGGGCAGTTCAACATATGGACAGCTAACAAATAACGGGACAGAACACTTATGGAAAGCTTAAAAAGCACTGGCGTATTTCATGAAGCCGGTAGCTCTATGTCAGGAGATCAGTGTTGCGCACGATCTCAAAAACGAACTCAGGTCGGGAAATTAAGCTCTGCTTTACTTCTATTCCCGCTTCTGCGAATCAGTAACTCATTGACAGTCCCGGTATTCAGTTACTTTCGCTTTGCACACCTTCGAACTTGTCACCGGTTTCCTATCAGATGTGCGATAGCTATGGACACAGGGCTTGGCTTTCTACTGGATATTCACGAAACAATCGTCCAGAAGATAACATTGATGGGAACAATAGTCCGGTAGCCATAATTTGGTCCGATAATTTCATTTCCCATAGAAAATGATCCCGCCGAGTGTTCCGCGGATCAGTCGATGAATGAGCAGGACGTTAACCCTGGCAATCCATAAAACCAACGTTCATAGATTATCGCACGTCTGACAGCTATAAAACACCGCGAAAGCCAAGCTTTATCGAAACAGTCAGGCAACTGCCGCGACACTGCTTTTGTGGTGGCGAATGAACCTTGCCATGGAAAAAAGAATAGAACTTCTTGAAGTGCTTAGCGAATAGTAATTATGTGAAATACCTTAGCTCGTTTCAATCACCAATGACTGAAATGAGGTCGGACCCCTTTCACCAAGAAATAACAAAGCCTTGCTGAATCTGATCTTGGTCGTTATTGAAAGACTGTCATTCTGTCTCTACGTCTAACACTCCGCATGATGCTATTACAATCCGAATCAGAACCGACAACGGATCGCGGGAACATTTTTGAGTTTTCCACATACAAAAAGACTTTCCGTCTTAGAAGAAGCCGGCTCATCATTCCTAGACTATGAAAGCGCAGTGTAATGTGCTAAAAACCTCGCTTGGTGTCTATCAACAACAGTTCAGTAGTCTTCTATATTTTCGATTCCTTCATTACAGTCACCTCAAAAACCTTGCTTTCCTGCCAGAATATGCCACATTCCGCCGACTTTTGTACACTAGCAGATCACTGAAGTAATCCTCAGCTCCCTCGGCGAAAAGTGTCTATTAGTAGAGCCACAAAGTAACATCCCGCAGTTTACAATTGTCACAAAACTAAAATACGAAGCGCATCTCGTGAAAGGATTGACAAATTCTGTCTTTCATCCTTATCCAAATCACTAACCAGGTGTTCAAAGTCATGACGTTGAATTTTGTAACGTTCAATCGATATACTGTCAAATAGCTTCTTGACAGAAAAATTTCTAGAAAATCTGAAAGGAAATCTATGGCAACGTTAGTGGACGAAACTGCACAATAATATCTTCAGCTCAGCAATCAAAGGAGAGATAAGCCACTACGCCAGGTCCAACGCCCCTTCTTTGAGCTATTTGCCGAATAAATATAAGCGTAACAAAGAATGTAAGTGAAGGTTTAGTTCCAATACCTCCACACTCTTGAGGAGCCAGGCTCAAAAAAACCCTTCAGAGAGCACCCTATACACCCTTCTTCACTCTTTTAATATCTCACGGACACACGACATATTCTTTCCATAAAGAATCCATTACCTCATTATCAGCGCTCGGTTTCGTCCTTAAAACAGAACCATCTCTAGCTGCTGGCTGCTCGTCGCTAACGACCGTCCCCTGGAACTAAACAAACGTTTTGATGTCGACTGAATAAGAATACACTTACTCTATGCGACCGAACGAACTGGAGCGGAGAGCAAAGTCATTGCGAACTATGGTCATAGGAGAGCTGATAAATAGATACATATGCGTGATGAATTGCCAGCCCAGATGAGAAAGAAACTACCAGCAAAACAGAAGGGATTAACACGCACTTTGGCGCTTTCATATTGAAAATAATAGCGATTTTCTATCATTCACGTACGAATATTTTCTGAGAACTGAGCAATCGCCAAGACAGATTCGAGTGAGAATGGCTACACTCCTTGGTTTTGAGACGAGGTGATTCGTGCTCGGCTAATGAATGTCTCAGCACCCAGTGTTTTGTGAAAACAGGACGAATACGCTACTAGAGATGCACAACGAGGAATCCAGAGAACACAGCTCGGAGTCAAGGGTTAGGAAAAGACCCACGGAGTTCAGACTACCCCGACGTTCGAGGGTCAGCGACGTTCTCGCTTGTGCTAAGTAGTCCAAAACGTTTCGATGTTTCGCCTGAACCCACTGAGTCACGAGTATATAGCCCTTTGAAAAGATCACCTGCACCAGAATGTTGGTCGGTCTCATGAAAGTCCTGAGATGTGACTTCCTTAATCTGAGCGAGAAGGATCTAGTGGTCTAGTCCGGCGCGTCATATGTACGAATGAAAGCGCAGATGGAGCACGGTCAAGCAAATAGGAACTAATGGGTCAACACAATACGTGTCACTTTAGCTCATAACGACTGCTATTTAGCACCCAAGGAAGCATTTTATTTTGAGCCGCATGAAAATCTCTTCCACTAAGGGGAAGGGGGAGGGGAGGGTGGAGGACTCGAACACAATTCCATTTATATGGGCAGCATTACACATTTTCTTCTTTTATCGGAACGGAAACCCTTGAGTCCACTGAATGTTTTTAGGAGACGTTGTTTTCAAAACTGTCATGATAACTTCATAGAAAGTGAACAAACAGAATATTCCTACTAGATCTGGCTGAACACTTCCCTTTTCTGAGCACAGCACACCTCTACAGCTATAACACTAAGCCGTTCTACAGCACTATTAAAGACTCAGACTAACGTAAGTCGTGGAAGAAAGCAACCTTATTGCAAATAAAAACAACAAGACAAAATGCTACAAAACACTATGAGAGACGCACTCTGTGGACACGATGGCCCCCACAGTTCAGGAAATTACCGACAAAATCTGAATGCAGTGGAGTCTGGTTTGGAAGGCCAGGGTTCAACTCTCCGCCCAAGTGAACAAGTTCATTTCATCCCGATCGATTGGTGAATTGCGACAGGTTCATCTAGCGCGAATGAGACACTGACCTGCTCATCACCAGGCCCCACAAGCCACTAGATGTGCTAAGCATGCACTACCACATTAGTTTACCTGTGCTGTCCAATAACAAAAAAAAAACATTGCAAATGTGCGCTTACATAATGATGCTGCTTTTCTCTTGGTGAACATACGAAATAACAATTCAGTTAAAAACTATTTAAAGACATGTTTTATGATAAGCAGTGTCTGCAGGGCACCAGTGATGTGCCCAGTGTACACTGGATCCAATGACAGTTCGAATCCGCCATTTCTTTCAAACCCAGATAAATGGATCGTGTGGGGAATGACATTTTCGAAGAGCCATGAACTTCGTACGATTCAAATAAGAATGATTTTCTATATAAGGGATTCTCTAATGATTTTTCTTCGGATCAGGTATCGGGCATCGAATTCGGATAGGAAATCGGATTTCTGATGGAAGTCAGTTATCTGAATCATCCGAAAATCTGAACTGCCGAAAATCACCGATATCTGGATCATCCTAAGATACGATCATTTCGAAAATGCCATTATCCGCATGATCCATTTATTGTGGTTTGCAAAAAATGACGGATCCGAATTATCCGTATCGGAGTCGGATTCAACGTAAAATGATGACCCCAAACGGTAACTTGAGAGACTGCATCTGGACACGAGTAATCCTCGAGTAAATTGACACGGGAAGGATGGCAGGTCGCTGGGGCACTTTACATGAGATATGCGATATTACGAGATGGAGCTCTAAACGCTGATTCCAAATATGTGTTCCATAACTGCAACGGAAATTCGGGAATGAACTTGTCCTCGTTGTCTTGTCTGCTGCTTGCCTGCGCTCAGAGCTCGCAGACCGCAGAGCTTAACTAGGTCGTAAACAACCCTGGAGCGAGCAGTGGTGGAGCATTGGGTGGAAGAGCGATACAAATGAGAGCATGGGGTGGTGGTACTTCTCTGAGATGTAGTGATTTTGCATCTCTGAAAAGACAGGATTAGTCCCAGGTCTCCCAGAAAAATCGCTATGACAAAGTTCCCTAGTGAGGAGATCAGACTCGTTGGCACTACTGTAATTCCACGAATACAAATAACAAAAATTGCTTCACCCCACCTTCGCCTCAGGAAGTCATTTGGACCGCTGATCATAAATATATCCGCTTGTTTCGTAATACGGTGAAATATAGCAGCAAACTGGGAAGTCTTCCAAATGAGGTGCCTCTAACCGGGCACAATCCGAAATCCGGAGACGAAGGCTCTAGTTGTCTGGTCATCCCATCGTATAGCTAACAAATTGTTGCGGAAGACAGGACCGAGCAGGTTTGAAGTCCAGCGAGCAGCTCCGAGAAACACGTGGAAAAAGCCTGTAGAGAAAGACCTGAGTAGACGAACTCCTGCTTAGCGCGTGCGAAAGAAATGCTTCTGGATCGTTTGGCATGAGGAACATCGCTCGTAACGCCCACCGCTCCATGGCACCCACAGCGACGTACTGGTTCCGAGGGCGTCTTCAAACCTGACGCCCACTAATGGGGAGCGAATAAGTAACGGTGGCTATAGGCAATAATATGTTACATATCCGGTTTCTCGAAAACTGGGTAAGCTGTCAGAACAGGTTCAGGGACCTGCCCATAGTCCGGCAACGACTGATAGCCCGAGCAAAAAATACATACAGCTCAGCATTAATAGATTCGTCTCGTTGCTGTCGTCGCTCCCAACGCGGACTATGAACAGGCCTTAACTCTTTTAAGCTTTTTGTGTGTCATGTCTAAGCACGGCTGCACTTTCACAACCGCAGTAGTCGAAAAAAAAAATTCGTTGAAACTTCGCCTGGAAGGAATAACACCTATTTTGGACAGCCGATTACGGCAGAACACGATAGAAATGCTTCAGTAAGGTTGGAGGAATTTTGCCTAAACTTCAGGTTTATGATGTTGATCACGAATATGGAGTCCACCTCTGGTATTGCCATACGGTAGGCATGGAGCTCACGCACGCTGTGCTGTTATTTCATTTACTCATGAAATTGGCAAAGTAACAGCGGAAAAAAAGACTACCCCTATTCACCGTTAGCCACGTAGCCTACCATAATCGGCCGAAAGTCCAAAACGGCAATTACATTCGTGATCAGCGCTCCAAGAAAATCACATAGGTGAAATTCCGACGAATTTTTGTAACCTCTGGAGTCGTTAGATAGACCCAGTGGATCCTGTTCTTTTCCCCCAGTGAAGTTTTTCGTTAAGATTTTTCGTGGAGACCATCGACTGATCATTGTGGATCTTTTCTACAAAGTGCACAGCCTTGCATTTCCTGCGAATGGAACTGCAAACCCCATGCTTTCCACTATAGCACTTCTCTATCGTCTGCGCTACCACTACTCGGCGCAGGCAGCCTACTTGAGCTCGTCCTCTGTGATTGGGAACTCTGCGCGCAGGCAGGAGGGCAACAGGGGAAGGCGAAAATGGTCCACAACTCCATTACCAGAAGCCGGATTCATCAGTGGCTTACATAACTTTAACAGAGAATTCACAGCGGAAAACTCAGATAACGCGACTTATCGCTCACCACCATATCGCTTGATAAGCTGCGCTATCAGGGATTTCGGCTGCAATTTTTTTCTGTTAAATTGCTGTAACTCGTTGATAAATCCGGCCCAGATGTCTGTTGCTGATATGGAAAATATACTGGGAGTCAGCGTTCGAAATTTAATCACAGGCGTATATCTCATCTCGAGGTGTCTCTGCTACCTGATATCTTTCCCTTGTGAGCATATTGTTCATAAGACAAAATACATGCAGGAAACGGGAAGGATGCTTGCAATGGGTGTAAAATAAAACCCTGCTAACAAAAGGCACGGATCATTAGATAGCCGCCCGGTAAGTATGGGATTAATGTGCATGGTAATAACGACGTGACGGACTGTGAAGTGTAAGATTTTGGCCGAAAAACGGGAGAACACTAAGAAGGGCGCGTTAGGAGCATTCTCAATTCTCATGAGAAAATCAGCGATGAACAACCGAAATGAGTGCTGCATGTACACTGAAAGGAATCTGATCATCATGCAACGTGCACATCTAGGAATTTCAGTAAGACGATGATTTTATAGTGCGTTTCCCTCGCTCTTACTGCACTATAATAGCGGTGGATCAATGCGTTGGTCTATCTATATCTTCCAGTCTTTTTACAAATGGTCGTCGATAGGTGTAAAAACGGCAGTAGTTAAGAGGTTTAGGGGGAGGGGGTGTAAATTGTATATCAACAACGCTACACCACGTTCAGCCCTAAAGGGGAGAAGACCCAGGTTGACTCTGCATTTATTTACAAGTATAACAGAAGCTGTTGAGAGCGTCTTGTCGAACTTTGCTGTCGGTTAGCGCGGCAGCGGGTTCAAAATTGTCATAGAGCACTGAGCACATGGCTCTATTCCAAGTCAAAGGAGCTCTTGAGTGAAACGTTGAAGAGTGACAGTTAAAGTACAGACGATGTGTAAAGTTCACCAGAAGGAGCGCTGTGCGATCCGTCAACGAAGTTCGAAGCTCAGCTGTGCAAGATCTCGTGACAGCGACCGCATCCCTTTTTGTGACAGCCATGAGTCTGCGATGAGATCCCGCTGATCACCTGCATCAAATCACAACGCAGCGCAAATGTGTAACGGGTTTTTGCCGATCTCACATTCCCATTCGACTGAAGAGCTGCTGATCTTCGGACTATAATCGCCGATAGGAGCAACATACTGCAAGGTGAAACATCAGATAGCTTAAGTTATAGGATAGAAAACACCCGTTATTCCGTGAAATTTGTGCCCCCGCTTGGGAAGAAAATATTAGGAAAAGTTCAGGCCAACGCCCAAGTCGCCTCGTTTACTTCCCAGGACATCCTGGTTTCAGGTGCCTTTTTAAGAGAAAGAAGAGAACATCTCACTGTGGATGACACATCTCCTAGACATGCGTGGCGCAAGAGGCTCCGACTGCCTCGCGCATTCCATGTCGAGGTTATTGGTTCGGATCCCAACCAGGCCCAACAAGCCTATAATCCCAACGGGGGTCGGTATATTGCCACCTAACTTGCCCGGAAAAATAAGACGCTGATCTGTCCACGGGATGTTCATTGTTAGCTATTGTAGAGGCCAAATATGCATTAAAGTTGCCTCCACAATATCCTGTAGCAGAATAATGCGAGGCGTTCGAAAAATGGCATTTACTAATGCCAACTTTTACCTTCTTCTCCTCCCCACTGAACCTTACCATGGCGTTGCATTTCAGTGAAGTCTTTGTCACAAAGGATAAACAAGGTAAAGCTCGACGTTGGTAAATCCGCCATCGTGAGATGCGCCACGCGTTCTATTCCAACGCGATTTTAAATGTGAAGGCAATTTGAATGCGTATTTCGCAAATACAACGGCTTTTGGTGACTAGCTGATGAGCAAATCAGTCTATTCTTTGCAGACAAGTCTGATAGAAATTCACTGACGCCAGAGCAATAGAGGGATTGGTTGGCATGAGCGGAACCCGCACTATGAACTTCGATTCGGGTGACGGCGCCTCCTCATGGGATTGAGTTTTCTGATAAGCCCTGTTCTCCTAAGCCTTTGTCATAGAAAGATATATTAACCTCTTTATAATAAATCTCCAAAAATATTCTACGCCATGATTTTTTTCTCAACTTCTTACACGAAACCAAAAACAACGAATAAAGACACAATGGACCGATCGAAATGGAATCGACAAGTTTCAGAGTAGAAGGCGAAGAGCACTCACGACTTTTTTTTTCTAAACAAACTACCGAAAGCACCAGTAGGTGCTCCACTAGTGATGGATTAGCGAGCAAGTTTGTCGCTCATGTGCTCAAGCTTTCGTTACGCCTCTGATGACACCCGAAAAGTTAAAGACGGTGAGGCGCTTGATAAGGCATATAGCATTAATCGACCCATTGAGCCTCCGAAGATGACGAACGGGTCGAAACCTTGGCCCACTAAATAAATGCTGATCCACCTTGCAACCCCGCACAGAAGTGCGTGAAACAATGCTAAGTTCGACGACGAGAGTGCATGAAGAATATTGCCAAAATTGCCACACGGAGTTGATCGATGTGGAGAAAGTGCTCCACAACACAAGGGAACTCGTTCGGTCACATGCCTTGAAAGGGTACCTTGCTTGGCCAGGGTGGAAGTGTAACTGGAAGTAGTAAACAAAGTGTCCAAAAACGGCAAAACTTGCTCAGAGGCTGTAAATGTTGTAGCAGTCGACATAGCAGGTGCCCTGACGGGAAACAGCAGTGAAATGCAGAGCGAGGATAAAACGATTATCTAATCACCTGACGCTTATTCACTGGGCAGAAGCCTCATTACGCTAACACAAAGCCAGACAGAGGCGGTGGCTAACATGCGAGCTGATTAATGCCGATGATTGACGGCCAAGGTTGAATTAGATGACAGAGCGAAGCCACACAAAGGCTCAACGACGTGGAAACAAGTGCAAATAGGGTGCAAACGCAGTTCTTCCTCATGCAGCAGTAAATCGGGCAACCCAGCTTTCTCGAGGAATCCAGCGCCAATTTCAGGCCTCTAGTATCTTTCAGGTGCACAACCTCCGAAAAAGCTGCTGATCGTAGTCGATCAATGCGACGACGGTTTAATGAACAATTGCCATAGAACTGGTTTGCCGTCTTTGGTAGGTGATTGATCAGATGGTCACCTAAACTCGAGTACTGAGAGAAATAACGGTGAATCAAAATGATGAAAACACTGCTATCATATATCCATTATAAAAGGAGACTTTTAAAAAGTACACCTTTCTTGACTGGTGATAAAATTAGGTCTACTCTAGTTGGGATGAAGACCTCTCGAAAAGCGAGTCGAACTCACGCCTTTTGCAAACTCAAGTTTTCAAATGTTTAATAAAGGATCGCGCAGATCATTGCGCTTAGCTTCTCTGGACCACGGTTTCATCTGAAATTTCTATTCCCCATAAATCCTGCTATTGCCGCTAACAAGACTGCAAAAACTGAGCCAGAACTGATGCCTTTAGTTGAGCTAATTATTGGCACTAGCCCTACTTTTCAACCAGGAAGGACTTTCTTAAATGAAAGTGCTCGAAATTTATGACGATAAAGGGCCATAGATCACGCTAGAATCGGACAATTACTCGCAAGCCACGTCAATCGTGTCTTTTACCTGTATGCTGGCCAAGGTGATGTTTAATGGATGGGAGGATGGATTGACATTTCCAGTGTAAGCCACGGCTCCTAATTCTCACAAGCATTTAAGAGTCTGTTTCAATTGAGGGACTTCCTTCTTAGAGAGAATTGAAGAGGATACCCAAATTTTCCGACAATCTCAATGATTCTGGTTCCGTGTTTTGCGAGTACTTTTCGGCAACCAAAATTTGGTGAAATTGGGGTAGTTGCGCACAATCAATGCAGTCCCTTATTGAAATCTTCCACATTAGCGATACTCAATCAAGTAGTCGTCGCGAAACACTGTGTCAGCGCATAACGCAGTAAAATGCGTGCCAAACTATGCAGTTTTTTCTACCTTGCTGGTTAAACAGGCTAAAAACATTCCTCGAGCTGATAATATCACAATTCTAGGGCCCATTTACTGAGTGAAAACACTTTACGCGAAACCTTATTTGGTCGAAGGCTGAAAAACAGTTACGAATGTAGACTAAAATCAGAAGTCAGCTACGCATCCGACTTTCGACAAAAAGTTCTGGATTCCATCAAATCCTAACTCTACGTACAAAATAAATATGAACGCCTAACTATGCACAGTAGATTGCAGGAAGCCAACCATGCGTCGAGAAGGATGTCTGGCTTGACGTCTCGCAGCGAACGGATAATCCGTTGACGGGGAGTAAACACGAGGCCGATTATAACTAGGTGTTATTCATGAAGTCTTCTGCGGCGAACGCAGATACGAACCAATCTTTGGTAAGCCACATAGAGGGGCGACACGAACTTTCGGAGAACTCTTCTATGAGATGGAAAATGATGTGCGGGTTGGGGGTCAAACCGTGAAACAAAGCGAACATACACACAAATAACAATGACGCGATATCCTTTTTACAGGAGGGTAGATACTTCCTAGTAGGCGATTCTAGGCCGTTTATTTTGAAATGCGCATCAAGCGGCATCTCTGTTTAGCAGCTAGCTTCCGTTACATTAACTCTACCAGATACTCGTTCTTTTCATCGTTTCATCCCTCCTATGTTCTTTTCGAAAAGATATTCTGCTTATTTCTTGGGCCCAATGTTGCTAGGAGGGGTCACTTCGTATTCAATGGCTGTCTGCCATTGAATAAAAAGGCACATGAATGTTCAATTAAACCAGAAGTGACCTAGCTCGGCTAACCACAGAAGTAGAATACACCAGTTCTGTATAGATTTTTCAATTTCCTGCAACACAGAATGCCGATGGGGCTGCTCTACACGGGGACGCCTCTCCCCGAGCCACTTAGCGCCATCCTTGCCCTGGTAATAGAAGAGGTTGAATTCCCTCTCTACTGCCACTCAGGGATGTCTTGGGCAAAAACAAGGGATTGTGGAACGAAACATCATCTCAAGGGGAAGTGACGTGATGAAAAGATTGTCAGTTGTCTTACGGCTCCAATGAGCGTTGAGATGTCCTCTGTCTCATACTCTATCTAAGCCTCCTTCTCTAAACTTATTCCTTTGTCTTTTGCAGAGTTCTATTCGAAACAGGACATATTCAAGTATTATATTGAAAAAGTGCATGCAATACGAAAGCATTGTAAGGAAACCCATATTCAGTTAAGCGAAAAATCTAGGTAGTAGAGGAAATCGAGCGGCTCGAAAGTGTACGGTAAGTTCCCATCGTCGAACTACGTGAAGACAACAGATGTTCAAATTCGCAATGAGAACCGTATTTACCTACAGAGAGGCTGCCGCTCAATTCAAGGAATTCTACAAGGTCGCCACGGCAACAAAATTTGGCGATCTTGTTAGGAGGCGTTTCTCAACTGTATTGAACACTAATAATTATTATATAGGTCGTCCTCGGTACTTTGGGGGGCGGAGGGGGAATCTTCTGCTTTATACACTCCCCTTGGAGCAGCATCTCCTCCCGAAATTGCCCGAGAGCGTGGTGGCCGCTCTTTGTAGCTTCAATGACATCTACATTCTTTTCCGCCCTTAGATGTAGAGCAGCGAACAGCTTAAGGAACATTTAGCATCGAACACATAGGCATTTGTCACGTCACTGGCAAAGTATGAATCGCTCCCTTCATTTGTAAGCTCTACGGTATGCGGTGGTGCGAGAAAGGTTCACCTACAGAAATGATCTTTTGCATCAGTGAACCGGGGATAGCGATGAGCCTGCTCGAAAGGATTCTTAGTCAAGCCGAGACCTTACCTATTCCAAGAGGAGAAGAGTGGAATACCTTAAAGAAGGGTGAGGGCTGCTTAAATAGAGGCTTTGCTCAATGAACATCGTGCACTCAGCTAGTTAAGGGTGATGGCTAGGAACTTTGGTTTGGATAGAGTCAATTGAATATTCGTACTGCGGCGTTTTATAGCGCCAATTTGCACCAAAGGCTCAACGGAACAATACATTCTATGATAATGCAGGCGGATAAAAAGAGATTCTCTCCTCTCGAAATAGAACATTCTGGGTTGAGGTTGCTCGCATTATTCCACCCATTGTTCCGTACGGTAACATAAGAACAGAATAGCTTGAAGGTTTGGCTGCTGAGCAAAGTTCACCCAACGGGAAATAGCTTGTCAGCACAGCTAAACAATTTTGTAAGAACTGAGAGCCTCCAGGATAGGTCCATTTGGGAGGTTAGGCTATCCAACGCTAACCTTAAGATTAGTCTCATGTTGTGCGACACAAAGAAGGGAACAGATAGTTTCTTTCATTCTTGTTTTAGCTTGATGTAATTATTGAACTTCTGGCTAAAGAGGGCACCTCTACTCATCACACCACAGCACAACTGATTTGACCAAGATCTCTTCATTCCACGACGGCGTAAGTAGTGGGTTCGGCAATCGGAGACCATATCCCAGCAACTTTTCAGCGCTACCGTTGAGCACGTTAGGCAAGGAATTGAAACGGAAAAGCATCCGAGCGAAGTTCGACGGATGGCCGGCAACAACATCGTCTAGTCTTCCCTTTGCTGACGACATCGTGCCCAAATAAGGGCCTGCTCATACTTTGCGACAAGAGCGACTGGGGCGACCGCGGCGACGGATGTAATGTGGTGTACGTAAGGGCATGTGCATACTTCGCAACAAGAGCGACTGGAGCGACCGCGGCGACGGATGTAATGTGGTGTACGTAAATAATTGCGTACTCCACACTCCGTTTGCGACGAGTGTCGTGTAAAATGCGTAATTATTTACGGACACCACACTACATCCGTCGCCCCAGTCGCTCTAGTCGCGAAGTATGAACAGGCCCTAAGGCCTCGTGCATACTTCCCGTCGCCGCGATTGAATCGCGGCGATGAGATTTGCAGAGCGACGCGAAATAATTTGAATTTCTCTGTGCTCGTCGTATCGCCCATCGCTCTGCAAGGGAGCGCGACGGCGATCCGTCTAGGACCAATGCTAAACACCGCGCGCGGCGCGAGAAAGTATGCCATGCCCGCGATGGGCGCGGGAAGCTATCGCGCATGCCGACCGCTGCTGTTGCGGCGGCCGCGGCGAAGTTTTCTTTGACTGCTCTTCCGCGTGCGGCGGAATGGCCATGAAGTGAGCGCCGCGATGGCATCGCGGCGATGGAAGTATGCCCCCGGCCTAACTGCGGAGTGGCGTTCTACCCCCCCCCCCCTCGCCCTTTAAACAGAGGTGTGGCAAATGTCTTCGTCTCCACTGTCTCGTAAGGCAGCCACTGCACTCTCGGGCAAGCGCAGGGGCCGTATGCTCGTCTACCCCGAGTCTCCACCAATGAGGGATTGGGGCGTGACATGATATGTTGATATTGATTGATTCTCCCCCAACGGGGGAACACGAGCATACGGCCCCATGGGTTAGGGGTGGGCGGGCCAGGGGGACGAGGGGGTGGAAAGCTCGTGCCCGGCCCTAACGAGCATCACACAAGTAAGCGAGTGCTGGCCAACTGCGAACGTGTATGAGGAACCGCTGCGCTGCACTGCATCCGAATCTTATGGAGGAGATGTTCATAGGAAACGGGCGAGCTTTTCGCGTTCTTGCTCAAGATTTCCGAGTGCTTCAGCTACGTATGTTGTTCGCGAAATCAACATGGCCAACGACCTGTTTCCGGAGCTAGGCAAGAGGAAACGAAGGAAGTCATTCCTTGACCTGTGGCTGCCGTCTGCGCGAAATTTACACGCGCGTTGGCCGTGCAGCACCATGGCTATAAATTCATTGGAACTAGGAGCCAGCACATCTGACAAAAGATGGTTGAGAGAACTGAAGTCCCGTTTGCTGCTCAAAATAGCTATGGAAACAGCAGTAAAATACTGACTTGTTATTCGGCTGGCCACCGCTACTCCTCGTTAAACGTACACAAGCAAAAAACTGAGGGGAAGTTGTCCTAGTACCAGAGCTCGGTTGGTCCCCAAACGAATGACGTGTTAGAGACCTCTAACGCGCTCTAACACGTCATTCGTTTGGGGACCAACCGAGGACAGGACAAAGTCAATTGAAGATATCGCTAGATTGTTCAGTTCCTAGCGTTCAAAGTTGGCGCTATCCGTAAGCCAGAGAATACATAGCTATCGCAGTACTGAGTGGTTAGTGATCCGGTTCGATAGTGTTGTCAGGTTGATAATTACGGAGATTGGACATAAGTGATTATAGGAACACAACACCCTAACCTAACCTACGAGAGGTAGCATTATACAATCTCCTTGTCTGAAGGGACAAACAGCATGCTTAAATTAGTTTTTCTAGCGATTATGGTTCCTCAAAGTTGATTATAGCGGTCTGTGCACTCTTAAGAATATTGAGACGATTTGCGTCCAAGTCAGTTTTATCTGTCTTCGCATATCTGTCGCCCATCTCGTTCTTTCAGGTGCAACAACCACCAGCTTTGAGGAGGTGAAGATCGATTGGGAGTTTGTTGAGCGGTTGATGCCCCATGAAGTGATACTCGAAGAGCGCAGAAGCCAGCTCCGAACCCCCCCCCCCCCTGGGCGATGTGAGCAGTTTCCACACGAGCAGCTTGGCTGCACCACACCCTGGAGTCCCTTCCCTTGCCTGCTTCTGCGCTCGAAGAGCGCAGAAGCCAGCTCCGAACCCCCCTACGCGATGTGAGCAGTTTCCACACGAGCAGCTTGGCTGCACCACACCCTGGAGTCCCTTCCCTTGCCTGCTCCGAACCCCTCCCACCCTTGAGCGACAAGAGGTTCGCTCGTGTAATGCTTGCATTGAAGGATTTCGCGCCCCATCGCCAACGCCGTGTTGGCCTGTTTGAATTTTTACCTTTCGCGCCCGAACAACTCGTCCGAAAACTCGTCCGCAGTTTTTTGCTTGTGTGCGTTTAACGGCGAGTGCCACCGCTACTGTATAGACCAAATACGCATACAGGCTTTCAAATTACCCTCACGACATCACATAGAAATAGATTGGCACACTCCAAAGGGATTGATAACGCCCTCATTTTTCTTATTTTTGTGGATTTCTATGAGCTTGCAGATCCGAATGATCGAGCAGGCACAAAACAACTAATACGATTTCGGCGAACGCACTACCGAATGGTTACCGTATTCTTTGGGCGTAAGAAAAGCGCGTTCAGGCAATTACACACATCCGCTACCAGTGCTTCATAGACGAACACGTCGTCTACTGAACTCCTAGGCAAGCTGGGCAACGTGTTCGGCACGGCTACTGAACTCCTAGGCACGCTGGGTGACGTGTTCGTCTATGCTCTGGTAGCGGATGTCTGTATTTGCACAAACGCGCTTTTCTGACGCCTAAAGGATACGGTAGCCGTCCGGTAGTGTGTTCGCCGAAATCGTATTAGTCACAAAACAGATTACAAAAACCGAAATGAAGGCTGGGGGTTAGCTCAAGAGCCTCGAAATCCACAGAATTCCTTCACAAAGCAGTAAAGCCCTAGCAGACAGAACCTTAGGAATCTACAGTACCGGATGGTCTTTCACAGTGCAACTTGAATATGGCATTTTGTAGTGGTTGGCGCCAGAGACTATTACCACACATTGGCTGGTGCCGTTCACGGGAAAATTATGAAAAAATTGAAGGTGGAAGTCTCGAGAGGAGGTCCACCCTATATCCTTCCAATAATCTGCCTAGCTCGAAGAATTCGACCCCTCAAGCCTGGAGAGTGGCAGTTGGGAGCCGGTGGAAAGACTCCTCTGCGCCTTCCTGTGGGAACAAAGGTAGGCAAGCTCTTGATGGGCCAATACGGTCTGTGCGACCCTCACCTCAGGAATAGTTGAAGTGTACTCGAAGGCTCTCCTCGAGGGAAAGAAGTCTGAGGAGGCGGGTCCATTCGATCGCGCGCTGACCAGAATGGTGAAGCTGTTCGGTTTTGCGCGCCTATTCATCGGAATCTACAACCTCTTTACGCTCGCCTATAGAAAACTTCTTCCGCCCTACACTTGCTTGAAGCCTCCAAAGACACAGAAAGCTGTTGTAGACTCTTCCTGACATTTACTGTCATGAAGGAATAAGAAGACCCTCCCTC
The DNA here is from genome assembly GCA_947396885.1 of Heligmosomoides polygyrus polygyrus. Lineage (NCBI taxonomy): Eukaryota > Metazoa > Nematoda > Chromadorea > Rhabditida > Heligmosomidae > Heligmosomoides > Heligmosomoides polygyrus. Next base: position 28,189,447 of record OX377202.1, read on the forward strand.
TCCCAACTCAACCAGGAAACTGCATATAAAGAAAAACATGCAGCTGAACCACAGCTGTAGTGTAATTCGTCGTAAAACTATGCGCTCACGAGCCTCTCAAAGGATTTAGCAGAAACGGGATTTGCAACACGCCGTTCCAGACCCACAAAATCGAACGAATCGGTGAATAACGCATTGCAATTGGAAATTTTTTGGATGACACAAGATACCCACCCAATCTGAAGATCTGAAGAAAACACTCACGACAAGAACGAACGCTTGAAACACCCCAAACGCGAGACCACCACCGCTCGCAACCGGATAAAGGATAAGGATAAAGGACGGCGTTACTCAATCCCTTCTGGGATGCGCCAGCGCATTCTACTTCTACGGGATGTCGTGGAGGCGACATGAATGCGTATTTGGCCATACAATGACTTGCGGTGGCCAGCCGATGAACAAGTCAGCGCTCTATCCTTCCCAGACAAGTCTGGTACCAATTCACCGACCCCGGAGGGATGGAAGGCTTGGTTGGCCTGGGCGCGAAATCCGAACCAGGAACCTGGTATCGGGTGCACGCGACAGTCGCGCCTCCTCCGACTGCGCTACACACGCCGGAATAGGACCAAATCGAACTCGGATGTTCGAAGAGGGCGCAGATGTTCAACTAGAGCGCGCAATCGACAACTCCTCTGACAAGGGAAGGGTCTGAAGCGTATGTCTGAACGGGGGAGCGAGTCATATAGGGAGAATCCCACCCCTCAACTAGATTAAAAATGTGTCTATTTTTGCCAAGTCGTTAAACCCAAGGAGAAGGGGGTCCTTGAAGTCACAATGGAACACGGCGCATCACGAGTTTGGGGGTCTTGTACGCCCGCGATGCCTCTGCTGCGTCGTGCAAGGAAGGTCGGGGGTTTGGTTCCTCTTCGGTCCTGCGTTTTTGCATTTCAAATGATTTGTTGAGATTTGGGGGATTCTGACATCTATATCATTTTCAAGCGTTTTCTGCGCATTTTCCAGCTGTACGCTGTGGAGAGTACCTTTCTTGCGAATTGCTTATTACTGACCAGTTTTGTAACCACAAGACAATGAGAACGCAGTTCAACATAATGATGTGTAAACGCTCAACACCAGCGATAGACAGGCACAAAGTGCATGAAAAAGAAGCACTGGTCACAATGCGTACAGCGTATAAAACGTACAGGCTCCTCTGCCCACTGCTGCCCACTGCTTGCTTGCCTCTCCACATCCATCAGTTCATCCTGCGGATCACAACCTTCTTCTTGTTCGTCCACCACTTCCAGCTGTTCGTCTTCGTCAACTTCAAGTTGACATGCTTCGAAGTGCTTGAGTATGCTGGCCATCCATTCCGCCAGCTTGATTTCTTCCCTCGAAGCTTCCTTGTCTAAAGGTGGGCCACACTTTAGCGAGAGCAGATGGATCATCGACGAACATTGTTGGTGTTAGGCTTTAGAAAACTTTCGGCAGACCTCTGATTTCCAGGTGACAAGCAAAGATGGGGGAAAGAGTGTATCGATGCCGTTTAGGTTAACTTGCAGGATCCACACACCTCGTTTCTCATTTGATCCACCTCCGACGTCACATCCTGGTCTCTTGTGAAAATCCGAGCGGGATGGTTTTTCCTGAGGTCATTGGTCCATGTATGGAAACAGACTGTGAGAACCTGTTTATATGCTGCCCGTATTGTGCCCAGTGCTGCTTCATGCATTTTGCACCTGTGTATCACTGGTGTTGAATATTTATACACCACCATGTTGAATACCACAACGTATGTACCGCTGGGAAATGCGCAGAGAACTTCTGAAAATGGTGTAGACGTCAGAATCCCCAAAATCCCAACCAGTCAACTGAAATGCAAAAATGCAGGACCGCAGCGGAATCAACCCCCCGACCTTCCTCGCACGAAGCAACCGCCCTTCCGTTGCGCTCAAAGCCGCTTGCCGGCAGGGGCATCGCGGACGTACAAGACGCTGTATTCCATTGTAACTTCAAGGTTCCCCTACTCCTTGGGCTCTACGACTTGGCAAAAAATAGACACCTTTTCATTCTAGTTGGGGTGGGGATTCTCCCTATATGACTCGCTTCCCCGTTCAGACATACGCTTCAGCCCCTTCCCTTGTGAGGCCTCGCTCTTCAAACGCGCTTCGCTTTGAATTAAGTATAAAAGGATGAAGGAAGGCATTAGTGAATCCCTTTTGGGATGTGCCACGCCCTACATTTACTTGCGGTGGCCAATCCCTAGAAATTCAGAGGGATGAAGGAAAAAGAGGAAAGGAAGGAGTGTTAATAAGTTCCTCGAGAAGTTCCTTCCACTCTACTTTTGCTTGCCACTTAGAATGTATTTGGCCGCCTCCGTTGTTGGAGGCCGTCGAGTGAGATAGTCATTTATCCCTCCGCACAAGTCTGACTAGAAAACGAAAACACGGATCTAAAGCGACGGAGTATCACATTGTTCTAGAGGTGTGATGGAAAATAGGATCAATCAGCAGTGGACAAGACATCTGTTCCACCTGCCGTCATCGATGCGGCCAAACTGAGAGAATTTAAAGGAGTAGAATGTCTTTCAAAAGCTTTCGGTTCCATTAAAATTGCAGAGCTAAGAGGTGTCTTAATAGTAGATACACAACACGTTGAGGATTAACACATTACCGACACCTTGAGGAAGACGGTCCGCGCTGTTTGGTTGCGCCATGAACTCTTCTTCCACATCACAGTGTGGAGCTGCCTTGAGAGTGCGCATACCAGTGGACATTCCAAAAAGGAGTTGGTGCTTTACTTAGCACACACGATGGAGATAAAATAGCTGCAAAATAAAGCTTGACGTTATTCAATCTCTAGTGAGTCGCCCGTCGTTAGTAATGGGTTGTTCGATATTTAATGTCGTTTTTTCGATAATTTTCGAAGTGAATTCATTATGTTAACAACCCGTTTTGTTGGACGACCATTTGCCATCTTTCGATAATTTGGAGAACTCCACGTTTGAAGAATCCTTGGTATTTAGAAACGAAGAACTGGTGCAGCTCATTTTTAACAGATTGACGGAGAACCAAATTTAGCGTTAAAATTATGTTGGACGGAGCGGAATAAATGATCGTCTGATGGTGCTAAGTCTGGGCTATAGGGCGGATGTGGCATCAGTTCCCAGTTGAGCCCTGCTAACTTGGTTATCAAAGAAGTGTGGGCTCCGGCGTTATCATGGTGGAACATTACGCCTTTGCGATTGACGAGTTTGGAGCGTTTTTCTTGGTTTCTTCCTTCAATTTTGACAGTTGACAACAGCAGGCATCTGAATCCATAGTTTGCATTCTTGGAAGAAGCTCAAAGTAGACTATACCCTCGCGTATGTCAACGCGTTTGGTGATGTGGATTTCCTTTATTTTGTGAGGCATCCAAGCATCCAGTTTATTTGCGTAACCAAGCAGACAGAACTGCAAGTAGACGGTTGAATTCGACATGCCAAGCTTCTCTGCCATCTTTCGAGTTATCGTACTCCGGCTCGTTCCGATTCATGCAGTTATTTTGCCGTCATCAGTAATGACTGTAAGGGCCCGTTTATACCTCTGACGCCGAGCGATGCGATGGCATGTATAGTGGCCAAATTGATCGATTGCGTCGCTCGATCAATGTGGCCACAATACGTGGCGTCGCGTCGCTCGGCGTCGAAGTATAAACGGGCCCTATGACCAGTGCATCTTGCACATTAAAATTTCTAGAGCGAAAGTGAGCAACCAACGCCGACAATGGCGTTCGGCGGGGCAGTCCTCACCATAAACTTCGCACCATTTCTTCCGAGCTTCCACAGCATTTTCTCCTTTCCGAAACAATAAAATATGCCGATAATGACCACGTTCGATTCTCGATTTTTGACTGTCCATTTTCAACTTAATTTCTTTTACCAACTTGTTTCTACTATTGACATTCAGTTTTTGGCAGAATATAGTCCATATCACCGTTTACGGTGATCCTCACAAGGTCAGATTGCCAGACCCATCGGGAGGGCGAGAGGGCGGAGCAACTGCCACCGTACCCGCTTGGATGCGAGGGCCCGATAGTGTTGTATATGTGCCGATGTCATCGCCTTGGACCTACGTGTCCTCTTTAATGAGACGCTCACCTACAGGCCTAGAGGAACAACGCTTCCTCAATAAAGACTAGTCTAAAGTCTAACCTTCAAAGTATTATAAAGTAATTGAAGCTACACAATGACTACTACATAAAAATATGCAGATCACGCCATCTAGAGAAAACGACATTAGTTATCGAACAACCCAATAAATCCTTTGCGCGTGATATCTGGAGAGGGTTTGCATGCATGAGCAGCGTTCCGATGGTTTTCGCAGCTCATCCGTCGCTCGGGCTTTCTGCTTTACGAAGAAGTCTAATGCTGAGAACAGTCCCTCGATTGTGCAATCGAAGCGACTATTGAGTTGTTCTACCGTATTTTGCGGTATTGCTAGAAACGGAATTCATATTCGCGGCCAATACGCCAAGTGATCTTCGTAAGCGAGTGGTGCTGGCCCTGCCGCCCTTACCTACCCCCATATACCGTAATCTAACGAAATCATTCGCGAATATAGATATTAGATTCGTGATAGGCACCCGCACATAAGTTCTCGCGTCGAACTTTGGGCAAAATCTTTGCTTCGACGATTGGTATCGCGAAAGTGTAGCAGTCTATTCCTCTAAATTAGCTTTTCAATGCACAAAGTATAGACTCACTTTCGCTCTAACGAACAACGTATGTGGACAAATGTTAGTCCTTTGTTGGTGAATGCAAATCACGAAACACTTTTAAAGAACACTTTTAAATTCAAAGTGATTGTCCTTCAAACCATAACGGGCGTCCTTCACATTAAACTAATGTCTATCTAACACGGTTCGAAACAAGAACACACTGGACACACTGTTTAAAATTTTTCACAATTTTTATATGCTTTAAAGAAAAATTAGCTATCTATTTTGTTTTAAAGCATAGGAAGGCACCAATCTTATAGTGCATCAGAATAAAAGTGGAGCCTTTCACTCGACTAGACTTGTTAGGAAAAGATCTGTTTGGGTGAAGTAGCACAGATGGAAACACTGCAACAAGAATAGGTATATAAAATAAGGTATGCAACGAGTTAGACGAGTGCTTGATACGATCTCTATTTTTGCTGTGCCAAAAATTACCGCATTCTTGCACTCTAAAACGAGAAAACGAGCCTAGAAGTCGTTAGCTTTCCTCAAAAAAAAGTTTTATAAAATTTCAAGCAATGTGGCCACTTATTGAGGCGGGTGAACTAATAAAATCAAAGAAATTCATGCTAAATTTTCCTTGGAAATTATTTTAACTATCTAAGAGATCTCTATTTTAAACTGGAAGAAGCTGGTTTTGGATTGCAAGGTGTTCAACTTGATTTCGAAGACGCCAAGCTTATTCAGAAGAGTGTCAAGTTTGATTTGAAAGCCGCCCAATTTGGTTTGAAAAGTGTCGAGTTTGGCGTGAAAATGGTACAAAGAGGCTTTGCATGACAGACTTCCTGGACATCCCTAAGTTTCCAGATCAAACGAATTGCGTTGGATTGGAAATGTGGCATGGTCAGCAGTTGAACGCCAGTCCGATCTGGACAACGAGAGCAGCCGCCGCGCTTTACAGCAGTTACAAATTGGAGTGAAAGTGCAAGTACTTCTGCACTGAGCAAGAGCTCATATCGCGTGAGTGCAGCGGACAGCGCTCACGCGGAGCACGAGCTCCCACTGGCGAAGGCCGTCTTACGAGTCCGACTCGAAGCCGACGGGCGTGTTCGAAGCAGGGCGGATGCACTGGTGGAGCAGTCGCCCATGCGGTGCAATACAGCCGCAGGTGGTGAGGGAGTTCAAGCGATGGCGACGGCGACGGCAGCGCTCACGACGTTTCGGCAATTTTTTTCGCGTCGCTGCTAAACGATGCTGAAGCGGGGCGCAATTGTCGCAAGCGCCATCGGATCGAAGCGGCGCCGGCGCCCTGCAAAAAGCGGGGAGTCCATGGGGTTCGAGAAGCAGATGCCAGTCGAGACAGTCGAGGTCGGCGGGCTGCGAGAGCGCTATGCGCTGGCCTCGATGGACCCGAGAGCGCATTTAGGAGTCGTTCGTCTCAGCAGATGGTATCATGTGGTGCAGGAATAATTGAAAGAGACTGAGGATGGGTTCGCTCTATGTGATGCCTGACATCGACGTCTAAGTCCCTCCACACATTATAGAGGGACACGCCACAAAAATGGACTGATAGGTTGGTCCACAAATATTGCTGGATGTTGCTACCCTGTTGTCCAGTCGCTAATAGGTCCGCATACGTGTATGTCATCGGATGGCGCACGCAATTGACAATTTGTAGCTGCTCCTACCGAATAGGATAGGTCCTCCTCCGCACATGTTTCCTGAACTAAATAACATTTCAAGAAATGCTTGCTAACTCTCTTGGAAATGTAATAGATTAAATAACTAATCCAATGATAGAACCGACCTGAACAAACTTCGTATCTACTCTGAAAGTGCGGCATTGCCGGTCTGAAACCTTAACCTAATTCTATTAGGTTGGCAACTAATTTCGTGGACTCTCAAGAATCTTCAGCAAAAGTATTTATTAACAAATAACTAATGACAATCTTTAATCAAAATAAGATCCCTCGGAACGCAGAAGTGCTTCCCATATATCAGGTAGCTGGTCTATCCTACGGTCATAGAATTATTGTGCTTTTAAGGCCAAGAACCTTTGGAGGTGCATTTTGACATGGTCCACATTATTAAATCGTCTTCCAACCAAGAAGTACTGCACCGAACTATAAACGCGGTAGTCACTCGGCGCAAGGTCTGGGCTGTAAGTTGGATGAGTTTGACGCTCCCAGTCAAGGTCTTCTATTTTTTGAGGCGTCCGGTTCGCTACGTTCCCTCCGTTTTGTGGTGTCAAGAAGGTATTAACTTCTGGGAGCTCGTCAAGAACGGTTCCATCATTAATGCTGTAATATACTGTTCTCGACCTGGCCGCGCGCAGGCTGAACTCCGCTGGAATCGGTTCAGACAGATTTTCAGGAGCAGAATTATCTATCAGCAAGATAACGCCAGATCACACGTCACGAATCGGGAGCTTCAAAAAATTGAAGACCCTAGCTGGGAGCGTCTAACTCACATACCTTACAGCACAGGCTGTGCGTCAAATGACTAGCACCTTCATTGCTCGCTGCAGCACTTCTTGATTGGAGGTCGATTTATTAATGTGGACCATGTCAAAATGCACCTCCAAGGATTCTTGGCTTCAAAAGCACAAGAATTCTACAGCTGTGGGATGGGCCAGGTAGCTGACAAATGGGAAGCAGTCCCGCGTTCCAACAGATCTTACTTTGGTTGAAAACTGTTATTTGTTATTTGTTTATGAACACTTTTGTTGAAGGCGCTTGAGAGTCCACGAAATTAGTTGCCAACCTAATAATATAAAAAATGGAGTTCTTTATCTAAGGCGAAGCAGAAGGTGCGGGTTCGAGTTCCGCCTGGCGCAAGAGTTTTGATCGTATCAAAACATTCTGTGACAACATATAGCCTCTCTAGCACTCGCTCCAGGCGTAAATGTGCTAAAGCATGGTATTTATTTCTTTGAGCTCCCAAGCCGATCTCTAACGGGTGATCCGACACTATCTTTTCACCACATTTGTGGAGCAAAAATGAAATGCGTGGAGCTCTACATTAAGCTGATTGGCGCAAGAGGCTTATATTGTCTGAGCGATACGATTTTGGCGTAGTATCGAGAAAGTGCTTGGTCTGCTCACGTTTCACTCGTTTTGTGTTTATAGTCCAAGGCATACGCACTTATCGCGCGCAGCGAGCTAATCAATAGGCGAGAACGCTGCAGGGTTGCGAGGTAAGCTAATAGGAGGGCGTACGAAGGATTGACAAGTTAGATGGTGACAACGCAAAGTATGAGCCACTAGGCCTCTTCCAGAAGGTTCTGGAGTTTTCAAAAGGCGGCGTCGGATTTCAGGTGTACCCCTTATCGAGTCCAGGTTCTAAGTGCAATGTGGCTCGGTCAGTCAAGCCACTGTCCTTGCTTCGGGATAAAGAACGGCCACAAAGGAGAAAGAGTGGTCTGGAGATCCTCTGTTAGCCAGTGCAACCAATTACGCGTTACAGACTGACATTCAAAGTGCCTTCTGAGCAAGTAAAGGGCGAATTTGTAGAGTCACCGACATTATGGAGGAGGGGCCGAGTTGATGAAGGCTGTGTGTTCTTTCATCGATAAATGACTGCAAAATTTGTCAGTCATTGAAAGATGTTAATGTTTAGCAACCTAGTACGTTCACAGAGGCTGAATCTCCAAGTATTAAGGTATTAGGTTGGAAAAAGTCTTTTCATTTTTTTCAAAGATTTATTACTTCACAACTACAATGTCAAATCAATTGAGATAAACTCTGTTTTGTTCCACTACCCTTCTTCAAAGATTGGGTGCTTTTCTAATTCCTCTCGCTCAAAGGACTGAAGTTCTGGAGTCGTACCATTGCTGAATCCAATTTTTGAGGTCTTTATCCGTTTCAAAGTATTGCTCTCCAATTTCTTGCTTGAGAGCACAGAAGAGATGGTAGTCGGTAGGGGCGAGGTCAGCGCTTTACGGTGGATGTGGCGTCACCTTCCAGCTCAGCCCCTTTATTGTTTCACTTGTGAGTCTTGCAACATGTGGTTTTGCACTGAGTGTCTACAGGGCATGTGGAATCCAAGCTCCAAATTACCATGCAAAGCCAAGACCCTTCAGATGGATTCCCACTATCCCATGAGACACTTCGAACTTCTCTGCCAATTGACGTGTCGTCTGCCTACTATCGGTACGAAGAAGATGGAGTAGTTCAGTGTCGTCCAATTCAGCTGGCCATTCTGACCTTGCTTTGTCCTCGAGTGAATAACCTCCCTATAAAAACGTTCCGAACCACTCATAACAGGCGCGATGAGTACTGGATCCCAAGCCATATATATGACTAATTTGGTCGGCTGCCTGACGTACTGTAGGTCCTTTAATGAATTCATAAAGAATGCCGTGCCGAAAATGGCCATGAGGTAGATCTGGCACTGAGTCCGGAAGATTGGATAAGGATAAAGGATAAAGGGCGGCGTTACTCAATCCCTTTTGGGATGCGCCAGCGCATTCTACTTCTACGGGATGTCGTGGAGGCGACATGAATGCGTATTTGGCCAATACAGTCAGCGCCTTATCCTTCCCAGACACGTCTGGTACCAATTCACCGACCCCGGAGGGATGGAAGGCTTGGTTGGCCTGGGCGGAAAATCCGAACCAGGAACCTGGTATCGGGTGCACGCGACAGTCGCGCCTCCTCCGACTGCGCTACACGCGTCCCGCCCCGCGCCAAGATTGGATAGATAACGAAATACAAGAATGGTATTGACCTGTGTCCCCGTGCGAACGGTAGACAAGTGTGATATGAAATCAGCAATCAGTACTGGCTAGTGTGTTTACAAGGAGAACGGTAAAGAAACTTTTCGAAGTGTGAAGAGACTTTTTTCCAACTTAATAATTATGAAAGTCGTTAGCTGTTCAGTTTGGAAGCGTATACACGCAGCTTCCTTAGAACTTAATAAAAGGTAGATTAATGTCAAAGATACTTGCAGTTCTGCAGCGGCCTCCTTGAACAGTAGATCTACAATTTATGTGACTGCTTGAAACTCGAAGTTGATGTTTATTGGTGACAACGTTTCGGGCATAAGCCCTTCTTCAGGTCTAAATACAATAATGCTACTTGACACATACACACAGTAAAGCGGCAAGAAATACGGACCTGGGATCCACGACGGATTAAATGGGTGAGGGAAGGGCCAAGGTCTTCTTGGACGTTGGTTGGCCGGAAATGAAGTGCAGGGGTGCTCGGACTCTTTATATATGGTCGAGTCGTGACTAGTCATTTATATGTCACGATGGTCTTCAGCGGTCACGTCGCTAGCCCCTATAGAGTGATAAGACTCATTGCATACTTCATTTCTTCCCTATTGTTAATCGGTGGCTTCCAGTGTTTTATTTCTAGCGCTTCCTTGATCTTCCTCTCTACTGGGTCTGCCAGATTTTTGTGGAGGATGGAAATCCGCAATTGCGGCGGTGGCTCACGCGTGTGTCTCAGGGTGCGGTGCTTCGAGAATGGATTGTCCGGGTAGCTCTGAGGGTTGCGCAGAGCTCTCACGTGCTCATCCATTCTCTGCCATAGTGGTCTCGCTGTTTCACCTATATAAAATTCTTCGCAGGACACACAGACCACCTTGTAGACCACACACTTCATCTCACACACGTTGTCTCCTTCGCAGATCATGCAATTCCTTCTTTCACATTGATTCTCGTATGGACGTGACGTTGTGAGTAAGCGTCGCAAAGATGGTGGTGGTTGGAAAATGAGACTTATGGGAAGCCCCGATCGCTTCACGACACGGTTGACGTCCATTGCGAATGAATCCGAGATGAAGGGCATGATCAGAGGAGATCCACAGAGAGATCTGTGGGGTTTCCAACAACGGCACTCCTTTGAACCGTAGCCGTTTTGCCGCAGAATTTCGGTGATTTCATCATCCACTTCTTGATAATTCGTCGAGGTCAAGGCGGAAGATGTGGCAACCATATGATGAACGATGTTTCGTTTCACATATAGAGGATGGCAGCTCCGAGCGTGAACGATGATGTTCTTAGATGCCGGTTTCTTGTACCACATACTACTAACCTGACCTTCCGATATCCTGATCTTCGTATTCAAAAATGGCAGGAACCCATCTGGAGTAGGAGACTCTGATGTTAAGCTGATTGTAGGAAACGCAGAGTTCAGCCGCCTAAGGGTGTGCCTCAATGTTGCTCTCGTTTTTCCAACAACAAAAATGTCGTCAATATATCGGCCGAAGTATAGCACTCGAGAGGATAAGGCTGGTCGTTCAAGCTGATCCATGAATAAGATGGCGAGAAGCGGCGCCAACCTGCTCCCCATTGCAAGACCTCGAGTTTGTTTATAGAACACATTTCGAAACCGAAATGTGCTTACACTGACCACGTTTCGTAAAAGTTCTTCAACGTCTTGTGTAGATAACCCGAAAAGTTGGATAAGAGTTGGAGTAGATCTACAGTAAACCCGCAAGATTCTAGTGACCCTTACGTGGGACGTGCTGACGGTACATAGGAGCGAGAAGTGTGCGCCGATGCACTTGTGCTATGGAAAAATTGTGCAGGTCTCAGTCAGGGACTAGCCTATGGGATGCACTCATTTCGTTAGGAGCCCTTAAAATTAGATTGTGAATGATTTGGTCACGTAAACGCGCACTAAGTACTAGAGCTGCAGTAGGTGAGCTATGAGAGATGATGGCTGACAACAAGATCACGCAAGGCAAGTAAAATAGGCGAGCGGATGGAATGGTCTGAACAAGGCTGCAAGAAATGCGAACCTGGGGCGAGAAAGAGTAGATGGCTACGTCTACACTGAAGTCCTGTAAAAGGGAAGGTTAAATGCGTAGATAAACGAGTGTACCTGTTACCGTGCACTTCAAGCAGAGCTCGATGGGGCGCGGCTTTGTATGATATCAGCGCCTAATAATCTTTTGAAGGATATTCCCCAAGGAATGGACGCACGCGGCGGGACAGGGTGACTGTAACATCGGGCACAGCTGCATCGGTAGACTTTGACCAGAATCATGACGAACAGTGACGCATAACGATAACCGAGAGTGATTTGTTTGATTTCAATTCAAGTGGCGAATGGAAGCATTACAAAGGCAAGGTGCATCCGAAGGGAAGCGATTAAGACCCTGACTGGGGATTGAGAGGGAGAATACACCTCTGACACAGACACAGAAGACCTGCTCGAGAAGTGCCTTCCCTATGGTGTTCATTTCTGTTACTGCAGGGGTGGAAGGGGTGTCGTACTCCGAGCTGGACCCCATCTGTATCGGTGAACGGTGGCACAGACCCAGGGCCCGTTTTTTGGCAGAATCGGAGAGGACTAACGGCACTATGATCCTACCTGCCTGCCGGGCGGCTTTTCCTACGTCGGGTCCAGCTGGCCCTACTGAACCATATTGGTCGCGATGTCACTGCAGGGAGGCCGTGGGATGCTCGAGGACCTTCAGTGTAGTGGAAATCATATGGCTACTGCTGATCATCTTCTAAATAACGTCGCCGTAAAACTGAACGTAGGCAATGCTGCAAAAAAGAAAAGAAAATTGGGTGTCATGAGGGTTAAGTTTACACTCTTCTTACGAAGACTTCTACTTGCTTTGTTTCATGCAAAGGTTAATCATTCCGGCATAACACTTATGCTGGGTGAGCCATCGCTAGAAAACTGCAACTGTTATCCTATTATAATATATAAGTCCTATAATAGGCTCTATATCGAAGATATCAACACCTAAAAGGGAGTGCATCACTAACCCGCCGACGAGTGATTGGAAAAAGTACAATTTCTATCGTGTACAAAGCGCAGCACAGTTGAGAAAAACTTCGCTAACACACAATTCACTAACACAAACTCGCCCAAATATACAAATCGGGAGTAAGACCAGAACCAGCTTTGAGAGCAGTGGTGCAGTTTTGGGCGTTGATTTTCTTAAACGATTTTTTAACCGAAAATTTTCGTTAAGTTTCCAGTAAATCGTTAGATTTCGTTAAAACATACAATAATTAGCTGCAATCTAAATATTATTCCAAATGTGACAGTCAGGAAAAACGTTTTATCTTTTTACTCCAACTAGTAAACAACTAAAGTTAAACGAACGCAAGGTCACATGCTACAAAGTAACAAACAATTCACTAACAACATTGAGTAGACTGAAAATAAATCAGCTATCAACAGCAAATTAGAGTTCCAATTTGATCAGGCAGACCCCGGAATCTCTACCCTTTCTTAGTTTTCTGCAAAGTCATTTTGTGTGACTGTTCTACGAGCATGTACATACATACAATCTCGATGCGGGCATCAGCCCACGAAGTACCGAAGGAACGACGCAATAGGCCCGGGGGAGATCACCTTGTACATTGTGGATATTCGCATTGGAAAGAATGCAAATGTATCTCCAGTTACATCAGAAATGGACTAGGCTCTTCGTCATTGGTAGGTCTCAACGATGCTGCATGAATCTTTTTTGTACAACACCAAACGTTGTACTGGGATGTACTACAAGTTGACCCCGGCCGAGCCTGTTTGCGCGGAAGGAAATAATAAAAATGCAATTAAAAACTTACAAGTGGAATGTCAACGTTTAGAAAGAGCTGTTTTCCAATTTTTCGCAAATCATTTAAAGCATGTCCAGCGGCCGAGAACCTCGGTCCTTGGTCTCGAAGGTTCCAGGTTGCGAGCAAAAATATTCTGGGATTAGCAGCGCCAAGTAGGGATAGGCAGATCTTACGAGGAGACCAGAACAGTATTTTAGTAGATTCACTGACGTGCTTGGTATTTCGGTGAAGAACTTTTCTAGCTCCCAAATGTGCTACTTCCAAAAATTTAAATACACCATAGAAGCCATGAGAAATAGAATGAAGGTAAAAATAAAACAGTATTTGGACGCTGTTGCCGACGTCACAGAGACAAGCCCATAGGTCAAACGCAATTGGCATTGGAGTGCAATATCTTCTCGCCAGGGCTTGTTCATACTTGTCGACGAAAGCCGCAGGAGCGATTGGTCGGCCAAGCAAATCTTTCCTGCGGTTCCCGTCGCAAAGTAGGAAGAGGCTCCTACGGCTATGTCAGAGCGGATTGTGTCAGTTTAGTCTTACCGATTTCAATAGTTTCTCAGGAGAGACCTAATCGAGAGGGTGAGGCCTGCAATACTAGTGAAGACCTAGAGGAGATGTGATAAACGTATTAAGAAAACAGTCCGTTAAAAAATTTCCGTTTAGTCGTTAGGCAAAATTTTAACGAAAAATGCCGTTAAATCGTTAAATTCTTTAAATCGTCAACCGTTAAATGTGCACCCGTGTTCGAGAGTGTCACGAAAACGTTTTGCAAAGAGCGTCTCGAGGAGATCACTCTGTCGCTCTTGGTTTTCACAGAAAATGAATGACATTCTCCATTGACACTTATACGAAAGACCTTAGAAAGTGCCCCCACTCCTCGGAACGCTATTTCGTTAATGAATAGCAGCGATTAGCATCTTGCTGGTGACTTGCTGGCTCGCATGCTTAACTCGCAGCTCCACAGGATTGACCAGAAAAATCCTTCGCCTTTAGAGAGCATTTTCTAATGTGCCGCCTTAACAAGATGACGAGAGCGATTTTCGCGTGTCTGGCCCGTGGGACGAAGAGCGCCGCACAAAGGTGACACGACATATCGTGACCCCAACTTCGTCCAAGGAGAAATTTGGGTGCCAAACACGATCCTTATGCTCGTTTCAACAGTTGCGGCCGAGTACTCTCAACCCCACGTAGTTAACTAGGATGGTCGTAGCAGGATGGTAAGAAAGACGGGAGGAATGAGTCCGATGCAGCTAAAACGCTGTCCAGGAGCTTATTCTGGTGCATATAACGAATCACGTCCGTTTTTAAAATTTCAGCCAACTAGCGAGGGAATGTTGCGATAGATATGGGTGAGCTCACCAGCGCATACATACCTACGGTCACATACCCTGGCGATGAACGTTCTGCCTTGTGGAAGGACGCAGATATAGATTGAAATTCGTGGTTCGTTGTAGATTTATTGTCCACAAGGCAAGTAAAAATGTGTGATTGTAAAACAAGGAAAGAATGAGCAATCGAACAGAGTGATTCAACAATGATCAGCTATGTCATCAAAGGAGAGAATCTAAGCAGAATTCAAAGGAGAAAAAGGAAGCTATTGAAGATGCTAAGAAGAAAAACAATGATCGGAGATTGTTATGAAGGTGAAATTGAACTCCTTACTAAAAAACGGAGGTAAGATTTGTCGAAATCGTCGAAATAGACATCGGTATCGTGTTCAGCATCCTGAATAACCTATCTGGACCAGGGGTGCACATTTAACGGTTAACGATTTAACGAATTTAACGAAATAACGGTATTTTTCGTTAAAATCTGGCTTAACGACTTAACGGAAGTTTTTGGAAATTTAACGGAATTTTTAACGGACGTTTTTCTCAGTGAGTTCATCACATTTAGCCTTAGTCTTCACTAATGTTGCAGGTCCCATCCTCCCTATTATGACTGTTCCCAAAAAACTATTGAAATCAGCAACAATATTTTAATGCTTGCATTAATTTGTTTTGAATTTTGAAATTTTTAAAATGGATTCTGGCGGTGCGTGTAGCGCAGTCGGAGGAGGTACCAGCTGTCGCGTGCCCCGATACCAGGTTCCTGGATTTCCCGCCCAGGCCAACTAAGCCTTCCGTGGTCGGTGAGTTGGTAAATACCAGACCTGTCTCTTGTTCATCGGCTGGCCATCACGAGTCATTGTACTACCAAGTACGCATTCAAATCCCCTCCACGACAGCGCGTAGAAGTAGGGTGCATGGCGGGAATAGTGACTGAGTAATGCCACCCTTTATCCTTCTATCGTTTAATGCATTTTGGACCTACAAATTTGTTCGCCGAGCCCCCAAGCATGTCAACGAATCCACAAAGATCTAACCTCCTTGTGAGATATGCACATCCTCACCTGGCAATGCTTATCTAAGAACACTTTTGTTCGCCACCTGAAAGACGGTGAGAATGTTTTCGGCCGCTGGACATATTTTAAACGATTTAAAAACGCTAATAACAAAAATTTGGAAAGCTACCTTTTCTTAACATTAACACGTTGAGACGTATCACACCTTTGGGCAGTGTAGGACCGTGTGACACGATGTCGTGTCACACTCTTGCCGTTGCAAAAAATGGACTGGTCCCACACACTAGGCACTCGAAAATCGTGCGTTTGACAACGTGTTCACATTCCACTGACAGGCTTTGAATTGTATTTTTATTAAATCTTTAATGGGTTGGTGCCCGCATCGAGTTTGCATATGCTCGTAGAACAGTCACTCGAAACGGTTTCGCAAAGATCTAGGATAGGGGAACTCCGGGTTTTGCCTGATCGCACATTTTAAGACTCCTTGACGGTAACCATCTTGAATCAGGGTGTGGAATAAAAACGATAATTAATTTTGAATCTTGATTAACAATTCCATCGTGTTCTTATTCCACACCCTATAGATAATTTGTAGCTGAAGGCTTTTTTATGTATTTTTCTGTGTTTGATGATGATGATGAATTGCCTATTTTACGTTGCAGTGTTACAATCGGCGGGATGGCGTTATACCCCCGCCCTCTAAACGAATCGTGGCAAATGTCTGGGTCTCCACTACTATCTCGTAAGGCAGCCACTGGACTCTCGAGCAAGCCCAGGGGTTGGGGGTGGGCGTGCCAGGGGACGAGGGGGTAGAACGCTCGATCCTCGTTACACTCCATTCCTTGAACTCTAGCTGTTGACTTCTAGAAGTTGAAACGCATGTTTTCCTTGATTTTTTTCACTTGAAATAATGGTTTGCAGCTAACTGTACTTTTTAACGAAATTTAACGATTTACCGGAAATTTAACGGAAATTTCCCGTTAAAAAATTTCGTTAAAAAATTTAACGCACAGAATTTTGTTTGCACCCCTGATCTGGACCAGGTTTGGATGGACCGGATATCATTCCTGTTAAAATAATATGCCATCGCGCACCACTGAGCGACGGTGCCGTGAACATGTTAAAGAAGAAGGTAAAAGAATGGAAGTCGTCTCCCAAACGTGAACAGGGAAAGAAAAAAGGTAAAGGAAGGTTCTGTAAGAATCCGAAGCGTGTGAATCGAGGGGCCGGATTCATCAACGACTAACTCACGGGTATAGGGGGTTCTCTACATGACTCGTATCTTATCTCTATCCCTTATACCCCGCATACCCATGGGTTTAATTATTGATGAATCCGGTTCCAGATGTAATGCAAATCCCACAATTCATTACTGGAAGCGGTGCGCGGCCGCTTATCAAGCGATAGGTATAACATTTCGCCGCGCTATTTGGGATTTCGGCTGTATTTTCTGTGTTCGATTGATCTAAGTCGTTGATGAATCCGGCCCCAGGTGTTCTTTGATAGATATCCCACCCTGGTTCCGTACGAAACCACAACAGCGGGACCCGTCAGGAACACGACAAAAAGCACCAAAAATTGCATCGAATCACTGCATTGATGAACAGAAAATGCGTGACCCTACTCTAGGACAACGGTCAGCGACGTTTCGCTGATGACAATGAAAAGCTGTTTGAGTTGGTATGTGAATCCCTTGATCATCCTCCGCACTCGCAAGACCCTCCTAGAGTCTGCCGCTTTTTCAAGCATTTCGACATTTTCTTGCATGAGCAACGCTTGCGGAACCAAGACGATGCGAAAAAGCCACTGGACTATTTCGTCGCCTCCAGGGCTCAAGAATTTTACGCCGCTGGAATATCTATGCTGTAACAGTTTCTCATTGGAATATGTTGATTCTTCTGGTTTGTGATTTCGGTTGAAAAGCTTTCTTTTCGAGCGAGTATAGCATTTCATAGTTGCTTCAAGATGGTCACTGTCTTGATGCCACTGTAATATAACTTCCCTACTATTAGGTTGGAAAAAAAGTCTTTTCATTTTTTTCAAAGATTTATTACTTCACAACTACAAAGTCAAATCAATTGAGATAAACTCTATTTTGTTCTACTACACTTCTCCAAAGACTGGGTGATTTTCCAATTCCTCTCGCTTAAAAGACTGCAGTTCTGGAGTCGAACCATTGATAAATCCAATTTTTGAGGTCTTCATCCGTTCCAAAATATTTCTCTCCAATTTCTTGCTTGAGAGCACGGAAGAGATGGTAGTCGGCAGGGGCGAGATCAGGGCTATACGGTGGATGTGGCATTACCTCCCAGCCCATCCCCTTTATTGTTTCTCTTGTGAGTCTTGCAACACGTGGTTTTGCATCGTCATGCAGGATCATCACCTTCGACTTCTCCGGCCTGTTTTCTTGGAGAGTTGCGACGACTTTGTGGAGTTGGCCGCAGTATGTGACAGCAGTAAGTGTCTCTCCACTTCTGAGAGTTTGCCGATAAATCACTCCTCTGATATCCACCAAACACTCAAGAGAATCTTCCGTTCGTGAACATTGGGCTTCAGATCAGACTTAGGGCTCTCTCCCTTTTGTACCCATTGCCTTTTCCTCGGAAGTTGGCACACAGAACCCAGGACTCTTCGCCTGTCACAATCCGCGGAAGAAACGATTTTCTTCCTTATCTGGACAGAAGAGAAGCAGCGATGGAGAGCCGTCGACCTTTCTGAGTGTCTGACAGGGCATGTGGAATCCAAGCTCCAAATTTCCATGAAAGCCAAGATTCTTCAGATGGATCCCCACTATCCTATGAGACACTTCGAGCTTCTCTGCCAGCTGACGTGTCGTCTGCCAACTATCGGTACGAAGAAGATGGTGTAGTTCACTGTCGTCCAATCCAGTTGGCCTTCCTGACCATGCTTTGCCCTCAGTGAATAATTTCCCTTTAAAGACTTTCCGAACCACTCATAACAGGCGCGATGAGTAGTAGATCCCAAGCCATATATGTGGTTAATTTGGTCTGCTGCCTGACGTGCTGTGGATTCTTTAATGAATTCTTGAAGAATGCCGTGCTGAAAACGGCCATGAGGTAGATCTGGCATTGAGTTCGGAAGATTGGATGGATAACGAATTACAAGAAGAGTCTTAACCTGTGTCTGCGTGCGAACGGTAGACAAGTGTGATAGGATTACGAAATCAGCAATCAACATTGGCTAGTGCGTTTACAAGGGGAAGGGTAAAAAAAATTTCGAAGTGTGAAGAGACTTTTTTTCCAACCTAATATAACGTGGAGCAGAAAAAAGAGATTGAGGTGGTAAATGATATTTAGTATGACACAAGAGGTTTGTCTGGGGTGTGGTGCACGAACAGAGTCGAAAGGACAGGCTTGTATGGCTCAGTCGCGATTCGAACTTGAAGCTAATCAGTGATGCGTGCAAGAACAGAGCCACGAGACGAATGCGTCGCTTCCAGATCGGAAGTACCTACCCCGATCTATTATAAAAACCACTAAAGAAACAGTCGCTCCAAAACGAGATATCAGGAACGCACAATATCCAGGGAACCGCAGGGTCAAACAATTGCCTGCGAACGATTAACAAAGGCCTAGAAGTTGTAAGGACCGACAGAGCAGCGGTCCACTCCATACGCAGACTGGGCACAAAAGCACACACATCCTCACTACGACACGCCTAAAACTCGCATCAGTGAGGCGACGAAGCAGTGCTTCGCCTCTCGTTCATCGGTTAAAAGTACAGCGAGTTTTTTTCTGCGAGAATTAGGACACAGTCGCACTTTTTCTGGTCGCACTGATATCTCAGCGAACTGGAGATCTGCAGAAATGTCTGCAAGGAAAGCAAGGAGGTGGCTACAGATTGAACACCAGTACAAAGGACACGCGCTTCGTTTTCGCAATCACTTCGTGGAAGAAGCGGATTTCTGTGGTTTTTTGCTGACAGACACTCATCGTTACGTCCAGAAGCTCTCATGCTTTATACCTAACCCACTTATTGTTCTTCTTCAGCTGCCTCAGATCAAAGCGGGTTCCGCCTGCCTTGAACGTAAATGCCACTTTTTCTCTCATTGGATTGATCGAGATGAGGACCAGATGCTTTCAGATCACTGCGTAAGAGCCTCATCTCTCATGGGTCTTTCAACCTAACCACTTCAACTCCTGGCCGCTGTTGAAGCTTTTGGGTAGGAACTTCGCTTCATGCTCTCGTCTAGGGTCCTCTACCACTGTGGAATCCCTATGATTTCTCTATCTGCAAAGTTTTCATAGCCATTGCTAACCTTGCTTTAAAAAAGTTAGATGTCCGCTTCCCCAAATCCTTCGTTTCTTAATCTGTAGCTGTAGAAGGATAAGAGGATTAAGGTAAAAACATGCGAAAATGTGATCGCCATCCCTATGAGGGATGGGAAACAAATTCTAGTTCTAGGGTATCGTAGAAGCCGTATTAAATGCGGAATTGGCCTATGCAACGACTTGCGGTGGCCAGTGGGTAAAGGAGCCAGTGTTTTGTCCTTCTCAAAGAAGCCTAATACCAATCAACCGAGGTATAGGAGCCTTTGATTGACTTGGGTAAGACACCGATTTTGAACCGATTCAGCGCCTTTTTCGACTGCTCTGCGCGCAGTGAAAACTGTAGAAGATAAAGGATAAAGAAGAGTCTTGACCAATCCTTTTTGCGATGCACCAATCCATTTCTATGGGATGTAGTGGAGGCGAATGCGTATTTGGCCTATACAATCAGTTGCGTGGCCTGCCAATAAACAAATCAATGCTTTAACCTTCCGAAGCAAGTCTGGAGCGATTCTCCGTCCTCGAAGGGGTGAAAGGCTGGCCTGAGCGGGAAATCCAGACCAGGTTAAGAAAACTTGGATTATGTACATGGAATCTGGAGCCTTCTACGACTGCCCTTAAACGCCACCCGGGAGGCCACAGTGGTTAATAAGTCAGGAATGCTTGAACACTCCCTATTCCTCTCTTAACCTTCGTCTTAGCTAGGAGATGGTTGCGAAGAAGTTTGACCATTCTAGGACCTAAATCGGGAGCGTGTAGGTGTAGATTACTCTGCATAGCGCAGATTTTAAACTGGTCCCGCGCTGGAAAACAACATTTTGTGTCCCTAGCCCTTCATAGGCAGACTATTCCAATTAACCGACAGTAGGAAGGGCGTCTAGGCTAACTTGCTTGTGAACCGAACCCGAATTCCATACGTGGTCCATGTTGCTCCTGCCAGCTATGTACGCCACATATGCCCGAGCTTTTGAGCAAGTCCATGTGCTTTTAATTTTACCCTTAAATAAGAAAAAATGTGACTCGATCAGCTGAGAAACGATAAGGTACAAGGCAAACATGTCCTCTACTTCTTAAAGGATAAAGGATAAAAGACGGCGTATTGAATCCTCTTTGGGATGGGCCAGAATGCATTCTACTTCTACGGGATGTCGTGGGGGCAAGTTGAATGCGTATTTGGCCATACAATGACTTGCGGTGGCTAGCCGATGAACAAGTCAGCGCTTTATCCTTCCCAGACAAGTCTGGTACCAATTCACCGACCCCGGAGGGATGGAAGGCTTGGTTGGCCTGGGCGGGAAATCCGAACCAGGAACCTGGTATCGAGTGCGGGCGACAGCCGGAGTCCTCTATCTGCGCTCTATGCGTCTCTCTACTTCTTATGAAACCAAGTGGATAGCAACCTTGTGTCTTAATGAGCAAGCATACACACCTATCACCAAGTTCGGCGGCCTTAAAACCGGATCATTCTGCTGTTATACTACATACGCTTAATGAAAGAGACTCAGAACGAGATCAATTTCTATGCGGTTCAACAGAGCAATCTCCGACGTCCTACACGTTTTGGAGGAAAAGAATTTGTCGCCGCCAAAAGACACACTACTGGCGCGTCCACAACCACACCTTGCAGACTGGGCTTAAAGCAGAATTTGCTGCTAATCCGTTCTACGCTCTGAAGAAATATAGTATAAAAGCTCAGGTAGAGATCAATATAGAAGGTTCTAGCAACCCTCCACTCACCCAGAACATCGAGTTTAAACATAAAACAAATAGAGTTTCGGCGGAAATCGGTAGTCAGATTGCACCCATCAACATCATTAGAGTCCTTACGAATAAGACTTGTATATTGAGGCGAAGCCACTATCTCTCAGCAGCATGGTATAAACTTTTACCTGCTCACTGTAGGAATTAGAGGAAGATTAGTATCCTGCATCTGATAAACACACCTCTTTTTTAGAAAGCATACTCCTATTTTGCATATTTGTAAACGTGACTTCTCAAGAATCAAGAAGTGAGCCATGCGAAATCTCAAGGCGTTAATCCTTGCCGAATTCCTTGATGGGTTGAACGATTAAATCTACAAACTTGTCAATGCATGTAGAAATTGAATTCTTTACAGCAACACATCCAGAATTAAGGATAAACGCCAGCGTTCGTTTCTATCGTGGGATGCGCCACCCATTCTGCTTCTACGGGATATCGTGGATACAGTTGAATTCGTGTTCCGTCTATACAATCACGTGCGATGAAGGCAATGCTTTATCCTTGCCAGACAAGTTGGCATCCAGTTTACCGATCCCGGAGGCATGCAAAGGGTGTTGCTCTGAGCGGAAACCGGTGAGCCATGAATCTATTCGAGGTACTGGGAACCTCCTTTGACTGCGCTACACACGCTCACAATAAACATGATAATAATATGTACTATTTCACGTCGAATGGGATGCTTTGAATCGAACTGGACGCTCTGCTAAGCAAGCTTGACGCTTTCGAAATCAAATTGAACGCCTTTCAAATCAAAGCGAGCGTCTTCCAGATTCAACTGAAGACTCTCCCACAGCTTCATAATAAATTTTTGTTCAAGAGCAATGTATTAAGCATTCTTTGAAATTTTTAAACTACCTGCCCCAGTTAGTGAATAAACTGTTTAAAATTTGTTGAAATTTAATTTTTTAAGAAAAATAATAAATTCAATTTTATTTTAGAGCGCAATAGAGCGCAGTAATAAGTTAAGTGTTTCTGTTAAAAGAGGAAATCACGGCATGCACTAGTCTAGCTCGTGATTTTTATCCTATTGATAGTGAAAGTGCTGCTTCCTTGAAACAGGGGTACGAGGGAATATGTGTTTATGATAACTAATCTTACCTGCATCTGCATCGTTTGCATGTGTACCGTTAGCTGTACCGTTTGTATCTGTGCTACTCCATGAAAACAGAATTTTTGCTGGAAATCGGATAAAATCGTTACAATACAGAGGTGTGCGCGGCGCAATCTTTTGTTTTAACTGTTTAATGATTGCTGGTTTCCTGCGATTTTAAACAAATTCAATGCATTATGTTTCCTATATAGCAATTTTTACAAAATTTGAAGCACTGCGTTCACTTTTGAATTTAGACGAGAAGATTTGGAAGATGAATTTAACAACATTTCAGAAAAAGTCGTTCTAAATTTCCCATAGACAAAAAATTATCCCTACCTTGTTGAAAAGCCTCCAGTTTAATCTGAGACCGCTCGTCTTCACTTGAAAGATATGCAGTTTGATTTCAAAAACGGGAAGCTTGCTGAGAAGAGTATCCAATTTGGATTGAAAAGTGTTCAGTTTGAATTGAAAATTGTCAACTTTGAGGTGAAGATGGTGTAAATTAAACGTGCGAAAAATTCAAGAAGTGGTGCCCAAGAGTCA
Organism: Heligmosomoides polygyrus polygyrus; assembly: GCA_947396885.1. Lineage (NCBI taxonomy): Eukaryota > Metazoa > Nematoda > Chromadorea > Rhabditida > Heligmosomidae > Heligmosomoides > Heligmosomoides polygyrus. The sequence continues at coordinate 28,212,684 of OX377202.1, forward strand.
CCCTGTTCTTCTCTCAACTCATATAGGCTTGTGGTTCAGAACATGATCAAGTGATTGATCAGCAGTAGGATTGCTGCTAATTCTCGTTGTCGTTCTATTCTGTAGAATAATGGGACTGCCAAGGAGTACGAAGGAACGTGGACGGCAGTGGCCATAAGGCACTCATGAAAGCAACCAGCTGTTGGTGTTTGTCACGCCCCAGCGGCATACCAGTGGAAGCAGAATTCGAAGTAGAGAGGCAGCGTAGCTGACAATGCAGACCTCCAAGGGCATACGACGGCACAATGGTGGCGATTCTCACCTCTATCAGACTTTTTGGGGCTATACTTATACGTGCTCTTATCGCCGTGCGTTATCAGCGCTATACATAATCTTGGACTGCGTGCGTTTTCGACCGCATTGAAACCGAGTGCACCTTGGACTGGGTCGTCGTAAGCGAGCAACGACCAGTGTCAAGAGAATGCCAAGCCGAATCAAGCGAGCTGCAAGTGATATAGAGTCTATTCAGTCTGCTCTGGATGCTATGTGGGTGGTCTGAAGCGTGCAGACCTCACTGGCGCCTGTTTACGGCGATAGATAAAGCATATTATGGCGCACACTATAGCATTAAGGATCACTCACTAGCACCTGCTTCTTGCGTTAAATATTTACATCTACATATTTAGTATGTGGTCTCAAATTTCAAAAAGAAATCCTCGAATGCAAGATACGGTGAACTACAGGATCTACTCAGTGTAGTTAGCCACGAGTCTCTTGAAGCGGCTCGTTGTTAAAGTTCGCCTTTAAGTTTTTCTCGAGAAATATGCAGAGGACTTACTATTAGGGGGGTGGGGGGCGGGGCAAAAGTAATGAGACTCTCCATGCCGTGCCCATATATCTCGTGACTGCAGTCTGGTTTCGTGATTATCGTATTTGTATGCTTGTATGCTACCTACTGAAGACCACGTGAGAAGTTACCACTTCCGCCCTTTCCAGAAGCATGCCAAAACCGCAGTCTGTCTCATGCCGAAACCCCAGCCTGACGAGTCGACCTGTGTCGCGCAAATCTCGCCCAATTCCCAACCCCGAGCAGCCTGGACTCAATCTTAACGCAGGATGAGAAGTACGTCTTCTACCTTAACCCTGCCAAGCAGCCATCTGGGCGAGGCTTGTTGACCCGTCACCGACCTTCGTTCGGCGAGATGTTCACAGCGAGAAGCACCTTCAGAGCTTTTGGGTCTATGACCATGGACCGGTATACTGAAGCTGTTTACCAAAAACACGACGATGGACTCCAATGCCATGGTGAACGAAATAGAAGAGATTGCCCTGCGACTCGAACTTATTCGGTCTCAGCGCTTCAAAAAGGTCCTCCTCTTGACAACGCCGCCCCCCATCGGGCAAAAGTGACCACGGATAAGCTTGCTCAGCTGGGCTACGTTCACATGCTTCACCCACCGTGTTCGCCGGACATCTCTCCATGCGACTACCACCACTTCTTGGGCCTACGGGACTTCCTGGTCGGAAGGGACACAAGAACCCAAGCAGTCCTTGACAACCATATCGAGCAGTTGATCAACACCAGGCCCAAGCAGTTCTGGAAGGATGGTATCAGGAAGTTGGCTGAGCGATGGCAGCAAGTCATTGACCTTAATGGCATACACATTCCTTAGCATCGTTGATGTGTAATTGAGTTATAAAGAGATAAAGAATTTTTTCAAATTGTCTCATTACTTTTGCCCCCCCCCTCCCTAATAGACAACAGATAGATCTTATACTCATGATTTCTTCTTCTTCAGGAAATTGAGCGGTACCAAGTTACCTACCCCGGATCGATGGAATGCTTGACTGGCCTAGGCTTATAGGACGCGAGCCAAGAACTTTGACTAGGGATGGACGGGACGGACGGCGTCTTCTACGCCTGCCACGAGCCTTATAGGAAATTTGAACAACATTCCTAATTAAATAATTTTAAAAGCAGTATGGGAAATTTAGAAGAGAACCTTCCCTCTGAACAGTAGTGGGAAAGAAGCTAAGTCGAAGACAGAGTAGCAGAAGGAGGTGCTACTTCTAGGGGACTAGAAGAGGAGATGGCATGTAAGAGGTACAAGATGAGAGTGAAGCTTCTGAGGAGACAGGGAACCATCTGCGACAGGAACTATTTAAAAGCCGAATCGATCGAACTCACGACAGCGCAGATGTGCAGCGGACGTTCTCTAACGTCGGCCATCAAAGATCGAGCAAAGTCTAGCAGGAGCAGCACGAGAGACTGTCCGTTGTCGATGTGGCGCCAGAAATTCTCGTCGAATTCACGCAATTCGTCGATCCCATTTCGACAGCGGCGTCAATCACCAGTGCAGTCCTTGTCTGGACTGCGCTGATTCGTGCTCTCTGAAGAGCTCAAAGTAGCGTGGAGAGCGCGTCAAATCAAATGTTCTACACAATCTCTATTGTTTGGTGGGGTAATTTCCTCAGTGGCGGAGCCTCGTTCCTCAGCCAAATATTGCACGACATCTCTCGGCACCATGCCTTAATCGACCCATAGCTGTTTTCGATGTTGTAGCCTCCAGATGCTTCGGCTTCGTAATGATTTGTGTGTGGTCGATGTGCTGAATCCTCTCCGAAACCCTGCTTGTACGCATGGTTGTTCTTCGTTTAGCGTTCTGCCTATCCTGTTCAGAATGACGACCAGCTTCAGACTGCGGACTGCATGCCGATCAGTTGCCAATATCGTGTAGGTCTCCGTTATTGTATAAGAAGACGATCTTGCTGGTCTTCGATTGAGACGGAATTTCGCACTCCGACAGGCAGCGTTTAGAGAGCAGCCAGTGTGGTGGTGAAGTCTGCCGTTGGGTTCTTTAGGTACTCGGTTCTGAGCGTATCTCTCTCAACAGTGTGATCGACTCTAGGATGCTCCTGAAACGGAGAAAAGGAGGGATAGAAAGGATTACACTAGGCAATAAGGTGAAAGTATAAAGTACGGCTTTTTGCGATGCAGTACGTATTCTATTAGGTTGTAACGAAATAAATGGCACTGAACCACTGTAAATTTAAACAGTTAATATCTCGGCTTGTAGGCAAGTTTATCAATTGAAATAAAAACCTTCTGATTCCACACATCTTTGCCAACGTGACACAAGCTTTTTTATCCCAGTAGCATAAAAATCAGAAGTTCTGGAATTGACGAAATCTTCAAAGGCACTTTCGGCATCCTGTTGGTATTTGAATATTTTCCCTACCAAGAAGTCGCCAAGATGCTTGAAGAAATGGTAGTCTGTTGGGGAGAGGTCGGGAGAAAACGGAGGATGTGGTAGAGTTTCAATGCTCAGCTCATTCAATTTCTGCAACGTCATTCGTGCTACATGGGGGCGAGCATTGTCGTGCAGAAGGAGAACTCGCCTTCGGTTTACCAAGGCCGGCCGGATATCCTTCAACTTTTCATCATTTCTTCAATTTCAATGCAGTACTTCTCTGCCGTGATGGATTCACCGGGAGGGAGGAAGCTGTAGTGAACAATTCCCAGCGAACACCACCATACTGTCACCATTACTTTCTTTTGGTGCAATTCCGGCTTCGCAAAAACCTTGGGGCTCTCATCGCTGTCCACCCACTGTGCCGATCGTCGCCTGTTGTCGTACATTATCCATTTCTCGTCACAGGTTTCGATGCGATCAAGGAATGGGTCCGTTTCGTTCCGTAGAAGCAGTGCGGACGAGATCTCATATCGTCGGTTTCTTTGCTCCTCAGACAGCTCGTGAGGCACCCATCTTTCCAGCTTTTTGGTCTTTCCAATTTCCTTCAGATGCCGGGCAGCTGTGTTGTGACTGACGCCAAGAACCTTCGCTATCTCCCTGGTGCCTTTGTGTGGATCCTCCTCTACCACATCTCTCAGCCTGTCCTCATCAACATCACTATGCCTCCCACGACCTTCATTTTCTTCCAAGCTCGCATCTCCATTCCGAAACTTCTGATACCAACGATACGCCGTCCGAATTGTGGAACATCCTTGACCGAATGCGGCGCTGATCTTCTCGTCCGCCTCCTTAGCTGTAGTGCCCAGCTTGGATTCATACAAGTAAATGCCTCGGATCACCCTTTTGTCCATCTGCAAAAAAGTCAATAAAACTCTGAAGTTTTCCCACTTTTACATAGAAAATTTGGTACTCTCCGGTAGAGCAAAGTTTGCGCTTCTAAATGATATGCCACGTGTTACGGTTTGTTCTTGATCAAACGCGTAAAGACGCGCCAAAAAATGGCGCGAGCCAGTGCCATTTAATTCGTTACAACCTAATACTTCTACGGGATATCTTGGAGGCAGTAAGAGTAGATATTGGACCCGTACAATGACAAGAGTACCCAGCTGATGAACAAATCAGTGTTCTACCCTTCTAAAGCCAGGCAAGTCTGCTATCACTTCGTCGAATTTAGCGGGATGGCGGCTTGGTTACCCTGAAGTGCAGGAAAGATTCGCGCTACCACCACAAGTGGAATTTCGGTATCGAATTGGAGGTACCTTTAGCAGAAAATACAGTTAGCTCCACTATACATATATGGAAGGGCTAGTCTCGCCGTTCCTCCAACTGTCCGTCCTCATAATCTGATACTTGGAGGAAGGGCACGACGTCTCGACTGGCATTACTGATCTCTATTAGGTTGTCCGGAAAGTTCTCAGCGTTTTATTTATTTATTTATTTATTTATTTATTTATTGTGAGTGTCAATTGACACAATTGACACAGCGAAACAGGCAAAAAACACAAACATAAAGAAGGTAAGAACAAGACTTAAAACAGTAATCCTGATAACTAGGAACGAAAAAAAGAAGAAGTGAGCGCATCTTACGTCAAAAGAATAAACAGTAATTAAGATACTAAGCTCAGCATGTTCCTTGAAGGTGGCATAACTTAGAGACCTAACGGTAGAGTGGAGAACACGATTGAAATTTGAGCGAGATCTGAGACTGAAAAACTTTGACCTGATCAAATACTTGGCATTTGCAGTACATAGTAAGCTTTATCTCAGCACCTCTGATATGAGAGGGCTTGATTGAAGAACTGAGAGATAGGCAGATTAGATAAGCCTTTAATACCATTAAGAGGTCAAACTTTTCCTTCTCCATTCCAGAGACAAGACCCACCGATTCATTTCTAACGCTGAAATTTGGAATTTCGGAATGGGAGAGCATGTAACATCGACGAAATAATTTTCGCGCAAAAGACTTTTGGACCCTTTCTAACGCCAGAATATCCTTCTTCTTATAGCGGCTGAAAATAGTAGTATTGGTCTCAAGAACAGGACGAATGTAGAGTTTAAAAGCCTTGAGTGGGATATGAAGACCCCTAGTGTGAAGAGCTTAAAAAATGTTGTAAACTCTGCGGAATCCCTTGTTCAGTATGAATTTATAGTGGGAATCAAAATTCAACTTGCTATCACAAGTGACACCTAAATCCTTGACATCACTAACCATCTTGAGTGGGCATCCCCTAAAGGTGTATGTGGGCATTACTTACCAATGCCCATAACACAAGCCTTCGCGCAAGACAAAGGGAGGCCGTTGCGAGATGACCATTCACCAACTTTATCCTTATCTCGCTATCTAACTATATATTTATCTCGCTCGCTCGCTGAATTATAGCATCAGAGCAATACCGGAGGTGGCCAAAAATTTTGACATCATCAGCATACATTCAACAAGTGAGATCAAGATCACGAAACGAGAGGTAGATCTGCTGTGAAGATGTTGAACAGTATGGGTGAGAGCATTCCGCCCTGTGGGACACCACACGTGACAGAATGAACCGAGGAGAGAGGATTACCAACAAGAACCTGGTAACATCTATTGCTAATAAATAATTTTGTGTTACTATTAAGTAAAAATTCAACCTGCATTGCGCACTAATGCTAATTCCTGTACAAAATTTTTCGCACCATCTGACTGAACATTTTTCTTCAACGCTGTTTTATATTTCTGTTCTTGAAGAACTTATTGAAGTATGTCGAAGAAGCAGTTCCGAACGATATTTTATTTTAACTTCAAATTGGGACAATCCGCAGCCGAGACAGCTCTACAAACCAATCGAGTGTAGGGGCCTAATAGTGTTGGAGTGTTGTGCACCTGTGGTTCAGAAAATTTCGGACCGGAGATTTCAGCCTCAAAGATGACCCCCGTAGCGGTCGACCTAGAGCAGTCCCGGACGACGAGTTGAAGAGATTGGTGGCAGCTGAACCATCCCAATCAGTTCGCAGATCGCGAAAGAGCTAGAAGTCAGTAATACTGATGTTGCGGATGCTTTGAAACACCTTGGCAAGGTGAAGAAGCTCGAAAAGTGGGTGCCCCACGAGTTGAGTGAGCCGCAAAAGTTGCCACGCTTCGAGATTTGTTCTTCTCTACTCTTACGCAACAAAACTGACCCGTTTTGGATCGAGTCATCACTTGTGATGAAAAGTGGATCCTGTATGATGACTGGAAACGTTCCGGACAGTGGCTGGACGTCGACGAATCCCCTTAGGCATTTCCCAAAGGCGAACCTCCACCAAAAAAGGTAATGGTCACAGTGTGGTGGTTGGCAGCTGGTGTCATCCATTACAACTGTTTGGCTCCAGGACAAACGATCACAGCAGAGGCCTACTGTAAGGAAATCGACGAAATGCACCGCAAATTGCGTCAACTTCAGCCAGCATTGGTCACCAGAAGAGGCCCGATTCTTTTGCACGACAGCGCCTGCCCACACGTTTCAAAAATCACTATTCGAAAGTTTAACGAATTAAGGGTTGAAGTTCTGCTTCACCCGCCATATTCCCCAGACCTCTCACCAACCGACTACCACCTTCTTAAACACTTTCAGAACCTTCTCGCTGGTAAAACCTTCACCAAGCCAAAACGGCTTTCGTGGGTTTTGTCGAATCTGGACCACCTAATTCTTTCGCTGATATGATACGATAGGTCGACTGGTGGCCCGTTGGCAGAGGTGTGCTGATTTCGACCAAAATCCGGTGAGATTGGAGAAAGTTATGGTAGCTCAAAGTAAAGTACTCAAAATACTGAGAACTTTCCGGACAACCTGTTAGTATTAACTTTCCTTGTTGGGAGTAACGTGATAATAATTACCGGATGGAAACACACAACAACTAAAAAATATCGATAGCCCATCCATTATTGATCGATCTCATCGATTTCTCTCCGCGATCAACAGCTTGCGGTCAGAATCATATGAATAGGATGGCTAGGTTGAGCAGGTTTAACAACGATTGAGGAATATCGATCTGACTGATATTGCTGATAGATTTTTTCGACGTTTTGCCGCAACTGACTGTTTGATGAGAGAATTGCATGAATAAGCTGTTTCAGTTATGTTCTATTTCATGACGTTCTACTGCACCTCAAGACCTGAGGTGGCTTGAGCCTAAAAGCTTCGTTCTTAATCGAAAAATGTTGTGACTACTTTTTCTTAAATTTTTAAGTTAAGCTCGCCATCAAACTGCTATGTAATTCCGTCGCGAACTTTAACAAGTAAAATGCTGTGTCATCAAAATTGCAAAATAAAGGATAGGAAAAGCAAGGCGTGAAAGTTGGTACTTTTTTATTTGCAAAATTCAACTTGGCATGTAAACTGCCACGACACGACGGGAATTTGCTTTGTGCGATCTACGACAAGCGATACGACGACATCTGATTCATTGTGTTCTTTGCTGGGTCGAGATGCTGCAGAACTGTAGCGTCACCTCTGTACTGCACGTCGTCCCACTGATCATCGAGTTGTTCAGTTGGATGTCGAGGCGAAATATGATGCGGATGAATAAAGGAGATGACACCATGTGGTGGCCTCCTCGAAAACTTTCGTTTGTAAGCGTTTTTCTTCGTTCGATGCATTGTCTGCAGTTTTTCTTCATACAGGCAATCTGTCATCTTGTTGTTGGTCGATTTCCTTAAGAGCACGCCAGGAGTATCTCCGTTCGTCTTTGCCTTGTACCACAGTGATGCGGTGGATCCTCTTCGTGCAGGGGACACAGATAGCCGCATGTCTTCTGTTCCTGGCGAAGTCTGATCAACCACGAACGTTCGTGGTCTATCGTTTTTTTCTGATATTTTGCGGAGGCAAATCAGCTATACTTTCTATTAAGGTGAGGTGTCAGCGAAGCGCAGTGCGCGGCCGCCCCACATAATTTTCGGCAGAGTGGCCTAATCGTAAGTGGCCTACATGCACGTAATTAAGGAGGCTTTCTATCACCTGCGGGAAGCAGACTACATCGTCCTCACGATTCCTAGCTGTGCGACGCTCATCGCATTATGTTCATCATTTCCTAAAGTCCTACTCCCCACATTCAGAAGTTAGACGCCACACATCCTGTTTTTTTTGTAACGAAGAGCATCAGACTCATGACCGTTTGGAACAGTTTAGGAAGTGGCATTGTTTGAACACAGAAGTTCTTTAAAAAAACTCCGAATGCTAGCTAGGTTCGCAGCTGTTAAAGAAAAATAGAGCACTATTCCACATGATCTGCGAGACATGAAGTCCTTTGCAGGAGTGACAAAAGTGGCAAAAGTTCAGGCCGATTGCTTTTTAGAAGTCATTGTTCTAACAGTCAGTGAGTGATGCTTCATTCGTGACACTGATGTCAGCAGAAGCATGACCCTGAGACAACTGGGGTGTCGCCTAGACTTGCTAACATGTAGAAAGCCTTTGTTTCTCATATTTGGAGGTGCTGCTGCTAATGGTGGATGGCCCCTAGTAAGGAGGGTTAGATTAGAAGAGGGTCTCCGACGGCGCCACAAATTCTCGCCAAATCTCGTAACCCTTCAGTGGAGCAGACCCGGGTGTCAATCAGTGGGACGGTTGGCTAGTTTAGTGCTTTTATTATCAACCCGTACTTCGAGCCATTTTTTGCAATGCGACAAGGAGACAGGCTGATAAGCATATCGGTATGTACTTTAGAACGTCACGTCCTAACGGCCTACCCTGCAATCAGAGTTCAATTGCTTTAGAAGCTTACGGGTCCAATGCCTAGTCCTACTGCCATTAGGTCGTACCCAATGTTCATTCAAATGCCAAAGAAGAAGAAAGAATTCGTTTGGGCTAACTGTTTTACGGCCTGCGGTAAGAAATATTACATTTTGTATATCAACATTAACGAAAAATGGTATGATTTTTGTTGAAAACGATTTGGCTGCTAGTGCTCATGGGCAATCAGATAACAGTTTCCATGCATCTCCTCTTGCACACGGTAAGACTTGCCAGCTGACAGCTGCCAAAGAATTTCGAATAAAAACACTCCACTCCAGTTTTTGTGCGGCTGAACATGACGTAGGGTTATTTGGAGTTGCCGCTCGGAGAGGTGGTAACCAGGGATGTGCGGAAATTTTCTGGAAAAAGCGGAAGACGAAATGGGGAAACGGGAACGCTCAAAAATGTCCGGAAACCGGAAACGCGGAAACGGAAGTGACACATATTTGCCATTCCTTAAAAGTGCATCTGAAACGGCGTCAGAGGCGGCTTCTATTGCACGTTTTTTCTTGCTCAGAACTTTGCAAGCAGCAGAACTTTCCACAGATTAATGCTCATCGTCATCATAACGTAACATAACATAACGAAACTTGAATTCATAATATTGTTATGGTAACCTTTTAACTATGGACAGAGCAATAAACGAAAACAAATTCAGGGTCCTTTCTCACTATTTCTCACTATTTCAGCACGCAGTCTCTTCGCTGTTTCCATATCTAGTCTCTGCGACCGTTTTGGCTGACTTTTTGTTGCTGATTTTTCGAACAGTAGACTTAACCGACCTAACCCCTTTAGGTCACTTACAGGGGTGTGCGTTTACCGGTTAACGAATTACCGGTTTAACGGATTTACCGGCATTTCCGCGACAAATTCTTTTAACGAAAATTTCCGGTAAATTTTCAAATCTACAGGAAAATTTAACAACTTTTTTCATGCAAAATCATGTTCCTATCCATCAAATGGAGAAGGAAACACACTACCGATCTCAGTTTAGAAGTGATCGCTTCTATCTTCACTGACAACTTGCCATTAGCGTTCGTGGTCCATAACCTCATTAAAACATCCATGCCCATATTAGGAGATGGAGATGGTGGGCTCCAGTGAGAAAGCGCTTTCCACTAGAATAGTACCTCGCGCTGACATTCCCCACACGACATGACACAATTTGGACTAGAGGTATTGAAGCTCTCAGAATAAACGATCACCAGAGGAATAAGAAGATGATACGCTCATGTCTTGTTCCCGTAATCTAGTCCAAGATGTAAGGCATCGGAATGTACTCCGCTAGTCTACCTGATCTGGCGGACTCTTAGACCTCGTGCACACTTCCCGCCGCGACGATGGAATCCCGGCGACGAATTTTGCAGAGCGACGCGAAAGAATTTGAATCTCTCTGCGCTCATTGCATCGCCCATCGCCCTGCAAGGAAGCGCGACGGCGATCCGTCTAGTACCAACGCTAAACACCGCGCGCGGAGCGAAAAAGTATGTCATGCCTGCGATGGACGCGGGAAGCCATCGCGCATGCCGATCGCCACTGTTACGGCGGCTGCGGCAAAGTTTCCTTTGGCTGTTCAACCGGGTGCGGCGGAATGGCCATGACTGAGCGCCGCGATGGCATCGCGGCGATGGAAGTATGCCCCGGCCTTAAGCTCTTTCCCATATAAGAAGAGAAAGAAATTCGCTAACATGTCACATTTCGTTCTTTGTTCTGAAGTGTCTGGCTTTGCTCCAAAGTACAGCTTAATAGTTCAAAAAAGTGGTAGCATAAGGTGTAAATCATTCCTTCACCGAATGAAACAATGATAATTGTGATAATTTCAAAAAGCAGTTAAACCGTTAATCCAAAAATAAATATTTATTTATTTGTTTGCACATAAATGTGCGCACAATTCTAAGATAGAAGGAAATCAAGGACACCGCATGATGAGTTCATAACATGGTTTAAAAAAAAGAAACCTCGGCAAATCAAAGTGCAACAGTGTGACGTACTATAATGTTTGCAAGAGAGGGAAAAATTGAATAGGGAAACAAGGACTAAAATACTCTGGGGCTGATTAGTGGAGCTCTTGATGGAGAAGAGAAGTAGCCCGCCAAACACTGCAAGTCGCTATCAAAGCACGGCTCCGGATAGCAGCTTAGTAGGTCCGTCAACTCCATCACTCCATCAACACCCGCATAACTCCTGCTGTAGGAAGAGGAAGAAATCGAAGGCTATATTCGATTATAGGAAATATAGTAATATTCGATTGAATGTCGGTTGTTCCAGAAATGTTTTTGAGTTTAATTAAGCTGTTTTAGAGTTTAAATTAAGTTTCTATTTCTATTTCTTTTTCAAGGCACTCACGATATAGATCATTACACTTGTGCATTGTTAGGCTTCCGCTTGCTTTGTTTGCTTTAGGATGACGTATGTATGATAAAATGAAGATGACATGGTTTTTCTAAACGTGACGATGTTTTGATGAAAAGCTTTACGCTTTTTTTACATAACCGCCGCTTAAAACGTTGTTTTTAAGGTACTATTAAATTTTATAAAAATTAACGGATTTACCGAATTTACCGGGATTTACCGGCGAATTTCCGCCTTAAAAATTTGCGGCAAAAAAATTACCAGTGGCAAGTCAGCGCACACCCCTGGTCACTTACATACCAGCGTTTATATACTCACTCGGGTGAAGTCTAAAACTGGAGTAGCCACCTAGATGATTTACCGATCATGAAGGAAGATGAAGATGATCATGAAGATCAAGATTTACCTCTCAACATTTTTAGAAGCCTGTGGCATCATGGACGACGTGATGACTGCACAGATATCTGCATATTCAAGATTAGCAGTTAAATTGTATTCACCAAAACTAGCACTCAGAATTCATTCTTGGATCTAAGATGATAACTGGATGACTGATTAGTCATGGGAAGTCAACGAGGAATATTGTGCCAGCCTAGAAGCTCCCCGATATGAAAGTAACACAGCTGGACAGTTCCTAGATGGTTCTCGAAGTAAAAGATTTGTTTCAGAATTCAATAAGTCACCCCGGTCAAACCAAATAACGGCCCTTGGTAGATATTCGTGACGCTTCATAAAAAATGAGATGCACAACTCCATATGGATGAATATCACATCTAATGAAATTAAAAATTGAAATTTACCCTTCCATCAGGAGCACTGATGCAATCTTGGATCAGACAAGTGCATGGCACAACCTTCACCCCTTGTTTTATGATACTGCGCTATATGCTTAGAAAGTTTTTGTAGCTATTTGTTAGGGTGTCTAGAAAGTATCTGCAGAAATACGAAATTTTTTCAAAATAACACAAATTTTTATCAACATTTTATTAATCAACTAAGTCACTTCCGTCAACATCGACCACTCTCCGCCAACGTTCCACAAGAATTCGAATTCCTCGGGCGTAGAAATCCGGCGACTTGGAGGCGAAAAAAGATCGGAGGTCATTTTCGAGGTGGTCACGATCTTCATAACGCTCTCCTTTCAGATGATGCTGAAGTGATGAAAAAGGTAGCTTCCCATCCGAGTTCCAGAATTTTCTGAGAAGTCGTCTTCGCGATGTGTGGGAGCGCGTTATCGTGCAGCAAGCGAACTTTGCCGAGCCTGGGCTGTTCCTTGCGCATCTTGTCGGCCAGTCTCTGCAGTTGGGTAGCGTAGACCTCGGCAGTGGCAGTCGTGCTGTCAGACAGCAGCTCGAAGTGGTAGATCCCATAAACTCCCCACCAGACGCTCAGTATGACTTTCTTCGCATGAATTTCACCTTTTACGAAAGATTTCGGCACTTCATCTCGTTGGCACCACGCACGTTTACGAGCGTGGCTGACGTAGAGGATCCATTCTTCATCTCCTGTGACGATGGTGTCCAGCCAATTGAAGGTGCGACTTCGGGAGAGCAGCTGAGTGCATACGTCCAGACGTCTTCACCGGTTGTCGTCGGTCAGTTCGTGTGGGAGCCACTGACCGAGCTTTTTAACCAGTCCATTGTACATGGTGGATCGGGAACAGCCAAGAGCAGCAGCAAATCAACGCACACCTTTACATGGATGCTGCAGTTTCCCCAATCCATTCAAAGATATCGTCGTCGGTCGACCAGAGCGAGGCTCATCTTCAAGACTCTTGTTCCCGCTTCTGAAGCGTTCGAACCAGCAATACACAGACCGTACAGAATGAGCTTCAGCGACGAATATACGACACAAGTTTCGATAGGCTTCTACAGTGGAGTGCCCAGATTTAAACTCGTATAGGAGTACGTGTCTAGTATGGGTAGACAATTCGCTCATCGTAAGTGAAATAGGCAAGGAAGAGGGAGCCGAATATGTTATGCAGATACAGCGGGATAGTCTGTTTATATAGCACTTATGCTGAAATCTTCAGAACATTCTAGAAAAAATCTGGAACATTGCCAAGTTTTCTGCATATACTTTCTGGATACCGTAGTAGATGTACGCTACCGAAAGTAACCCAAAGAGGAATCGTCACTCATTTAGAGAGCAGTTTGAGCACCGAGAAAATGTCACCACCAGGCAGCCACAGCAAGAATAGCATTAGTTATGTATGCAACTTTCTGCCAATTGATACTTCTCTAACATGTACGTAAGTCGTTAGGCACCCTTAATGGCCAGCTGCAAAGTGCTCTTGTAATTGTGAAATAGCGCTCAAAGGATAAGGTGACTCAGATGCGATTCTGCCTTCACCACTACAGCATATATAGGAGTCGCAGAATGTTGTGTCGCTAACAGATCGCTACTTGTCTACTCCATATCCTCTACATTCAATCTCAACACTTCAATATATGATATGATGTGCACACTGATTTCTATACAAGGGTTTAAATTCACAAATTTGAGGGCATGCGGCAGCCCCGCTCTAGTAGTAGTAGCACAACAAGACCTGCGGGGCACAGTGATTGAGCTGCACTGCCCCACTCGCTTACGGTCCGAGCGGCATCAGGAGTGCAGGCACTCGACCGAGAAAAAAGAAGTACACGAAGCCGGTGAAGGAGATACAATCCTAACAGTGGACTCTAACACCATGACGGATGAAATCGCGCTGACTTCCCCTCAGGTCGACAGAATGAAACTATGCTACGGACAGAGGAACAACTCGTGAAAATTTGTTCTCTTACGATAAAACCAGGAACGACTGCTTCCAAATTTAACCGGTCCACCAACGTTAGAAAATAGAGCCGGCACAACAACAACCTACAAAGATAAAGATAGAAACGTGAAAACTCGAAGAAACATTTGTGGCACTTGTTTGGATATCCTACTGTACACTGCAACGTGTTCCTTTTCTCGCCCTGGAAGTGTCATGAAGAGTCAGCGTCATGGTAATTGACCTTATATATATATTACATGAGATTTCTCATGTGGAAATGAAAACAACGAAGGTGCGAACGTTGTTACGGCTCTAATAACACGTAGCTGCAAAACGATATAACAACAAAGGAACGTTGAGAAAATATGAAATTGAAGGGGTCAATGAACAACGAAATGAGTAGAAAAACTTAGCAAAGGGATGCCATCACGGATCTAACAGATTATCAATTGCCTTCTTGAAAGCATTGAGATTCGCAGAAATCGGTTTACTTCTGCTAAGACGTGTGTACGTAGGAACGACTCTGTTGAGGAAGAAATGCGACCTGCAGTTGATTCGAGCTCTAGGTAAGACAATTTTTGATGCGCCTCCTCTCGTGGTGGATGCCCTCTCAGTACAAAACATGTTCAGACGTAGACCTGACCGACCGTGTATGATTTTATTTAAAAGAAGCAAGTCGAATTTTTTTCCTTCTCCAAGAAAGTGTACGTAGGCCAAGATTCAGATTCCTTTCTTTGCCTTATGGAAAGCAATCGTGAAGGAAACACATTGACCTGATCATAAGTTTTCTAGTAAAGCTGTTTTAAACCTTTTCAATTTTGTCAATGTTTTTGCGTTTGTAGGGATTGAACACAGCGGTTCCATACTCAAGTAATGGCCTCACATATGTTTTGAATGCCTGAAGAAGCACTGCACTGTTTTTTATCGTTAGACCTTTGAAAACTTTATGCATCACGCCCGACGCCTTAGCTGCAATCTGATCACAGTGTTCATCAAAACTAAGATCTCTCGTAACCAAAACCCTAAGTCTCTATGCTGGTTGACACTCTGTATCGCTGAAGTAGCAATGTGGTAACTGTGCCGAGGATTCCCAGCTCCGAGATGCAAAACCTTGGTCTTTTCCGCGGACAAAGGAAGATCCCATTCACGTGACCACTCACTGACGAGATTAATAGCATTCTGAAGTATGAGATGGTCGTCCGTAGTAATTATCTTTTTGTAGATTTTGAAATCGTCAGCAAAAGCAACGCATTTCGCATGGCATGCAGAAAGAATGCTAGGTAGTTCATAAGTATATATATTGAAGAGGATCGGGGATAGCACTCCTCCTTGAGGCACACCACTTCTTACACATCGCGGTTCAGAAAAGGTTGATTTTATCCGCACCATAAATATACGATTAGAAAGAAAAGACCTAATCCATGAAACGATACGAGGATGAATTCCGACTATAGTTAGCTTACCTTCTGATTCTTATCTCATACTAATGGTTAAGGCACCAACGGCGAAGGCGCTTCAAATATTATTCTCAACCTCTTCGCTTCTCTACCATCACACAACAAGGGCAGAACTATAAAACTACGAAAACGAGTGTCTAGCACACATACATTTGGAAAGCACCGCATAGCTCAGCTGCTCTACGTCTCTCATTGCCAGCTGGCTTTTCATAAAGAGCGTTGTCCTGCTATTAGATCAAGTGTAGCCAATTACAAAAAGTAGGAGGGTTATCTGACTTGTTTCAAGCTCTTTCCTTTCGCTAGTCTGGAAAATGAGGTCGACACCTCCATAGCAGCTCTTCGCGAAGCAGAAATAAACCTAAAAACCAGTGAGTTCTTACCAAAGGTCATGAATGTAAGAACCGAACGTTCCGCGTATGCTGAGGGCCTTCGGCTCACCATAAATGTGCTCAGAAAACCCTCAAACGGCTCTGCGTCTGCATGACCGTAGCGAAAGAGGCTACAATTCCCTTCGATGCATCCAACCCAGCTTAATTATGGACACATGAGATAGAGAGACTCGTGTTTCTGTTTGTCTAGAGCGTACAGAAATGTTCCTGGCATTAGAAGTAATTTGTAGGAACTTAAACACACTTACCAGGTGGTTCATATATACTAGTAGTTCGGACCGTGTACTGCCCAGAGACGCAGGTGGGATGCAGGGGATGGACTCCTTGCTCCTGCTGTGTCGGGTCGATGCGTTCCTTGTGCGTGGGAGCGGCATGTTCGTGCACAGAGTGCGTGGATGTGTCCGTGACTGTGCGGATTGTAACTGTGTCGGCTCGGCCAAAAGCTTGCACTCGGTAGACTGGGAGTACATGTAAGGCGATTCGAGGCCGCCTTAAGTCTCGCCCCGTCCCTTCGGGCAGTCCGGCTGGCTGCCCGGAGTACCCCGCCCGCACGACAGAGCCTGACTAGCTACCCGTGTTGTATTCCAGTCAAACACAGCAGCACTAAAGGGCCTCATTCCCCTGACCCCGAAAGAGCCCCCATTTCTGCAGCGATGGGAAGGACGAGTACGGAGAGGCTGCTAAAATCTCAGGGCCTAACCAGGCTGCGCAAATTGAGAAGGACTAGGATGACGATCTGTACTTACAACGCCCGCACGCTTGCGTCGGAAGCATCCGTCGAGGACCTGATGATGCAAGCCAGGAAGATCAAGTACGACGTCATCGGACTGACCGAGACGAGAAGACACCACCCCCTACACGCCGTCTACGTCTCCGGAGAAGAACTGTTCCTCGGAACATGCGACAGCAGGGGAGTAGGCGGCGTTGGTGTCCTCGTCAACACGCACTTGGCCATGAACATCGATTCGTACGAGTCTCTGACAAGCCGAATCGGACGTCTGCGACTGAAGCGATGTGGCTCCGTGCCAGCCTTGACTGTGTTCGTCGCGTATGCCCCAACATCCGACTACGACGATGAAGACGTCGAGGCCTTCTACGTGGAGCTGGAGAAGTTCTATAAGGAAGATCACACCTTCTACAAGGTGATCGTCGGCGACTTCAACGCCAAGATCGGGCCACGAAGGTCGCCGGAAGAACTTCACATCGGAACCCACGGTTTGGAGTGGAACGAGCAAGGTGAAAGGCTGTCTGAGTTTATCATGTCGACCAAGACCATCCATGGAAACTCGCAGTTCCAGAAGCCTCCCTCCCTACGATGGACCTGGGAATCCCCGGGTGGCCAGTTCCACAACGAGATCGACCACATCATCTTCAATCGCAAGTATTGCCTGACCGATGTCTCCGTTGTCCCCAAGTTCTACACGGGATCGGACCACCGCCTCCTTCGCGCGAGGTTCCGCTTTTCGCGTCAAGGAGAGAAGGCCGCGAAGTTCAAGAAGAGGAATCCCAGAACGACCATCAACTGGGATCTCTACACCTCTCTTGTCGGCCTTTGGGAAGATGCCGTCATGGACAACGTCGACGAGGAATACGATCGCTTCGTGCACCATCTCCACGATAGTGCTAAGGGAGCCGAGAGCTTGAAGACCACCAAGAGACGCCTGTCTCCGGAAACTCTCGAGCTGATACGCCAGCGTGGAGCAGCACGAGCATCAGGCAACTACCAACTGACGTCCGAGCTTGCAAAGCTATGCAGAGCGGCGATAAAGGAAGATCTCAAGGAGAGAAAGGCGGAAGTGTTGGCTGAAGCAGCAGAGGCAGGGCTGAGCATCCGCAATGCCCGCCGGAACTTCGCCAACTTCAAGACCAAGATGACCGCTCTCCGACGTCCCGACGGAACCATCACCTCTTCCAGAAGGACCATGGAGAAAGTCATCCACGACTTCTACTCCGATCTCTTCGATAGCCACGTCCACCTGCCTCCATGCCATCTTCCGCAGGATGGATACGTCGTCCCCTTTGTTCTCCCTTCCGAGATCCGACACGCCATCGCGTCGGTGAAGAAACGTACAGCACCCGGTTCTGACAGGATCAGAGCTGAACACCTGAAGAACCTCCCGCCAGCGCTCATCAACACCTTGGCGCGGCTCTTCACACGCTACCTGTCCGAATGCAAGGTTCCATCTCAGTGGAAGACCAGCAGAACCGTCTTGCTGTACAAGAAGGGAGACGTGCACGACATTGGCAACTATCGCCCGATCTGCCTGTTGTCCGTAGTCTACAAGCTGTTCACTCGAGTCATCCTGAATAGGATTAGTAGAACGCTGGACGAAGGACAGCCATGCGAACAAGCAGGATTTCGGAGAGGATTCAGCACGATCGACCACATACACACCATTACGAAGCTCATCGAAGTGTCGCGAGAGTACAAGCTGCCGCTGTGCCTTACGTTCATCGACCTGAAGAAGGCATTCGACTCCGTCGAGACTGAAGCGGTCATGGAAGCCCTGCTCACCCAGGGCGTTCCTACTCAGTACATCAGGGTCCTTCGAGAGCTGTACAGTGGATTCACGACCAAGATCTCACCATTCTACAACGACGTCGTCATTGACGTGAAGAGAGGGGTTCGACAAGGGGATACCATATCCCCGAAGCTCTTCAGCGCCACCCTCGAAAACGTCATGCGCGAACTAGAATGGGAAGACATGGGAGTGAAGGTCGACGGCCGGCAACTGCACCATCTTCGCTTCGCTGACGACATCGTGCTCATAACACCGAGCATCAGTCAAGCGGAACGAATGCTGGCCGACTTCGATCGTGTATGTGGAAGCGTTGGACTGCAGCTGAATCTTACGAAGACGATGTTCATGAAGAACGGATGGGTTTCTGATGCCCCATTCTCTCTCAACGGAACGAACATCTCCGAATGCTCCAGCTATGTGTATCTGGGTCGCGAAGTCAACATGGCCAACGACCTAGCACCAGAGCTGAGCAGGAGGAAACGAGCGGCTTGGGGAGCTTTCAAGAGCGTCGAAGAAGTCGCGAAGAAGACGAAGAACGTCCGACTCCGTGCCCACCTATTCGACTCCACTGTTCTTCCTGCCCTAACATACGCCTCAGAGACCTGGACTATACGAAAGCAGGATGAACACGCGATCAGCGTCGCGCAGCGTGGAATCGAGAGGACGATGCTCGGAGTGACACGACTCACGCAAGTGAGAGAAGGCCTCCGGAGTTCCGAGCTTCGCCGACGTTCGAAGATCAGAGACGCTGTCGCATGGGCCAAGTCGTCGAAAATTAGGTGGGCCGGCCACGTAATGCGATTCGCAGACACCCGCTGGACGAGAGTCGTCACAGATTGGATTCCGCAGGATGTCAAAAGAACACCAGGACGCCCACCAACGCGTTGGTCGGACTTCTTCGTGAAAGCCCTGAACGACCGATATGACGCTCTTCGTGTCCCTCGAGCGAGGAGGATCCATTGGAGCACTCTGGCACGCAACAGGGACGAATGGAGACGCTGCTGGCGCCCGCTCGAGCAAGTCGATGATCAACGGGACGACAGGTGATACAGTAGTTCGGAAGCAGCTGCTCTATGTAAAGAAAAATATTCAAATAAAAATTGAATGACAACTCTCGATGCAAGACAGCTAAGCTTCACTTTCATATCTGCTGCGAACTGTGCCAAAAGGATGATAGTGCAGCATAATGCGACCTCTAAAGTGCTTCAAAAGACCGCTTATAAAGAAACAGAACGAGTTCGAACGGTCTCCGGTCATGGTGTCCGTAAAAGTGCAGAGTTCAAAGTCGGCTGAGCAAAGAAATGGTGACAGTTGGCGACGGAAAAACGCACTCTCAGCAAACTGAACGACGAATTCGCGGCCGTTCAATTCGCACCGCTGCAGCCGGGACTAAGCCGTGCAGACTGAGTAAATATTTTAGAAGTCTCACATTTCGCGGCGGCGATGGGAGCGGGTTGCACGTGCGAAGCCTTGGAAGCAGATGGATACTGTAACCGCTTTCAAACACATGAGCTACCCGATTACATGAGAACTGGTCCATGACTCATTCCGCCACGCGCGTGCGGTGTGAGTCAGATAGGAAGAGTGGGCCTCTGCGTCTTGTCTCCTTGCGAGTGCCCCGTCATCCGCCGTCTCCTCGAACAGCAGACTCACGTGAATAGGACGTGAAGACGGTCGGAACCGTAGGGAGAGTTAATTTAACGAGTATTGGTTGTGTTGCAACTGTTTTATTGATATGTAAAAGAAAAAAGGGAATTGAAGTGATTTAGCCCGAGGTTTGCGTGCGGTATGCGCTTGGTTCTCCCTAATTTGAAGTATGCAGTGACCCGCTTACCCGTAAAGTTTATCTTCAACGTCACAATGGCAATACCAATAATACCATGAGCAGGAAAATAAAAACAAAACAAATATCACCAATGTGCTAATCTAGCGGCAAGCACATAGAGGTGTCCTTTCATTCTCTTGTAGTAGGCGGCCGCCCTGCGGTTCTCAGAAATTGGAGGAACCTCCAGAGCTTGGTGAGCACTTCCACTTGTCGTTGTTGCTCATCAGTCCTGATCTGCCGTGGTGCAACTTCACCTTGACGAAATTTTTTTGCCTAATCTTAATACTATAAGATGGTGTGCGCTTTAGTTAGCAATCAGCTCGACTTGACTGACCTCGCACACAGCATTCGTCTCGCAGGGATGTGGTGAGAGAACAGGGTTGATTCCAAAACGCTGCTTGGATTAGCAATTTCACCCTGCTTGACCGTTTCGTAGCATGTAACTGCAAGGTCTGAAGTGCCTGTTATACCTCCCTTGAGAGCGCAGTGACACTGTTTTAATGCCATGCACTAACTTCCATTCAATTACTCTCACTGTAGCCTCAACAGAGGTGTAATGGGGCTCTGAAGATCTGCAGCTACATCAGATGTCCTCAATGTTTGTTACAGGTGTTTGTGCTTTGATCAATCGGTCCACTACTTATAAGGTCTATTATTGGTCGCGCTGGTCTCTCAGCTGTTGTCGCTATTTGACTATGCTCATTCCGTCTTTAGATCATCTCCACTAGTGGTAGTCTCGCACCCAACTTGCACGCACGTGGCCTCAACGGGAGAGTTGTAGGCAGTGCGCTCATGAGTGAGAGGGCTATCGGTTAGCCAGAAGTAGAGGTACATGTTGAGGGTGAGGAGCGGCAGACGCTAAAGACACGAGCGGGATGCATGTGAGGTGCGAGAGGGCGCGAGACATGGCGGCAGAAAACCCGCGCGCCGCGTTGGCACCTTGCCCATGGACCAGTTCTCCGGCAACGGAGCTACCCGTTCTTTTGCTTGGGAGCGCTAGCAAACGAACGGGTAGCTCAAGTGTTTGAAAATCATACGGAAGTCACGCAGAGGGGACATTGAATTTTCTAACTAGAATAGTTCTTAGCTAGAATAAAGGATAAATAACGGCGTCACTCAATCCCTTTTGGATGCGCCACGCATCTCACTTCTACAGGATGAGACGATTTGAATGTGTAGTAGGTCTAAAGCCACAAACACACTGCCTCGATCTCGGGTGGATAAAACGAAGCTTAACGGTAAATACTAAATTTAGTAACATATTTCCTGAAAGTGACAGAACTCAACAATCAAATCTCATCCAGTCAGAGTTAAAACTGTCACAACGATGTTTTGTTGCGATCAAAACTTCTAGCGCCAGGCGGGACTCGAACGCGCACCTACCTCTGTCCGGGCGGGAATGCTCTACGCCTTTACACCACCGGCGCCATTAGATCGAACGCAACATCCACACCTCGTGGGTTCGATCAGCACTCACCCGTATCCGGAATGAGCTCGCCGCTGATATCAGCATTGATCCTGTTAAGCTGACGGTCTTGCTAGAAACAAACGAGGCTTAAAGAAACTGATTTGAAGAATTAAAACTGATACGAGTTCTAAAACTGAAAAACTTTCAACTGACCAACGTTTTATTTGATGCAGATGTGAGATTTATATTTGCGTCTTTTGTATAAGAGGAAGTAGGAACGAAGAAATCTGAGATTCCTAGCTTGGTTAAGTCTTTGAGCACTATAAATGTCATTAAGAGATGAAATCTTTTCCTGCTCCATTCCAGAGCAGCAGTACCGAGTGCTTTGTTTCTGACAGAGGAAGTTGTTGCTTCGTCATACGAAAGCATGTAGCAGCGAGGGAACAAATTTCGAGTAAAGGCATTTTAGAGCCTTTTTAAGGCAGGAGTGTCCTTTCTCTTACAGGGACTGAAATTGTGATGTTAGCTTCAAAAATAGGGCGTAAGCATAATTTATAAGCCCTAAGCAACGTGTTTTGATTAGGTATGAAGAACCTTGATAATATTGTAGACTATTTATTTATTTATTCATTCATTTATTTAGCACCAAAAAGTGCGCTAGTACAAGACACAGTAACATCGGATTCATTATGCGCGACACTAGTAACAACACTATTAAAACTGCGAGTAAATCAGTGGATGGGATATCACTGTGCATGAATTGGAGTGAGAAACCTATGCTTCATAGGTATTCACTAATAAGGCATGTGGCGGAATTTATAGAAATATGCGAATTATTTTGAGAAAAATGTTTAGACAAAACCAATTTAGCAGAACCATCAGAACTGCTAGGCCCTGAGCTGAGTATAGCTATGTCGTGATTCCGACTGAGCGAAGAAATCACTTTCGAGCAATTTTGCGAGAAGGAAGCAGCCAGAAGGTCGATCTTATTTCGAACGTACCAAGGCGAGCAACCTGCTGCATTACGCTTCCTCACGGTATTGCTTCCATAGGAAATGAACTTGTCAAATCGCACTCCGATGAATACTAGCATATATTATATACATATGTGTGTATTGATGCATGTACATCACGTGTTAAGAAGTAATAGTCAATGCTTGGCTTCCAGGTCAATTCGAACCCTTTCCGCCGCTTTTCGGAGCATAATTCGCCGGCTACAGTCCAGCTTCTGGCTTTATTTTTCCATGGCCATCTGATCTACTGAAGAATACCTTGCCTGATACGCTTAACGTTGTCGAAGGAAACGAAGTGGTAACCAATAATGTCTGAAAAACTGTGCGTTGAGACGATTTATTGCCACAGAGGATAAGTGTAGGCGGCAATCAAGAATCGCTTTTTGGTCGCACTTTCGTTCAGAACGAGTGCAGCCTAGATCCTTTAGTGGCCAGTAAGCTGCTACCAGACGACTCGTCATGAAGAAATAAACACTGACTTGCGCGTCAGCTGGCCACCACAAGCGGATGTGTGTTGAAAACTCATTCAGAATGCTGAAAATTACATGCACGATGTACCATAGGGCAGACCGTGTGAAGCGTCCCAAAACATGTGAATTAGTGTCGAGCTTCTCCTATGTTCCGCCACCAGGAAAAGCCGTCAACCTGCTAGTGCTTCTGATTATCCAGTTAGCGAACTGATCTGGTTTTGGCTTCGAACAGCTCCCAGACGAAAGCAAACTCAGCTTTTCACTTCACTGAAGAGATATTGGGAGAGACACTTATATCAATAGGAATATTGTTGAGAAAGGGTGCTAAAACGAATTTCGGTTTGTTGTTTTAAAAATCTCTCTACCATTAATTTCTGCTAAGCCATATGCATCGTCAGGATCTATCTTAGTCGGAGGGGGAGGAGCAACAAAAGCGAAATAAATGTAAACAGTGGGCCTAACCCGGCTAGGAAACTGCAAAGAACGGTTTCCTTGTAAACCACTTTGTGATTCTAGTCATTCCTTAGCTCTTATTGTGTTAATTTTTTGTTGTCTTTGTAAGCTAATGGTAAGTAGTTTCCAGTTCTGCGGCCGTTATCAAAGAGTCAGAGTGGACTGCCCCTCCTTCCACCTATTATGACATCATCATAGTTATTAATTTTGTAGGATTGCTATAGACCTTCTATTTTCCAAGCGAAGCTGCTCCTCTACTTTCATTCGATCCAAAGCTAGATCGAAATTCCAAAACGGATATGATTGCCAACCTTTGAGAAAGAATAACCCAGAAACTGTGATACTCCATCCCGTACCTTCAGAAACCGTTAGAGGTGCTCTTGAGAAACGTCAAACGCATTGTCGCTCAACGGCAAGGAAATGATTCATTTGCAACGATAGCAGTTGGATACACAACTATGCTGTCCAGCTCTGATTCGGCTAAATCACCAGAAGGTCTACTCATCGGGAAAGAGCAGTTTCTTGATATGACTGGAAGTCATGTCTTCTTCGGAACCATTAGTCGTCCACGAATAGAACGCCTTGAACTCGACTTCGATCTTAGCGATCAGCTGCAAGTAGAACGGTTGTGCTCATTGATCCACACGTGGAACTTAGCAGCATTGAATTTTTCGGAATCGTTAGAATAACGGATTCTTATCGGGATGTGGACTTGTGCGCGTGCCAACAAACTGTCGGATATGGTCTACCTAACACTGCTATGAATGCCCAAATTGATAGGGTCCTGAAGCTTTTTCATTTGAACAGTACGTATTTTCCTTAATTATAAATTATGTGATTGTTATTTACTGTATTATTGGTATTTAATTGTTACATTTTAACCATAATGCTACTACTCATGCATCGTTTAACAGTGGTTGTTGATTGTTATGTTTTGTGCTAGAAATGTTTTTATTCGTTTCCTTTTTAACATCATTGATGCTAGACTTTGTTCTACGCCAATAAATAAATAAATAAATAAAGATATTTGTTCAGAGAAAGAAATGTAAAACCCATGGAAATGGAAAAGCGATTTGGCACCATTCCCACAGTATGAGTATCTAAAGCAATGACATCATCAATATGGGTAAAGACGATTAGTTTTTTTTCGATGCATTTTTTGTCTTGCAACGTGTTATTTATTTATTTATTATTTATTTATTACAATGCACATATTTGTGCGCCACAAAGAATATATATATGCAATATAGATATCTAGATATGTAGGCAGTATAGTCGTTATAATCGCGAGAACAGTCGAGCAATATGGATATAGGTAGTGTCGTCGTTATAGTCCGCGAGAATAATTGAACACTATCGATATAAATGTCGGAGCCCATGAGCGTAATAGAGCAATTTTGGGAACGTAATTATTGTAGCTTGTCTTCTTCTTCTAATGATTTCTTGTTTTCTTCGTATAACAGCATACATGAAGAGCGAACGTCATGCTTCATATGTCGGGATAATCAGGATCTCTTCTCTATATTTGTGCGTTATAAATTATATATATAATACGTAGATATATTGGTAGTATAGTCGTTATAATCGCGAAAACAGTCGAGCAATATAGATATAGATAGTGTCGTCGTTATAGTCCGTGAGAATGATAAAACACTGTCGAGATAAGTACCGGAGCCCATGTGTGTGATAGAGCAATGTGGGGAACGTCTGAAGAATTATTATTATTATTTATCCGTATAATAGGACTCTAACGTTATGTAATAATAGTAAGGTTGTCTGTCTAGCTATTGAGGGAAAAACGGTATAATTATTGTAGCCTGTATTCTTCTTCTAATGATTTTGTATCTGCGTAAATAAAGAGCGAACGCCGTGCTTCATATGCCGGGATAATCAACATCTCTTTATTCTGAACTTCATTGATCTGTACAGATGGTGTTTAGAGATCTGGAATGTGAAGAGTTGATAGCAGATCTATTTTTTTAAGTCGCTTCTTAAATGTCGGAACATTGGGTGCCTCTATAACATTGCGTGGAATTAATTGAAGCCATCTCGCTGTTCTAAAGAACAGTGAGTTTAATAGCCCATTTCCGTGTCTAATATGAATTCTTTCACAGTGCAGTGATAACGTACTCATACGGCCTTGACTGGGTCTGAAAATCCAATATTTACTAGCTTTTAGTTTATGCTCTCCCTTCAATATTTTAAAACAAAATATTAGATCATTAACAACTCTTCGATAGAAGACTACGAAGGTTGAAAAGTCTTAGCCGCTCCTTGTAATTAGGCATGCTCCTTGGGTAATCTGCACTTGGAAAACATTTAAACATAAGAATTCGTGTGAAAGTTCTTTGTATTTTTTTCTAGTTTTATTTGTCTGTTTTTAGTATGGGGACTCCATATTTGGGAACCATATTCTATAATTGGGATTACATACGTTTTATAAAGCTTCAGCAGTGTTGCAGGATCATTGGTGTATGTATTGCGTAAGATAGAAAACATGACTGAAAAGGCCTTCCGAACGGTGATGTTGATATGATTATCAAATCGTAGTCTTGTATCGAGATGAATTCCAAGATCGCGTGGAGTACTGTCTATACCCAAAATATTATTGTTGATTTTATATTCCATCATAGGTAAGTTTCCCATATGAAAGGTAGACGTTTTTGAAAGATTGATTGGAATTTCCCATGTTGAAGCCCACTCCATCATATTTGATATAGATTTTATTAAGGCGTTATAAACTTCTAACTGATTCGAATTATTACAAGTTCCATATATTTTTACGTCATCTGCAAACATCTGTACCTTTACTAAGGGGTGAGTTATCAGTCTTGCTGGCAAATCACTGGTATAAATGAGAAACAGTAAAGGCGAAAGGGCACCTCCTTGTGGTACTCCACTGGTGCAGTCATAACGTTCGGAGAAGGAGTTTCCTACTTTCACCGTCATTTTTCTGTTTTGTAGATACGAGGTGATCCAGTTCAACAGTGGACCTCCTATACTTATGTTTTTCAATTTGAAAAGTAGTTTCGAATGACATACTTTGTCGAATGCTTTCGAAAAATCGAAGTAAATCACGTCTACGGAGTTTCCACTGTTTAAGGCAGTGTGCCAGTCATACACACAATCAGCCATTTGGGTAACAGTTGATGCTCCAACAGTAAAGCCGTGTTGTTCCAAAGGTATCAGATTATTCTTATTAAGCCATGAGTGTAATTTATCCCTTATGATTTTCTCTAAAACTTTGATCGGTGGTGCGGTAATGCTAATTGTTATGTGAGAAATTGTTCGCGGCGAACATTTCATTGTCCTGCAATTATTTTTTCTGCATGTCTGTTGCTGTTCTTGTACACTTGTGTATATTCTGTACTTTTTCTTTCTGCCTTCATTTTTTTTGCAATTAAAAATGCCCACTGTTTCAAAGATGTGAAATTAAGCCAGCGTTTATAGGCATGACAGACCGTTTTGGACGTTTCCTAATCAGCGTATTGTCCATAACCAGTCCCTTTATCAACCTATGCACGGAGCTTGGAGATTAACAAGTTGGTTAATTGAGTGAAAATCTACAAGGCCGGTTGAGCGCAGGAGGATGAGACGCGGACGAGCACCTGATACCAGGCTTGATTGGTTCGGATTTCCAGCTCAAACCTATCAAGCGTTCCACCCTTCCGTGGTCGGTGAATTGATTTGTCTAGTAAGGGCAAATCAGTGACTTGTTCATCGGCCGCAAGTCGTTTTATTGGCTAAGTAAGCATCTAAATCGCACCTTATCGATAGGCCGTAGAAGTAGAATGCGTGGCGCATCCCAAGAGGGGTTGAGTAACGCTGTCCTTTATCATTTTGACCTCACCGATTTACAAAAAAAAAGTAAAGACAAGGAGATAGAGGAAACAAGACCACACCAAGTGGGAAGTGAAGCGGGACCAACTAGGAGGTGAGGATGATCTCAATGTAGATACGCCCCATTCTGATGATAGTACCTCTTATGGATATCCGCGTACACTTGAAAAATTCAGTGAAGAGCGTCTTCCAAGTAAATCGGTTACATTTGGCCTCAATACTTTAAGGTAGGCAGGGCCAAAACGATAAGGCGGTCCTATGTTACCTTGGGGATTCCGTCCCCTTCTGACTGAGGAACAAAAGGTGTTTGTTGATGACAAGCAGTTAGCTAAGGCTACGACAATACTTCAAGCAATAGAAACTTTCTGTGGAAATGTTGACGAATACATTGCTCAATAGCAACAAAGAAACCTCATAGTGGTCGGAGAAGACAACTACGATTGTGAGCTCTTTGAATTCTTAAAAAAACGTTCTGCGTTATCGCGCCTATATGTAGAGACAACCAGCAGGCTAGCTAACCCAAAGAGGAGGAATAAGAGGCGAAAAAGGCCAGGTGGTTGAAATAAGAACTTGAATCAAAAGGACAACGGCTTCGACGATGGTGAAGATGGTCGCGAAAGTTCAATTCGGTCACTTCACATAACGCTCCCCGTGGACGAGGGAAACGCGATGTGATACATCAACGGTTCGGACGCCCCACCATCCATCTCACTTTTTGTATGAGATGTCAGACAAATGACTGCCAACAAAAGACAATTTACGAGCTTAGAGAAGGGGTAGGAGGCTGCATCATGAGGGACGATCTTCGTCGCGTTCGTGCACATATGTAGTAATGGTCTCTGGTAGATCTACATCGAATTTATTCAGGTTGCTTCCCAAGAAGTTTGTTTTCTGACCTTGATGGCCGACGGCAATGACGAAAGAATATTTTGACATCAATAACACGGCAATATTAAAGAAAAATCACTCGGGTCATTCCTTCATGCACCACGTTATCGTCGTGATACATATGAGGAACTTTTGATGTTCAGTGGTACACTCAATCGTGCAGTAGTCCAAATTATTTGCATGTGAGATCCCCTTTTGTACTCCTTCCGAAGAACAATAACGTAATGAGGCCGATGTAGTGCTCAAAAAACTTTAACTTTAGGTCTATCCCTGCGTGGTTTCATGAAGCATCTTTTACGTGTACAATGAGTACCTTCCACTGTACTTGTTTTTGATCAAGCTTGTGGGTTTTTTATTCTAACATTGTATTTTCACGTGTGGCGTTAGTCCATGTTATGAATAAGTAAATAAATAAATAAATAACCGAGCCTCACACAAGGCCTCTGTGATTCGGATGTGGGGTTTCGAGGTCAGAACACCTTTCCATCGAGGCCCATCCAGTTTCGAGGCCTGAGGAATCCGAACTCCAGACGCTTTTCTGTCTTAAAAAAGATGGACGACAGCGTTAGTCACTTCCCTATGGGCCGCGCTGCGCACTTTACTTCTATGGGATGTCGTGGAGGCTACTTTAATGAGTATTTGACCTATACAGTATAAAATTGAAGCGGCCAGTCGATGGACAAGTCAGTGTTTCATCCTCCCCAGGCAAGTCTGGGACCATTTCATCGAACCCAGAAGGACGAACGGCTTTGCTGACCTGGACGGGCAATCTGAACCACGAACCTGGAGCAGCATCAAGAGTGCGCTGCGATTTCTGCCAAAAATTTACGACCCACCCTCACTCCCTCCGAGAAAATCGATGGATTTCAATGTTAGGTTGTTTAGTAATTAATTAATAAAGCTTTGACGTAAATAAATGAATGAAAGTTTTTCAGGCATGGCAACGACATGGTGACATCCTGAACACCGCTTCTTCTACGGAAAAAGGACGTCATTTGAATTTGAAACTGTATTTGACAAAAATTCGTGTAGTAGATTAAATAATAAAGCTGATTTCCCTATACAGACTTTTCCTAAAAATAGAATGTTCCCTGGATAAGGTTTACCACTAGCGCTGAAATTGGAGTTCACAATAGCACAATTTTTATTTGGCCCTTGTTCAAGAAGTCGTGTATTTCCTAAGCGATCTTCCTTGTGATCAGGTGAGGTCATGCTCAAATTTTTTTTCGAAAATTAAGATTCTTTTACCTGAAGTGAACGATGTCTAGAAATAAGATGTAGCTTTGAAAAACGACAATTTCTACTAAATATATGTTCGAAAACCAAGTCTTTCCTGAGCGATCTTCCTTGTGATTAGGCGAGGTCAGCCCGAATTTTTTTTCAAAATTAAAGATTTTTACACCTGAAGGAAGAGATGTCTAGTGCTGATATGCAGCTTTAGAAAAGCCCAATCTTTGGTTGATATTTATTTATTTATTTATTTATTTATACTCTTACATCGCAACGACATAAAGATTCGCGAGTCTTTCTTGCGAAGAGGTCGGCAGATTTCTTGGTTGCATCATTCACCATCCATTCCCAGTCGATCACATCTTTTGTCTGCCTTTCGTCCTCGATATCGTGCTATATCGTCCAGCCATCGTGTCCTCGGTCTCCCCGTACTTCTTTTTCCAGACGGCAGCCACTTTGTCGCTTCTCGAGCCCAGGAGGTGCACGTGTTCAGTGACAATTTATGGGCGTATATCCATTTACGCCTCAGTGCGGATATTATCCAGTCCTTCAAGCCAGATCTTCTTCTTATCACTTTCGCTTTTATTTTGTCAGCCAGGCGAATACCGAATATAGCGCGCTTTAGACGTCGCTGAGCTGACTGCAAGCTGATGGCCATTTCTTTAGTCCAGGCCCATGACTCGCATCCGTATATACTGCTGGAAGGATGCAAGTGTTGATGAGCTTTCTTTTAAGGGAAATCGCACCAGTGTTTGAGCAGAGGAACTTTCTATGTTTGTAGAATATTGCACGGCCAGCATGTATGCGTCTCCGAACTTCTTTCAGTTGATTTCTTGGTGTTGTAATCAGTTGGCCGAGATACACATACTCATTGACGCGCTGTATTGTGTCGCCATTCAATTCCACTCGTTCTTCACTGTTGATCGCAGAGTGGCTGCAGCTCCAAATTTGCATCCATTTGGTCTTATTTAAATTTATACTCAGTCCCACTTTTTGTGATTCCATCATCAAGTCGGCACCCATCGTTTGTAGTTCCTCACTGGAGCGCGCTAGCAGGACTATATCGTCGGCATAAGCCATGTAGGATAGAAGCTTGCCATTTACGTGAATACCTCTGTTGGAAAAGTTGACATTATTCAGTGCATATTGGAGAGTAAGTACGAAGAGGAGTGGGGAAAGCGTGTCACCTTGACGAACTCCGCGTTGTATATCCAATTTCGCCAGACGATCTCCAACTTTTATCATCGCACTTCCATTGGCATAAAGCAGTTGAATTACCTTGATGATATTATTATCAATACCGAAGGAATGAAGAGCACACCATATTGCCGGGAACTCTATGCTGTCGAAAGCTTTTTTGAAGTCGATGAACATAACACAAGCTGAGACGTTGAATTCACGTGTTTTTTCAATGATTTCGTTCAGTGTTTGAATGCGATCATCTGTGGAAAACTTTTTTCGAAAACCTGCCTGCTCTGATGGTAGTATACATATCTTAGTATCTTTGGTTGATACATAATCAAAAATGCAGCTCATCTGGAGCTATTTTCGGTAAGATCAAAAAGGATGGGCACTGGTCGATCGCTCGTCGATGTGGTTGGATGGTGCTATACTCGTACTTTGTTCAATGATCGTAACTCGTTCAGTTTTGAGATTTATGCAAATGCTGGTGGTATTCAGAAAACTAGAAAAATTTCTGAGGATCACAAAACCGCCTTTCAAAAAAGGCATCTTCTTGCGCGGCTGACGGGGTGCGATTTTTCTGCGATTTTTGCCAAAAATCACAGAAAAATCCCAACCCCTCGGCCGCGAATAAAGACCTCTTTCTCAAAATTTGATTTTGTATTCACAAGATAGAACATTTTTTCTAATTTTTTTAAATGCCGATCGCATTTGCAATTTGCAAAACTCTTAGAATTAAGTGAGTTATGCCGGTTTTTTAAAATCACTCCAATTTTT
Organism: Heligmosomoides polygyrus polygyrus; assembly: GCA_947396885.1. NCBI lineage: Eukaryota > Metazoa > Nematoda > Chromadorea > Rhabditida > Heligmosomidae > Heligmosomoides > Heligmosomoides polygyrus. Next base: position 28,244,225 of record OX377202.1, read on the forward strand.
TCGAGCAAAAATCCCATCCCGCTGGCGGTGCATGAAGATGGCTTTTTGAAAGGTGGTTTTGTGATCCTCAGAAAGATAATTTCTTCTAGCTTTCTGAGTGCCACCTGCGTTTGCATAAATCTCAAAACGAGTTACGGTCGGTTGAACAAAACTTTATAAAGCGGTGGAACACAAAACATTTGAAGGCGTACATGCTGATAGTTGAGATGTGACATTTTCTCGATGGAGGTTAGCAAAGCCAATATTGCATTACTAAACAATAAAAGGCGATGATTAATGCTATGAAAATTTTTGCCTCCCTCCTGGCTTTACAATTTCTGTGCAGACAGGAAATTCCCGGAAGAGAGAGAATACCAAACTACGAAGACTCCCTTTGGAATTTTCGTTCCTTCTGGATAAAACAACGATTTAATGACTGCTATGATGATGATGTGAAGAAATGAATGTTCTTAAGACCTCTTAGCGAATTCTAAAGCTACACAGGCAAAGGAAAAATCGACATGCGTCTCAATCCCGTGATTTGGGCTTTTTCTTTCCTACAATGGTATACCATCGTTGACGAAGCTCAGTTGCCCCTTGATATCGACGTTGATTGATCCTCCTGGGCACACAGCGGTCAATTGGTTGGCACTGTTGATGATTTGAAGCTGCAATTGGTGGACGAGGGAGAGTAAACGTTGTCGTTGTCCAAAGTAAAGTGAGCCACTTTTCTTCCAGTGACCTTGGTAGAACGTCGTCCCATTCCGGATTTTCCTTCAAAAGTGACTGCAGAAAAGTTTCACTAGAAAAAGTTACAGGAGAACACTAAAATAGTGGATCGTAGGTGCTTGCTATAATCTTCAGAATTTTCCCTTTCGTCCACTCCTTCTCTTTGGTGCGGACGCTTGGAAGTTGCAGTGTTAATGCGCCATTTGATATATCCTATTTGACTCCCAGGATTTTGCAGTTGTTGGAGAGTCTCGACCTTCGGGAAGAATTCGTTTGCGGCTTTTGAGTTGCTGCAGTATTCTCTGAGATTGATCCCTTGGAAGAGAGTTTTGGACTTCGCGTAGATGTCTATCGCTTCTTTGTCGAGACGGTTCCGCAGAGCACATTGATCACATACGTATTCTTAAGAATTCTTTGTGAGAGAGGATGTTCCGACATTGTAAGATTGTCGCGCAAGATTCCTGAAAGCAGGAATGGTGAGACATTTAAACCGAAAGGAACTCGCTGGATTCGGAATGTGGTGATATTGTCTTCTGCTTTGTATGGGTCCTTGAATCAAAGGAATTGAGTGAAGTCGCGATTTGTCTTCTAGAGGCAAACCATTAGAAATGCTTTTTCAATATCGCTGGATACAAGAATGTACGGCCTTCGAATTCGTAGGACTATACCAGTGACATCCGGGAGCAGGACTGGACCTCTGTAAAGTAGATTATTGAGGCTCGGATTTCCTTTTGTCTTTGAGGGCGCATACGTAGCGAATCTTTGTTGTTTTCTTTTCGTCCGAGAGTACTGAGGTAATGACAAGTCGTAGGTAGTTGATCTTCGTACACTTCCTCGTGATTCCATTATGCCGTTGTTCTTGGATGAGATTGTGATACTTTTCAAGCATTCCAGGCGTATGTATGAGTGTTTTGATGATATAAAGAAGTCGAGCGTAGGCGAGTTGATAGTTGCTGGGAAGATCTTCCTTGTTGCCTTTGAACAGGAGTTGAACGATGTATCGGCGCTCGTCGTTGACGAAGTAGGCGGTTTCGTTGAATTTCCCCAGGCATTCCCCATCTTCAGACGTTTTTGAGCTGTCCACCACTCCTTCGATTCTAAATTCCAGAAACGATGTACTAAATTGTTCAGCTGTGTCTCCTCCTAGAGTAATCTCATCGACTCGCTTCGCATCTCCAGCACTGTAAAGGGTATTCTCCACAGTATCGAGGGAAGCAGTCTGCACATTATCATACCTCCTCGCCCTTGACACACCTTCATCAACTCTCAAGGCATTGCCGAGAATCTTGAATCTGCCTTACAAAATTTAAGAGCGGTACATTACATACATTTCGCCTTCTCTGAGCGCTTGGTGAAAGAACGCCACTCTCTTCATAATGAACGCTTATGCATAGTTTTTTTAGGACATTTATAGTGAAACAAAAGTGTTCTACAAAGAGGATGCTATTATAATTGATGTAGACCTCGTACTACGGGGTGCGCAAAAAGTATGGACGCATAAAACGTAAACGTTAGAAGTAACAGCACATTATAAAATTTAAAATTTTTATATATAAAATGTCAACAATGATCTAACGAACAAAATAGCATCACTTTTATTTCATATGGGCTTCTCTTCTGCGAATGCAGGGGCAAAGACGAGAAGGGAAGGCCTCGACGGTGCGCCGGAAATAGTCTTCGTCGAATTCGTTCCATGCTTTAACCTCCAGTGACTCGATTTGTGCATTCAACCTGCAAATGTGTAACATACTCTTCAAGGACCTCCAAAGTGCTAATTCTGGTGGAAGGCTCGCTGCAAGGGAGGCGCATCCGGCCAGAATCATGGTTTGTGCATTCATCACAAGCGCCTCTCGTTAGTAAAGGATATTCTCGAACCGGCCAATCGGGTGTGCCACGGACATGGCTAGGATCGACGGTTTATTCAAGAATGCAGTAGCAATATAGAAGAATAGCGACAGCAGGGGACGAAAACACACTGCGCCCATCTTGTTCCGCTATTTATCCACTTTGTTTCGCGCCCAAATCGAACGGCCACAGCCCGTCCCGGTCAGAATCCCGGCGCGCTGCCACCTACGGCCATGCACCGGGGGGTCAACAGCCGGCGCGGTGGCCGATCTGGTACATCTCCCCCCTTCCTATAGTCGACGTCCCTGTCGATGAAAACAACGAACTAAACAGAACAAAAACAACAACCTATTTTACTCACATCATAAAAGATCAACAAAACTTGTGGCAATACTTTGAATACGGCGCAAAACGGCCACGGCTTCCTCTCCTATGCTGCATCCGATCGTTGCTCTCGCGACTTCTTGGACCACCTCGACCTCCTCCTTCCTCGTATCGCCACCCAAGGTTCCTCGCTCCGCGCTCCTCTTCCTGCATTCTGCGTCTCTTGTCCCTATATGCGGCTTTACGTCCTAGCGGCTCCTCTCGAAACTCGTACAACTTTTCTCGTACATAGGGTGAGATATAGGTCTGTACCGCCGCCAAGAACGATTTCACTGCCTTAGCTGGGTATACGGCACCAGGGTACGGCCGACTATTCTTCCCTAGGCAGGCGAAGGGCTCGCTGATAGACGGCACTTCGCTATAAAGCGTTACTACGCTGCCCTGATTAGCCGCCGCTGATTCCCTGATGATGTTGAACATCTTCTTAGTGTCTCTGCGATGGGTCTGCCACGCTTGCTCTCCACGGGGCCCACTTAGCGCGTACAATTTCGCTCCCGATCGCGCTGCTCCTATCAGTGCCATGGACAGGCCTTGCCAGTCTTCGGCGGTATAGGCGTCGTCCGAAGTCGGCGTAACAAAAATCACTGTCTTTACGGCAGTCGCGTTCTTCAGGTGATTAACGATGTCCCTCAGGTTTCTATAAATGGCCACAGTCGTTCTTTCCCAAACCGATATTACTCTTTCATAGCCGCGGAATCCGGACGGCAGGCAGATTAGAACTCTATGGACCGCTCGCTGCTCGGATATGTCATCCCATGAGTTCGTATGCGCGAATCTGATCCCTACGTTAGCGAGATCATTCAGCAAGGTGATATTCAAGTCGACATTTGCAGCCGCCATCGCAATTGGGCTTCCATCATGAAACAGCAACGCTTTGCGAACATGTTCGCAGTGTTTCTTATAAAACGCATACGCTCTTTCGACTCCCGGGATGGTAACATATACATACGAGGGTGTCCTCATCAGGCACCGCCTCTTATCCCTGTCGGTTTCGTTCTCATATATCGACAACATCCTCGCCAGTTCGAAGATTGAATGCACAAGAAATTTTCTAACAATTGGATCTTCTTCTTCGGGCACGACGTCCGCGAACGTTTTGGAACGTATCGAACAGCTATAGCACTCCGTATCATCGTCTCCTCGGCCGTTATCAGGACACACGAAGAATAGGCTCATCGCCGTGTTGTCCGATATTCTGGGATCTGCCGTCGTTGCCCTGCAAAACTTCGTATTATTCTGGGCTTGTTCGTCGTTGCTCCAACTATTTTGCTTCCAGCTCCTCCGGACCCGTTTAGTTTTTGTTTTTACTGGGCTATCGTCTATTTCATGTGGGATTACTATAAGCGCGTCGTGCTGCACTTTGATAGGATCTCTATTTTCATTAATACTTGCTACCAGCGCGGAATTTTCACTAACTTCTAGTACTCGATACGGCCCACTCCAGCTGTCCGTCAGTTTTGGGTGCCTTGAAGCTTGTTTTTCTCGCGGCAAGGCCATGTATACTCGGTCATCTACCTTGGGTAGTTTCGCGGCATGAGCTCTGTTCCTTTTATCGTACTTCTCTTTCATCTTTGCACGATATGTTTCGCTTAACTCCTTTGTGCATTCTCTAATATGTTGTATTCCTGCCAATAGCTCACTCTTATAATCATCGAAATCGATGTGGTTCCACGAAGGCCACCATAGGGAGTAAAGTGTCCCACTGCGCCGGAATTACTGTCTTCTTCTTGAGCATTCGACAAATGGTCCCTACCGCTCGCTCTGTTATCCCATTCTCTCTTGGGTTATAGACCTTTGTTAAGGACTGCTTGATGCCCGTAGCGTCACATATTTCCGATATTACGCCGTTAACAAACTCCGGTCCTTGGTCTGAGTGGAGACATTTCGGCCAGCGGCACCCATCATATCCACCGCTCAAATAGCGTTTTAGCTACCGTTCTTGCGGACTTGTCTGGGATTGCGTATGCACCCACAAACTTTGAAAAGTGATCTATTACCACGAGCGCGTACCGATTACCTACAGTTCTAGTGCCGTAGATGAAGAAATGAAATTTTCTAAGAGCGAAAATGACCGCCAGCGCCTCCAAATCTGTAACGTGGTAGTTCCTTTCGGCTTTTGACAGACCTTTCGAGGCAAAATAAATTGGATGGAGCTGCTTATCAGGGCCTTCTTGGCACAAGACTGCTCCTAGCCCTCTCCTGAGGCATCAGTGTAGATGACGAAAGGTCGCGATCCCTCGAGGGCAGCTGTGGCGTCCGGCTGCGCTAGTATGGGCGTCATTGTCATAGTTTCTTTCAGCTTTTCAAAAGCCGTTTGTTCGGTTACCGACCATTGCCACCTTACTTTAGGGCTCGTGAGTTCATATAGTGGTTTGGCAATCTTTGAAAAACCTAAAATGAACTTGCGATAGTAAGATGCCATACCAAGGAAAGTTCGAAGTTCAGCTATATTTTTAGGCGCAGGGTATGTCTGAATTTTTGCCACCTCATCTGGGTCAGTATGCACTCCCTTATCATCGATGACGTGACCCAAAAACGCCACTTTACCACTGAAAACTGAAAAATTCACACTTCTGTGGTGTCAGTTTCAAATTTGCCCTTCTAAATGCTTCGAGCACCAGCCTCAATACTTCGTAATGTCGGCCGACTTCTCCGTGGCTACGAGTATGTCATCGATATAGACGAATACTTCATTATCTTTAACACCGAGCTCACTTAGCACCATATCCACTAACCGCTGGAAACGGGCTGGGCTCGTCGCCAGGCCGAAAGGTAGCACCTCAAATTGAAACAATCCTTCACTGGTCGTAAAGGCACTCTTCTCTTTTGCCGTCTCTAATAGCTTTATCTGCCAGTACCCAGAAGCTAGGTCTAGGGTCGAAAAGATTTTCCTTCCTCCCAAACTCTGAATTACGGTGTCTATAGAGGGGAGCGGGTAGGAATCTTGTTTTGTGGCTTTGTTCACCGTCCTGTAATCAATGCACAGGCGCAAAGAGCCATCTTTTTTTTCTGACCAAAACAACCGGGGAAGCCCACTCCGAATTACTCCGTGTGATAATTCCGCGCTCCAGCAGGCTTTGAATTATTGCTTTGAATTCTTTACGCGCTCTCATTGGGACCGGCCGCGTTTTCTGCCTTATTGGAGGACTGCCGCCCGTATCAATTTCATGCTCTACTAGTCGGTCTGTGTCAGCTCTGAGTCCCTCACAGCGAATGTATCCGCGTACTCCCTTATTAATGCCTCTAACGGTGGTGGCAGCTGCGACTTTCCTTTCAATATTGTGACCAACTCCTCTACCCTCTCTTTGTCATTCTCCTGTAGCTGCCTCTTGCCTTCTTCTAGCATGTCTGCTCCGTTATCGAAAGCAAGTAGCGCCGTCCATTCTTCACGGGCCCATTCTCCAACTACTTCTCCTTTGTGCAACACTCTCGCTTCGTCACTCGCGTTCCATACGGTTACTGCCGCTGACCCATCGGCCGTTACTCTACATACTCCATGTTCGATAATATCACTACTTGACCACAAAACGTACTCGCCAGGCCCTGTGTCGGCGTTCAGGGTTGCTATCCTGGAACTGTGAGCAGGGATGAAAATTCGTTCTTTTATTACAGCTTCTACCATTTCAGGCTCTGTCTTCTTCATACCCTCGTTATCCACCGGTCCCAGTCTGATCTCGAACAATTCCAGGGCATTAGTTCCCATGATTACTAGCTCATCTACACAATCGCCAACGTGAAATGGAACGAGTTGTGTGCTACCGCACATCGTTACCGGTACACATATCGTGTTTAGGAAGGTCATAATTTCTCCTGACGCATTGCGAACAACCGCCTCTATCTGCGGAATCTTTGTAATGTAGGTGTCCAAATCAATGTTTTTTTCTAGCTTGTTGAAGCACCCATATCGGCATAATAGACATCTCAGATCCCGTGTCCAGCAAGGCCTTCACTTCCATGTCCAACATTTGGACTAACCTGACTGATTTGGGTCCGAACAGTCTTCTCGATTTCTTCAGTTCCTCGCTTTTGGGTATTCTACATGACAAGTCGTCAACCCATGTTGAAAACGACCTTCCCTGCTTCACCTCACAGTTTCGCGGATGGCGTTCGGTATCGCTGACCTCCCTTTGACTAGTGTTTCGGCATTCCTTTGCCATATGCCCCATTTTGCCGCAAGAGTAACATTGCACGGGTGCTCTACCTTCGGAGGGTCGTAGCCCCGGCGCTCCCGCTGGAGTTTCTCTAGTACGCGATCCATAGGCCATCCTGTTTGTTTCTTGCGCTACCGGGGAACGCCCGTTGTTATATCTGTACACCTCACTGAGCTCTTCCCACTGGGCCTTTATTTCCTATCCCACTGCATTCAGCTTGCAACTTCATTCCAGCTGTCGCAGCGCGACTTCTTTGTAGCCTTAATACCACCTTCTTAACGTTTTCATAGGCCTCATGACTGTCACTTGTTTCTATAGCTTCCGCTAGGGAATAGCTACCCGGCCACTTAACCAGTTGCCTAAATAATATTTCCGCCTTCTGCAGCGATACCACTTCTATGGGCACATCTGGATACGCCCTACTAGCCAATCTCTCCAATACCACACAGAACTCCTCAACGGACTGTTCCGGTCTAATCGAGAGGTTTCGCAACTGCGAGAGGGCTTTGATCCTTGCTGCGTTTCCTTCCTCCAACAATCTGTCTTTCATGGCTTGTATTACCTGCTCAAAAGAGCCACATTTTATGTCACTGGGGAGGGTTTCAAAAGTTACCAGGGCTTTCTTTCTCAGAAAGCTTTCAAAAGGTTGTATTAAGCCATGTCGTCCCACTGTGGCTTGTGATATCTTATTGTAAAGTCATTAACGAATCGCTTGAAACTTTGTTTTTCGTCCCCCGTATATGGCTCTAGCACAGGAAGAGCTGCCGTTCTCATATATTCCGCAATTGCAAGGTCGTTGGCCGTTTTACTTTGCAAGCTGCCCTCTTTGCTATCGTCCGCTAGTAAACCCGTACCTGTGTCCGCAGAAGACCACCGGTTTTCCGTTGTATTCCTTGAGCATCTTGTTCGCGATTGCGATGAGCACGCTTGGGTCCCATTGAACAAGGCTGGCTGCACCTGGAAATTGCAGCCCACATTTGTAAATCGAGTGTAATCTCTCAGTACATTCGAGCACTTACCTTGCAAATAGTTTCCACTGGCAGCGTTAGTGCTAGTGAGCGGCTGACTCTTGTCTCGGCCCATCTCGCGCATCTGTTCGGTTAGCTCTCGAACCTGAATTTCCTGTTGGTCAATGTATTCTCTTAATCGAACAATATCATGTTCATTGCTATCCAGGCTTCTTTTCATTTCTCTCAGTTTCATTTCCAGTTCGGCCTTCTCACAGCTCGCCACCTCACACAACACTCGCAGGGCCTCCCTATCAGCCATGCTTTCGTCCAGATATCTCTCTAATTGTTCTACCTGTGTCAAATTGGCTATTTTCAGAAATTCTACTACTTCCTCGCCAATGTCCTGATCCTTTTCCAACGTTTGCACACCCTTTGTCGATGTGTGATTTTCTTGTTGCACTGCGGCTTGCTCTAATGCATTTTTGATAGTCTCTTTGGCCACCTTCACTTGTCGGTCCAACACCTCTCTTATGCTATTTGTTGTTGGATCCTCAATGTCTGGCTTACCACTTTCTCGCACTCCGCTACAATCATAGTCATGCTTTTATTCATTTGTTTTAGTACCTCTTTGTTGCCCAGATGTTGCCTCGCACTTCGATTTTCCACCAATGGGCGCTTATCGGCCTCCTCGATCCCGGTCGCCATTGTATTCTCCGGCGTCCTTAGGAGCATCTCCTCATCTAGCTGTTGGTCACACATTTCTGAAACGTACACTTGAGCGCTACTCATTGCAATGAGGAGCAGACTGCTGCAACTCTACGATAGTCCGACTGCTCAGATGCAACAAATCTTAGCAGTGTACGAAGCGACTCGATTGAGTACGAACTTCCTGTCCCTGCTGACAGCAACTCCGTACGTAAGCACGAATTTCTTCTCTTATGCAGCGACCTTGTCAGGTTCGAGCTGCACTCTTGCCTATTCGCCACCTGCGACGATCCCAAGAGATTCTAGCCGCAGCACTTAACCGTTCTCTATGCTCGTTTCGGCTCGGAATGGCCCCCAAGTACCGGATATCCTCGAACCAATCATCAAAGCCAATCGGGTGTGCCACGGACACGGCTAGGATCGACGGTTTATTCAAGAATACAGTAGCAATATAGAAGAATAGCGACAGCAGGGGACGAAAACACACTGCGCCCATCTTGTTCCGCTATTTATCCACTTTGTTTCGCGCCCAAATCGAACGGCCACAGCCCGTCCCGGTCAGAATCCCGGCGCGCTGACCACCTACGGCCATGCACCGGGGGGTCAACAGCCGGCGCGGTGGCCGATCTGGCACACGTTTTCGTGGATAGAGAAGTGAAGATAAATCAGTAGAACTATCTGTATTGATGTCCTAAAGACGCAACTGGTTCATTGGCTAGAATCCCACCTCGAGAGTAGGCCGTATGTCTTCCAGCAGGATTAGACTCCTGCGCAGAGTCGAGGATTGTTCAGGATCGGTGCCGCACCAACTTGGAGGACCTTATTCCGGCAGAGAAATTACCTCAGTATAGATCGGATTTGAATCTGCTGAATTACTTTATATAGAAAGTTTTGGAGAACAAGGCTTGTGCTACTTCCCACAAGAGTATGAAGTCAGTGAAGGATGATCTGGTCAAAGCATGGAACGAATTCGACGTGGACTACTTGCGGCGCACCGTCGATGCCTTTCCTCGGCGCCTTCGCCGCTGCATTCGCAGCAAAGAAGCCCGTATGAAATACAATTGACGCTATTCTGTTCGCTAGATTGTTGCTGACATTTTGTATATAAACTTGTTAAATTTTATGATGTGTTGTCTTTTCTAACGTTTACGTTTAGTGCGTCAATACTTTTTGCGCACCCTGTAAGCTTTCACCTATATTTTACAGTGTAATAAATGCTTGAAAAACTTCTGAAAGATATTGTCTACCAACCGCACATCAAGGTTTAAAAAGAGGCAGCAGCACTGTATGGTACGGGAGTCGAACAGCTGACGCCGCTCATGAGGCAGTCTCATGTCGCTCACCACTACACTTCGAAAATGTGCGACGTAGATTGTTGTGCAATGTGAATACATAACTAAAAGCTCGCAGCTCGTAATGCTCACGTCTTTATCCTTGCTGTAGTCGATGTCTTGGGGTGGCTTCGTCGTATAAGACGGGGGTGCCGATTTGCGCACTGGCCGTTCTGAATTTGAACGTCGACTAATCGCCCTCTTTTCGGCCGACGTAGGTTTTAGAGCTAAACAGCAATGCGGTTAAAGCGTACAGCGATAGACGAAGAGTGAATATAGCCCATTTTCACGTCGAAATGGGCACCTGTCAAATCAAATTAGACGGTCCTCTAAGCCAGCTTTAGGAATTTTGAAATCGAAGCGAACTCTTTCAAAACAAGGTGGCTTTCAGGCATGTTAGACTACAGACTCAGTGAAATGGTTAAAATAACTTCTTGTTCATAGAAAATTGGGTATAACTTTCTTTGAATTTTTTTTAGATTGGCATGTGCAGTGCATCAAATTTGAGTATGCATACCCTCCTTACAGTTGTTTTTGTTGTATCGCCAACAGTGTCAAACTCCGTGCAAACAGAAATTCTGCTATCAATCGAATAAGGATCGCAACGCATGGGAACAGAGCAAATCTTTTTAGGCACCAAAAATAGCCGCCTTTCTATTAAAAAAGCTTTAAATCATTATTTTTCCACAGAAAATGGAATTTTTCTAAAATTTCAAATAATGTGTTCACTTATTAGGAGGTGTTAGAACTTCTAAAAAGTTACTGAAACTTTCCCTGTACAAAAAATTACTTTAACCTTTCTGGAGAGTCTCTAGTTCAATGTAGAAGTAAACCATTTCAATTTAAAAGAGTTCGCTTTGATTTCAAGTCTTAGGCTAGCATAGAAGATGTCCAAATTGACGTGAAAAGTGCCCAATTTTAACTTTAAGAGTGTCTAATTCAACGTAAAAATGGTATGCCCTCTACCTTTAGGCGCGTGTAGCACAGACGGAGGATGTGCCGGCTGTCGCGCGCACCCGATACCGGGTTGCTGGTTCGGATTTCCCGCCCAGACCTTCCATCCCTCATGGATCGGTGAGTTTGTGTCAGGGTTGTCTGGGAAGGAAAAAGCATTGACTTGTTAATCGGCAGACCACCGCAAGTCATTGAATTGCCAAATACGCATTCAAATCCTCTCCGCAATATTCTGTAGAAGTAGAGCGCATGGCACATCCTTAAAGGGATTGAGTAACGGCGTCGCTCGTCGTTGTCCTTTGTTCTACATTGGATTGTATCAGTAGTATCTTAGCACGATAGGGGTCTCCTGCATGAAGCATGTAATTTTCCGCACTTTGTGCTTTATAAAGTGGCTTGAGTGACCACCTAAATGGATCTGCATGGCTTACACATGGAGCCTTGCCTGGCCCTGCCGTTAGCCAGAGTTCACATTGACGCTATGAGCATAAATGAATGGTTGTGTGAGTAGTTGAACGAGAGTTGGCACCTTTTGCCCTGACTGTTGACTGATTCATCCACCCTCAACTGAGAAGGCGTGAGAAATAAAACCTGAATATTCCCACTTACTTGTACTTTTCGGCGTAGGGGTACGTATTGCAGGTGAAGAACGCCTTTGTCTAGAAGAACCCGCAACGCTCTGAAATATGCAGATAAATATGGAGTTGAAAATCTTTAAGTGAAGCAAATGGTTGCCATGAGTAAACTCAACAATATTGCTCGTTACCGCAAATTTCGGTACTACTATAATAAAATTCTTATAGCATGGAACTGTTAAGGCTTATTGTGGCCCTCTAAAGAAGGTGTTACAAATTTAAGTACCACTGTTTGGAATATCAGGCAGTACTGACTAGTGAAGATCTGACAGTAATTTGGTGACTTCATGAATATTTGTTTAGGAAAAGCCTACCGAGTCCTTAGATACGCTTTCAGCATATTCATTGGCGAAACGGTAGCGGGAAGCCTGCGCGGTGCGGTCAGATCGGGTACTTGTGGAGATTGTAGACATTCGTCGAAGCTGGGGAGACAATTTTAAGTCAACGAAAACAAAATCGACCAATCTATTCACTAAATAACGTGTTGACACAGCGTGCGAAAGATAAATATTGGCGGTCTACAACTTTTATGGTTGACCACCTTGCCTCACCCAAATTTATTGCTGAATAATCAACACGGTATAAAACATGCTGGGTGTAAAATTGCTCAATTTGGATGTCTTTCTGACAAATGCGTATACGAAGACGTTTTGCGGGAATATTTCGGGGATGAGCCGACCTCATAGCTGATTTCAACACAGGGGCTCAGACTAGGGCAGCTCTTGGAGAATCCAAGTTACTGTGTTTACACGTTATGCGTCTCCAGAACGTCCTTCAAGTAGGTTCGCTGTTTGATCTCGACACCTAAATCTATGGTGACCACTGGCGCTCTGCCGCCGAAGACAAGCCGTGACATTGATTGAGTGAGACTTCGTGGTGAGGAGCCGGCCACTATCATTGAAATTGGCAAGATCGGATACAATGGTTCTATTAGCCTGGTGAGAAAGCCTTGCACCAAAAACTTTGAAAAATTTTCAAGATTTAACAGGAACCTCCAAGGACTGTTCGGTGCCACGTATCTGTAGCGCGACATTCTTTTATTATTTCGATTATATCGCATATGTGGCAATTTGCTTCTGAGGGCATACTGCAGTGAAGACTGACTGACTCCATGACTCGGACAAGGCTTCTCGACCGACTATTGCTCAGTCTCTCCTTGTTCTTTTTCGTAATAAGGACTTTCTCAAAAATGTCGTCACGGGGGATGAAATCTGGGTCTTCCTCGTTAACCATACTTGGAAGGCCAGTGGCTCCCTCAAGGAGAACCACAACCTCAAGGCGGACATCCACCAGAGGATGTAATGCTGTGCTGTTGATGGGATTCTTAAGGAACGCTCTATCGTGAGCTTCCCTACGACTACACCGCAGTAACAGTAAACATCTATGCTACACAGCTGCGGAAGCTGAGCGAGGCCATGTGGCGCAAACGGCGGGGGCGAAGGGATGTTTACCTCTTCACGACAATGCCCGCCCCCACATTGCAAGGTCGTCTCGCCAGAAGTTGCAGGAGCTTAGGTGGGAGGTCTGCCCCACCCACCGTATTCGCCAGATCTTGCGCCATCGGACCACCTCTATCGAGCTCTCAAGCAAGTAAGGGATAGGTGCTTCAACGGCCGAACCGAACTGGAATCCGAGGCGGAGCACTTCTTCGAGTCACAGCTGACTTCGTTCCGGAGGAAGGGATTTCATTGTCTCCCCGTCAGATGGCAGAAGGTTGTAGATGTAAATGGTAACTACTTTGTAGGTTAAAGTCGCTCACAACAGAAACAATAAAATTTTGAAAAACTTATACTGGCAGCTTCCGACATATTTTGACCCTTGTTCGCTTATTCGCCTCTGACATGACGTGAGATTTCTGAAGTCGCTAAACTCTTCTTTTTCGTTTTCCTTCTTAAATCGTTTACCTTCTTATCCATCGATTTTCCTGAATTCGCGCCGACTCTTGCAAATGTTTTCCACAGAATGATTTCCATAGCTGTAGTTACAATCGTCAGTTCTTGGACGACCTGCGCCATTTTCATTCTCACGGAATCGGGTCATCGCCCTCGTGTTGCTCGTGGATTGACTTTCAACAAGCTGCAGTGTACCTCGTGTTCTTCTGTGCTGTGATGCTCAATGATAGTGGATCGTTTTGGATGAAGAGGAAATATTGCAGTCAAAACTAGGTTTGTGTGCCCATACCGCTTAGCTAAGTGCATGCTGTAGTAGTTCAAAAGCTATCGCATGCAAGAACACCACCGCTACTATCTATAAGACTGTTGTGAGATACCGATCAACTTTGTCAAGCGTTATCTCGCACACTGTGGAGCCAAGCTACAGCTGACTTGCTAAACTGATGTCAATGTAAGTGTGCAAACGTACGTCCTCTTTGTAGTCCATCCACGGCTCGTAGAATTCTTCGCCATGTTTTGATTTCTGCAAGATCTTAGCTCTTCAAACTCTTCATACATTACACTTTTCACAAGGAGCAAGCTTACTTTCTCGAAATAATTCCTTCCGAACGACTGCTGCTAACAATAAACCTAGTGAACAGTTTTAATAACCACATTATTCACCAATAGCTCCTTTAGCTGCTTGTTTCATGACCGATAAAGAAATGCACCGCAGGTAGAATAATTTGTAGCTCCCAACTCCTCTCTTCTTGAAACCATTGTGAGATTCACTGTTAGTGATATATTGTGTCACATGCCACACAAGGGTTTTAGATGGACGAATTAATTCACCAGTTGAGCCAGTTGTTGACTAAGGTTTATTTATTTATTTATTTATTCATTCATAGCGCGAGTGCGTGGCACACACTCGTCGAACAGAATAAGGAAAATAATTAAAGCAGTACTGGAAAACAATAGAACACAGAACATAAAACAGGTACTATGAGAACCTGTGAAAGCAACTACTACAATAACTCAGTTAACAGAAACTTCTGGAATTTATGCAAAGGTAAGGATAGAAGGTGCTATTGTCCGCAAGCAGCAAGTTGAGCTCGCGTAAGCTCCTGTATGTCAAAAATGTAGATCTTGTCGTGGTCCTTGCAACGGGAACATGTAGGCGGAGTTTACCTTTTCTTGTCCTAATTACTTTGCCTCGGAAAAATTGGGAAGGATTTATGTAAAGTTTTCCAGTGAGAATCTTAAAAAGCACTTTCAGGTCAGCAACATTCCTTCTATATAGCAGGGATTTTAGACCAAGCATCCTATTTCTTTCTCGTCCGTTTGGGATGAGCGAGCAATTTAAGCCAAAGCATTATTAATTTTGTGAAAATATTTTGAACGCTTTCCAGTCGATATTTCTCTTCTTGGTAGGAGTGAAAACTGTCGTTCCAGACTCAATATCGAAGCGTACGTATGTACGTAGGCTCGCAGAAGCGTCTCAGGATTTTTACATTTAAGAACCTTGAAGAGACTATATGTGCGAAAGTTCGCAATTTTCACTACAGAATTGTATTGCTCATCAAAATTGAGCTTCTTATTTATTAAGAAACCCAAGTCTCAAACATCCTCAACAACTTTGAGATCAGTGTCTTGTAACTTATAAACAGGTAATCTTTCCGTACTATTCGCCCCAATAGGTAAGCAGCAGGATTTCTCCGGTGCAAGCGGGAGTTCCCTCCGGTTAGCCCAACAACCTATGTAGTCAAGTGCCGCTTGCTGTGAGTATCTTCGTCTTCCTTGATTGCTTTGCATATTTTTACATCATCAGCGTACACTTTGCAAGTTATCCCCAATCCGGCGATAGTATCTGGAAACTCATAAGTGTAAAGAAGGAAGGAAAAGTAAAGGTGAGAGCACTCCTCCCTGTGGAACACCAGTGCAGGCGTTGAACACGGAGGATAGTGCTCCTTCGACCTTGACGTGTATGTTTTCCCGGTAAGGAAATCGCGAGTCCATTCGGTTATCAAAGGATGAATACCAACTATGTCTATTTTGTGCAATAATTTGGGCATGGGACCTTATCGAAAGCCTTCGAAAAGTCTAGATACACCACATTTATCCTATTTTTGTTTTCCATAGCTTCGGTCCAATCATTACGAGACGTGAGCATTGATGTTTCTACAGATCTTCCTTGCAAAAAACCAAATTGGTTATCCGAAATCGCCTTGTGGTTCTCTATAGCTATGATATGTTTTTTGATAATTTTTACGAAGGTCCTGCCAAACACTGAAATAATACTTATAGGCGATAGTTTTTCGGATCGCTCAACGGGGACTTTTTAAAAAGCGTGCTTCCATTTGTGCACTTCGGACGTCATGATGCTGAAATTGAAAAAGGTGAAGGATAAACTATGTGGCCAAAAACCTTATAATATTACCTAGCGGAATCAAGTCAGGAGAAGCAGACTAGGATCTTGACCATTTCGAGATAATATCATAAATCTCCTCTTTGTGGAACCACGGTGAGGTGCCCATTTGTGGAAAGGAGCGAGCAGAAAATGAATTCGAACTAAACACACCTTCACCCTGTGTTTGAGATGCTGAAGAGTTCGAACTCACAGGTTTGCCGAAGTGCTTAGGAAGTGCGAGGTAAGCAGGTTTGCCTTGTCAGATGGTGAAGAATAAGGGCAGTCATTATTATCAAATAGGGTTTGTATGACTATCTTTTTTCCACTGCGGGAATTAATGTATTTATAGAAACTGTTTCTATCCAGAGATCCGAGGGCTTTATTCTTTAAATAAACATTATGCCTCAAAATGGCTTTATCCATCCGCTTTATCCACCCAGCGTAATTACTCCAGTCATTTACGTCATTCGTTGCGGACGCCACATAACACATGTACGTGCGTTGCTGTTCCATTCTCTTCAAGTAGTGTTATTGTTATTTGTAGTAGTGTTATTTCTCCCTTTTTCATTTTCCGAAGAGGAACGAATATTTCAACAACGTGATTTAAAATGCCTAGAAAAGTCTCATATTTGTCTTCCACCGTTTGAAGATGGTGCAAGCTTCCTATCCAGTCAACACTAGCGAGGAAATCCTCAATGGTAAAAGCTTCCTATCCTGTCAACACCCAAGAGGAAATCCCCTATGTCGTCATAGTTTGCACCACCAAAGTCCCTTTTCCATTAAAATGTTGGTCGATCAACATCAAAAAAAGTGCAGAACGTTACTGGAGAATGATCGTTACTTCCTAATGGAGGACCAACGCTGATATCTTCAACGAGCCCTTGGTTGTTGCACATGACTAGGTCAAGCAACGCACTACCTCTAGTTGGGCAAGGCACGAGCAGCTCTAATTCATGAAATTCGAGCATATCGCGAAAGACTGCTGACGTACGACATATATTCGCTGCGTATAAATATGGGAGATTAAAATCACCAAGAACAATGCTCGGAACGCAACATGAGCAAAAATCACTCATGGCTTTTGCAAGTTGGCCAGAGCCAGTAGCGTCACAAATTCGTGCGCGATACACTCCTACAATACGGAACAGATCAGGGTGGTAGCTCATACTTATCACCACTGATTCATGAAAAATTAAATTATACGATAAGTAGTTTTTCAAAAAAAGAAGTACACCTCCGCCTTTTTTGCGATTACGATCACACCGTACTCCTGTATACTGAGAACATGCTATTCCTAAGACAGAATTCGTTTTCAGAGGTCAGCCATGTTTCAGTCAGAAGGACCACGTCATAGTTCACCTGTATCACCTGTCGTTCCGTTGATCATCGACCTGCTCGAGCGGGCGCCACCAGCGTCTCCATTCGTCCCTGTCACGTGCCAGAGTGCTCCAATGGATCCTCCTCGCTCGAGGGACACCAAGCGCGTCATATCGTTCGTTCAGGGCTTTCACAAAGAAGTCCGACCAACGCATTGGTGGGCGTCCTGGTGTTCTCTTGACATCCTGCGAAATCCAGTCGGTGACGGCTCTCGTCCAGCGGGTGTCTGTGAAGCGCATTACGTGGCCGGCCCACCTTATTTTCGACAACTTGGCCCACGCGACAGCGTCTCTGATCTTCGAACGTCGGCGAAGCTCGGAACTCCGGAGGCCTTCTCTCACTTGCGTGAGTCGTGTCACTCCGAGCATCGTCCTCTCGATTCCACGCTGCGCGACGCTGATCGCGTGTTCATCCTACTTTCGTATAGCCCAGGTCTCTGAGGCGTATGTTAGGGCAGGAAAAACACTGGAGTCGAATAGGTGGGTACGAAGTCGGACGTTCTTCGTCTTCTTCATGACTTCTTCAACGCTCTTGAAAGCTCCCCAAGCCGCTCGTTTCCTCCTGCTCAACTCTGGCGCTAGGTCGTTGGCCATTTTGACTTCGCGACCCAGATACACATAGCTGGAGCGTTCGGAGATGTTCGTTCCGTTGAGCGAGAATGGGGCATCAGAAACTTGTACGTTCCTCATGAACATCGTCTTCGTAAAATTCAGCTGCAGTCCAACGTTCCCATATACACGATCGAAGTCGGCCAGCATCCGCTCCACCTGGCTGATGCTCGGTGTTGTGAGCACGATGTCGTCAGCGAAGCGAAGATGATGTAGTTGCCGGCCGTCGACCTTCACTCCCATGTCTTCCCATTCTAGTTCGCGCATGACGTTTTCGAGGGTGGCGCTGAAGAGCTTCGGGGATATGGTATCCCCTGCCGAACCCCTCACTTTACGTCGATGAGGACGTCGTTGTAGAATGGTGAGATCTTGGTCGTGAATCCACTGTACAGCTCTCGAAGGACTCTGATGTACTGAGTAAGAACACCCTGAGTGAGCAGGGTGTCGATGACCGCTTCAGTTTCGACGGAGTCGAATGCCTTCTTCAGGTCGATGAACGTAAGGCACAGCGGCAGCTTGTACGCTCGCGACACTTCGATGAGCTTCGTAATGGTGTGTATGTGGTCGATCGTGCTGAATCCTCTCCGAAATCCTGCTTGCTCGCATGGCTGTCCTTCGTCCAGCGTTCTGCTAACCCTATTCAGGATCACTCGAGTGAACAGCTTGTAGACTGCGGACAGCAGGCAGATCGGGCGATAGTTGCCAATGTCGTGCACGTCTCCCTTCTTGTACAACAAGACGGTTCTGCTGGTCTTCCACTGAGATGGAACCTTGCACTCCGACAGGTAGCGCGAGAAGAGCCGCGTTAGGGTGTTGATGAGCGTTGGCGGGAGGTTCTTCAGGTGTTCGGGTCTTATTCTGTCGGGACCGGGTGCTCTTCGTTTCTTCACCGACGAGATGGCGTGTCGGATCTCCGAAGGGAGAACAGGGAAGATGGCGTGGGGGCAGGTGGATGTGGCTATCGAAGAGATCGGAGTAGAAGTTGCGGATGACCTTCTCCATGGTCCTTCTGGAAGAGGTGACGGTTCCGTCAGGACGTCGAAGAGCGGTCATCTTGGTCTTGAAATTGGAGAAGCTCCGGCGGGCATTGCGGATGCTCAAACCTGCCTCTGCAGCTTCAGCCAACACTTCCACCCTTCTTTCCTTAAGATCCTCCTTTATCGCCGCTCTGCATAGCTTCGGAAGCTCGGACGTCAGTAAGTAATTGCCTGACGCTCGTGCTGCTCCACGCTGGCGTATCAGCTCGAGAGTTTCCGGAGACAGGCGTCTCTTGGTGGTCTTCAAGCTCTCGGCTCCCTTAGCACTATCGTGGAGATGGTGCACGAAGCGATCGTATTCCTCGTCGACGTTGTCCATGACGGCATCTTCCCAAAGGCCGACAAGAGAGGTGTAGAGATCCCAGTTGATGGTCGTTCTGGGATTCCTCTTCTTGAACTTCGCGGCCTTCTCTCCTTGACGCGAAAAGCGGAACCTCGCGCGAAGGAGGCGGTGGTCCGATCCCATGTAGAACTTGGGGACAACGGAAACGTCGGTCAGGCAATACGTGCGGTTGAAGATGATGTGGTCGATCCCGTTGTAAAACTGGCCACCGGGAGACTCCCAGGTTCATCGTAGGGCGGGAGGCTTCTGGAACTGTGAGTTTCCATGGATGGTCTTGGTCGACATGATAAACTCAGACAGCCTTTCACCTTGCTCGTTCCACTCCAAACCGTGGGTCCCGATGTGAAATTCTTTCGGCGACCTTCGCGGTCCGATCTTGGCGTTGAAATCGCCAACGATCACCTTGTAGAAGGTGTGATCTTCGTTATAGAACTTCTCCAGCTCCACGTAGAAGGCTTCGACCCCTTCGTCGTCGTAGTCGGATGTTGAGGCATACGCGACGAATACAGTCAAAGCTGGCACGGAGCCACATCGCTTCAGTCGCAGACGTCTGATTCGGGTTGTCAGAGACTCGTACGAATCGATGTTCATGGCCAAGTGCGTGTTGACGAGGACACCAACACCGCCTACTCCCCTGCTGTCGCATGTTCCGAGGAACAGTTCTTCTCCGGAGTCGTTAGCGGCGTGTAGGGGGTGGTGTCTTCTCGTCTCGGACAGTCCGATGACGTCGTACTTGATCTTCCTGGCTTGCATCATCAGGTCCTCGACGGATCCTTCCGATGCGAGCGTACGGGCGTTGTAAGTACAAATCGCCATCCTAGTCCTTCTCAATTTGCGCAGCGTGGTTAAGCCCTGAGATTTTAGCAGGCTCTCCGTACTCGTCCTTCCCATCGCTGCAGAAATGGGGGCTCTTTTGGGGGTCAAGGAAATGAGGCCCTTTAGTGCTGCTGTTTTTGACTGGAGTACATACGGGTAGCTAGTCGGGCTCTGCCGTGCGGGCGAAGAACTCCGGGCAGCCAGCCAGACTTCCCGAGGGGACGGGGCGAGACTTAAGGCGGCCTCGAATCGCCTCGACTCCCATTCTAACGAGTGCAAGCTTTTGGCCGAGCCGACACAGTTACAATCCGCACAGTCACGGATATATCCACGCACACTGTACATGAACATGCCGCTCCCACGCACGAGGAACGCGTCGACCCGACACAGCAGGAGCAAGGAGTCCATCCCTTGTATCCCACCTGCGTCTCTGGGCAGTACGGTCGCAATTGGTCCGCGTTTAATTCCCCTATCCACCACCAGGAGACGCACCACGTGGCGCTGCGACAAGCGGCCCGAGATCCCTCTTAAGAAGAGAGCCGAAGGCTCTCTATCGAGGGAGATCCGTGGCGTCATAGTTATACTGACAAATACCCAAAGTCTAAAAATTACAATTCTTTTTAACGACCTAATATTCGAGAGAAGACAGAGAAGCTTAGAATGTGGTTTCCTGCGAGAGCTCAGCAGCTTACCGAAGGGCTACTGTGCTGCGAGGGACCGATTCCGTTGCTGGCATTTAGCGGTGAAGGTGGTAACTGCTGAACGTGCTGAAACAGCGAGCTGTCTCCTCCACAGTCAACTGTTGACAACCCTCGATTGCTTAGACGTTCACTTCGTCTGTGCCCTCTTTCCTCCCTGGTGAGTGAGGGGCGAAGGTAAATGCCACTTTGAAACGGAAAGAAGCGCATACGAGGGGCACGTCTGATTGCTTCAGCCTGGAACCGACTAGCGGGTAGGACAACTTTTACAAGCCTTGGCCTACTCCACTGCGGCCAACCCTTACGATAAACAGCTGTAGGCTTACATTCAACGCCTAAGTTATCAAGAATCTCATAAACACAGTCAAAATCATGACTTTTTCTAAATAAAGAACTAACCGCTCACGACTCAATAAGATTAGATATAACCAGACGTTCAGCAGCCTAGGGGCCGCCAAACGTCTGGTATCGTCCGATTTATTCTCCAAAGTACACATTCCCTACGTGGCGACGAACAGATTGTGATAATCTTGTGAAAGCTCTATACCGCTAAATGTCAGACGGCAATAATAATCCTCCGATTCCCGAAGTCATTCTCCCGAGTAGGGTACGGTCAGTAGCTAGAGTGAGACGCATGTACACACACACGCTCGCTGCCTTTCAAAGGTCATCTGAAAATCCAACGCATGCTTCGCAATGTTTGATCTGTGGCGCATCTTCTTGATCTAGACACACGTTGTACGACGTTCCTGTCACATACACGTTGGAGTGAGAAAAAGTACATGTCCGCCCTTACAGGTTCCTTCCACTGATCCCCCTTCCTATTACTGGTCCCACCTTCACTGGTCCCTTCTTCACTGGTCCCCCCCCCCTCTTTTGGCAGCCCCTTCACTGGCCCTCATCACTGGTTCCCCCTTTACCGCTGTCCCACACTTCACAGGACTCTCCCACTTCACTAGTTCCCGTTCATTGTCCCCCCCCCTTTTACCCCCCCCCCCCGCCCCTCCCACCTAAGTGGTACCCTTTATTGGTCCCCCTTCACTGCCTCGATTAATGGTCTCCTTTACCGGTCCCTCCTTTGCTGCCCCCACCCCTTCACAGCTCACACATTACTGGTCTCACTTTCACTGCTCCCCCTTACTGGTCCTCCTTTAATGATTCCCCTTTACCGATTCCCCCTTCACAGGACCCTCCCAGTTCATTGTTTCCCGTTCACTTCCCTTTACTACCCCGCCCCCCCCCCCCCCCCAACCCTCACCTTAGTGGTATTCTTTATTGGTCTTCCTTCACTGGCTCCCATTAATGGTCCTACCCTACTGGTACCCCCTCCCCTCGCGTCCTCCCACCCCCATTGCGCGACATAGGTGACACCTCTTCTGAACCCAAACACTGCTTGCATGACATCGGTGACACCTCTTCTGAACCGAGACACCCTTTCATGAAATCCTTAATACCTCTTCTGAGCCCAGACATCCCTTGCATGACATCGGTGACATGTCTTCTGAACCCGGACGCCCTTAGCGCGACATCGGTGACACCGCTTCTGAACCGAAACACCCAATGCGCGACATCGGTGACACTCCTTCTGAATCTGAGTGCCTGTTGCACGACGTCATTGACTCCTCTTCTAAAGCCGAACGTCTGTCGAGCAACGTCGCTGGCATGTCTTTTGAACTCGAACGCCCTTTGCGCGACATCGGAGACACTTCTTTTGATGGTCCCGACACGGCGTGAGTGGCACCTCGTCTGAACACGGACGCCTGCTACTCGACTTCTAGGAAAGGCCAGACGGATGAGCAGACGGACGGACGGACAACCGCTAAGTCCTTTATATATTGTAGGGCTATAGATCGCTTATGTCATTGTCCTCGGCCTTGGCATAATCCCCTACAGAAACATATGCCCTTAAAGGCTTATCCGACAATTGCACCTTCATCAACGGGTCCCGCTTGTTGGTATTGGTCAGAGGTTCCGTCTCATCTGACCAATACCAGCAAATGCCATGAATTATTCATAATCTCGTTTTGGTGAGAGTTCTGTAATAGCGTCATTTAACGTGACTTCACTTTATACAAACGATCAAATTCAGTAGCCCTTACAGGGGCGGACAGCGGACAGGCGTTCCTTGCACTGCCCTTAGAAAGGGGTGAGGAAGGGCGCGCAGAGCGTTCACCGTGGACGAGATTTCCGGGTCCCGGTGCAGACGGGCGCCAACGTCTCCATACTTGAACTACGTACAAATCATATGCTCACGGCCGCGATGAAGGAGTCTCCAAGTACAATGACGTCTTACCATGAAATCTATAGGGACTGGGACCGGCTACATCAGGCTAGACTCGGTTGGACTGACACTTTTAAGGGTTACTATGAAGCTTGTTGGAGAAATTCCAGGAAGGTGAGATTTATTGACGAGTGGGGGGGGGTGGCGATCACGAGTTACACACTTCAAGCGTGTAACACATAGTTTCTCGAACGGCACTTCAGAGCTGCCGAGGGACGAACTGAACTCTCTCCCTCTCTTC
Source organism: Heligmosomoides polygyrus polygyrus (assembly GCA_947396885.1). Lineage (NCBI taxonomy): Eukaryota > Metazoa > Nematoda > Chromadorea > Rhabditida > Heligmosomidae > Heligmosomoides > Heligmosomoides polygyrus. Next base: position 28,267,567 of record OX377202.1, read on the forward strand.
TCTGAGATTTTCAAGGGTAACTCGACAGCTCTGCCCAGAGACGCAGGTGGGATGCAGGGGATGGACTCCTTGCTCCTGCTGTGTCGGGTCGACGCGTTCCTTGTGCGTGGGAGCGGCATGTTCGTGCACAGGGTGCGCGGATGTGTCCGTGACTGTGCGGATTGTGACTGTGTCGGCCCGGCCAAAAGCTTGCACTCGGTAGACTGGGAGTACATCGTAAGGCGATTCGAGGCCGCCTTAAGTCTCGCCCCGTCCCTTCGGGCAGTCTGGCTGGCTGCCCGGAGTACCCCGCCCGCACGACAGAGCCTGACTAGCTACCCGTGTTGTATTCCAGTCAAACACAGCAGCACTAAAGGGCCTCATTCCCCTGACCCCGAAAGAGCCCCCATTTCTGCAGCGATGGGAAGGACGAGTACGGAGAGGCTGCTAAAATCTCAGAGCCTAACCAGGCTGCGCAAACTGAGAAGGACTAGGATGACGATCTGTACTTACAACGCCCGCACGCTTGCGTCCTAAGCATCCGTCGAGGACCTGATGATGCAAGCCAGGAAGATCAAGTACGACGTCATCGGACTGACCGAGACGAGAAGACACCACCCCCTACACGCCGCCTACGACTCCGGAGAAGAACTGTTCCTCGGAACATGCGACAGCAGGGGAGTAGGCGGCGTTGGTGTCCTCGTCAACACGCACTTGGCCATGAACATCGATTCGTACGAGTCTCTGACAAGCCGAATCGGACGTCTGCGACTGAAGCGATGTGGCTCCGTGCCAGCCTTGACTGTGTTCGTCGCGTATGCCCCAACATCCGACTACGACGACGAAGACGTCGAGGCCTTCTACGTGGAGCTGGAGAAGTTCTATAAGGAAGATCACACCTTCTACAAGGTGATCGTCGGCGACTTCAACGCCAAGATCGGGCCACGAAGGTCGCCGGAAGAACTTCACATCGGAACCCACGGTTTGGAGTGGAACGAGCAAGGTGAAAGGCTGTCTGAGTTTATCATGTCGACCAAGACCATCCATGGAAACTCGCAGTTCCAGAAGCCTCCCTCCCTACGATGGACCTGGGAATCCCCCGGTGGCCAGTTCCACAACGAGATCGACCACATCATCTTCAATCGCAAGTATTGCCTGACCGATGTCTCCGTTGTCCCCAAGTTCTACACGGGATCGGACCACTGCCTCCTTCGCGCGAGGTTCCGCTTTCCGCGTCAAGGAGAGAAGGCCGCGAAGTTCAAGAAGAGGAATCCCAGAACGACCATCAACTGGGATCTCTACACCTCTCTTGTCGGCCTTTGGGAAGATGCCGTCGTGGACAACGTCGACGAGGAATACGATCGCTTCGTGCACCATCTCCACGATAGTGCTAAGGGAGCCGAGAGCTTAAAGACCACCAAGAGACGCCTGTCTCCGGAAACTCTTGAGCTGATACGCCAGCGTGGAGCAGCACGAGCGTCAGGCAACTACCAACTGACGTCCGAGCTTGCAAAGCTATGCAGAGCGGCGATAAAGGAAGATCTCAAGGAGAGAAGGGCGGAAGTGTTGGCTGAAGCAGCAGAGGCAGGGCTGAGCATTCGCAATGCCCGCCGGAACTTCGCCAACTTCAAGACCAAGATGACCGCTCTCCGACGTCCTGACGGAACCATCACCTCTTCCAGAAGGACCATGGAGAAAGTCATTCACGACTTCTACTCCGATCTCTTCGATAGCCACGTCCACCTGCCCCCATGCCATCTTCCGCAGGATGGATACGTCGTCCCCTCTGTTCTCTCTTCCGAAATCCGACACGCCATCTCGTCGGTGAAGAAACGTACAGCACCCGGTTCTGACAGGATCAGGGCTGAACACCTGAAGAACCTCCCGCCAGCGCTCATCAACACCTTGGCGCGGCTCTTCACACGCTACCTGTCCGAATGCAAGGTTCCATCTCAGTGGAAGACCAGCAAGACCGTTTTGCTGTACAAGAAGGGAGACGTGCACGACATTGGCAACTATCGCCCGATCTGCCTGTTGTCCGTAGTCTACAAGCTGTTCACTCGAGTCATCCTGAATAGGATTAGTAGAACGCTGGACGAAGGACAGCCATGCGAACAAGCAGGATTTCGGAGAGGATTCAGCACGATCGACCACATACACACCATTACGAAGCTCATCGAAGTGTCGCGAGAGTACAAGCTGCCGCTGTGCCTTACGTTCATCGACCTGAAGAAGGCATTCGACTCCGTCGAGACTGAAGCGGTCATGGAAGCCCTGCTCACCCAGGGCGTTCCTACTCAGTACATCAGGGTCCTTCGAGAGCTGTACAGTGGATTCACGACCAAGATCTCTCCATTCTACAACGACGTTGTCATTGACGTGAAGAGAGGGGTTCGACAAGGGGATACCATATCCCCGAAGCTCTTCAGCGCCACCCTCGAAAACGTCATGCGCGAACTAGAATGGGAAGACATGGGAGTGAAGGTCGACGGCCGGCAACTGCACCATCTTCGCTTCGCTGACGACATCGTGCTCATAACACCGAGCATCAGTCAGGCGGAACGAATGCTGGCCGACTTCGATCGTGTATGTGGAAGCGTTGGACTGCAGCTGAATCTTACGAAGACGATGTTCATGAAGAACGGATGGGTTTCTGATGCCCCATTCTCGCTCAACGGAACGAACATCTCCGAATGCTCCAGCTATGTGTATCTGGGTCGCGAAGTCAACATGGCCAACGACCTAGCACCTGAGCTGAGCAGGAGGAAACGAGCGGCTTGGGGAGCTTTCAAGAGCGTCGAAGAAGTCGCGAAGAAGACGAAGAACGTCCGACTCCGTGCCCACCTATTCGACTCCACTGTTCTTCCTGCCCTAACATACGCCTCAGAGACCTGGACTATACGAAAGCAGGATGAACACGCGATCAGCGTCGCGCAGCGTGGAATCGAGAGGACGATGCTCGGAGTGACACGACTCACGCAAGTAAGAGAAGGCCTTCGGAGTTCCGAGCTTCGCCGACGTTCGAAGATCAGAGACGCTGTCGCATGGGCCAAGTCGTCGAAAATTAGGTGGGCCGGCCACGTAATGCGATTCGCAGACACCCGCTGGACGAGAGTCGTCACAGATTGGATTCCGCGGGATGTCAAAAGAACACCAGGACGCCCACCAACGCGTTGGTCGGACTTCTTCGTGAAAGCCCTGAACGACCGATATGACGCTCTTCGTGTCCCTCGAGCGAGGAGGATCCATTGGACCACTCTGGCACGCGACAGGGACGAATGGAGACGCTGCTGGCGCCCGCTCGAGCAAGTCGATGATCAACGGGACGACAGGTGATACAGGTGAACTCGACAGCTGAATATCCTTATGGTGGCCACGATAGAGGCCTAACAATACTCATAAGATCTTCCTGACCGTTTTTACGAAAGCGAAATGGCATGAGTCGGCACATACGCAGCTGAATATTCTAGGATAGCTGGTCGAAGAGCTGGTGGCGATGTCCGTTCCTCCACGTGGTGCCACTGGAAACTCCTCGCTGTGCGAGTTAAGCTAATCACGGACATTCGAATGCAGGAGACAGGCCCTTGTGACAGGCCGGCCTACGAATACCCATGTCACACCACATGGTGCATGACAGTTCAAGTTTCTCGAGAAAGTGCTACGGCGTCCGCGGGAGCCGACGCGCACTCGCAAAGCCCGGCGGGTGTGAGAAGTATGCGAGGGTCCCTGGTGCGAGGACGGCATCGGGAGCAACTGAGCTAGTCCGAAAGTCCTGTAACGTAAGCAGGACCCGCGTGGCAACGTTGAATGTGGGTACGTTGACGGGCCGCTCGTGCGAGTTGGTAGAAGCACTGGAGCGAAGAAAGATAGATTTCTGTGCAGTGCAGGAGACGAGGTGGTCCTGCTGCAAGTCGAGGGAAATTGGCCGCGGCTTCAAGGCCGTTCTCTGCGGCAGTCCCAGGACCACCAGTGGTGTCGGTATGATCGTCTCCGAACGTTTCCGTGACTCGATTGTAAGGGTCGAGCGCTTTGACGATCGATTGATGAAGATCGCTGTCGCCGCTAAGGAGCGACTCTACCACTTCTTCTCTGCGTATGCTCCGCAGACTGGCTGCTCCGATCAAGCCAAGGATGAGTTTTGGAACCTGCTTGATGAGAAGACAGCACAGGTAAGGTGGCGTCGTGACACCAGAGCGAAGAGCGGACCCCGCGACGAAGCGGGACAAACGCTGTAGAAGAAGAAGAAGAAGAAGAAGAAGAAGAAGAAGAAGAAGAAGAAGAAGAAGAAGAAGAAGAAGAAGAAGCTGGTCGAAGAGCTAAAAAAACTTAATGGGGATGAATCATGTTGTTCACGTATGTCTCAGTTTCCGCCTCATCAGTTATGACGAACTGAAGAGCAAAAGAGAATATATCCATGTCCTATATATTGCCTATGGTCAGATCTACAAAACCCTTGAAAGAACTTTACTGAATACCTGAAAACGCCCAGAACGCATTTAGCACTGAGAATGAGGGTTAATATCTAATGCGAAGGTGACCATTACGCACAAGCCGTCACGATTAAAGGCAAACATTATAGACCTGCAGCGACCCCTGTTTAAGATGGACCAGGCGCTTTATATACTAATACGAATACCGTCGAAGTTGAATGCCTGGCGCATCCTCGGGATCATCGTCACAGGTTAAGTGCGTATTTTGCATATCCAATGGCTTGCGGACTTCTGCGATAAGCATGTCAGTGTTTCACCCTTCCTGGACATGTCTTGCACCAATTAACCGACTCCATGGATGGTTTAATACCAGTAGGCGGAATTGTAGAAAACGCTCTCCATTGAAGAGCGATGAACGAATCCATCACGAGCAAAAGAGCTCGGTGCGTTGCTGTTCACTTCCCTTGAACTAGTAGCTTTTAGTAGCATTCTTGAGACAACGATCAGAATGTTGTATACTACATTTGAAGGAAATGACTTGTAATAATAATAATAATAATAATAATAATAATAATAATAATAATAAGCTTATAATAATAAGCTATTATCAGCGACAGGAACAAAGCTGCAGCGCCAAGACAGTCTTGCCACATTGCTCATAATTAGGCGTCGTTCGCCGTTAGGAGACCAGTCGTTTCTAAACGAGGAGTCTTCAATACGTTTTATTTAATACATGCGATAAACGAGAACAAAGAGGCAATATCGATAAGGAGTAGGGTAGCAGAACTCCAAGAACATCTAGAAGAAGACCACGAAAACAAGACTGCCCTGCCTACTACCTCAGTTTAATTGCACATATATTGCTACGGATCTTACCTACTTCAAAACTTTGATATTGGGGCGCGAAGTATCAATTCCGGGATCTATCCGGGGGACCACATAACTAAAAAGTATTATATGTAACAAATCCACTTGAGACTTACCGAGCGGCTCCTACAGAACAACATAGGACCCTAAACAAGAAAAACCCACAAAGAAAAAAACGAAAATTACATATGTTGCGGTTGTAAGCCGGCAAAGTTGGGTGCCCTCCTCACCATGTTGGATCCTGGTTATAACATGTCACGCGGCTTCATGCGCCTTATTCACCATGTTAGATCCTGGTTATAACATGTCAGCCGGCGGTCGGCATGCGGCATGCCTCCATTCCGTCGCTCTTTGCCCGCCGAGACGGTTGTGAACCGCGGCGATTTTTTAAAATGTTTTGCTTGTTCGTTTGTTTTTGGTTTCTTTTAGGTCCAGCTCGTTATATTGGAGGCGCTCGGTAAGTCTCAATTCCTTTTGTTACCTACTTTTTAGTTATGTAGCCCCCGGATTAGAATAGATCCCAATTCCAATATTCAAGGAATTCAAGGAACAACGAGTACCTGTAAACGTTAGAAAATTAACCGGTTGAATAATGCAAAGAATCGAAAAGCGGAGAGCCAAAATAAGAGTATAGAACCAACCATACTTAAAGGAAGCATCCGTTTACGAAATCCTAACTACGCAAATCGAGTCATTACGAGCGCATTTCTGCTTTGACGTCATGTAAATTTGCAGGTTAGCCACATACGCCCACTTGGAAGTTGCTTAACCTCGAGAAGTAGTCGCATGTAACTTATTTTAGAGATATAAGTAACTTGTTCAAAATTTGTGCCTGCAGGAAGAAACTGTCCTTTGCAGTAACACTTCCTGCACGCAGGCTTCTTCAAACCTTCCACTGCGATTAGTTATCTGCAACCTTAAAATTCCTGCGTCAATCTTTCGGGTAAGTTAGCCGAGAAATTATTCGCAGGTAACTGATTTTGGAGGTCTAAAGCCGCGAGTAACATATTTTAGGGCTCATAATTAACTTGTTCAAATTTTTTTCTGAGGGGCGGAACGCACCATCCCAGCCCCTCCAGCATTTCATGTTAGTGAGCGAGCAGGTTTAGGTTTTCTGGAGAGCACAGAACAATGGTTGGCTAGCTCAACACACAAATCAAGTGTCCGGAGGGAAAGTTGGCATGAAATGGTACCGCAAACCAAGCCCTAAGAATATCATGATTCACTCTAGGTCTGCACATCCTACCTCTGTGAAGCGCGCTGTTGTAAGCAACACGTTCTGAACGGTAGTAAGGTTGGGTACGCGATCCACCGAACAGCAAAAATCACTGCCACTGACTGCAAAGATAGATGTATCGAATGGCTGCGCAGGTCACCAACGAACACTCGCAATAATCTCCAAGGTCGACGCTGTGTAGACCTCCGTTCCTCCCGTTCTCTTTATCCCCGACGGAATTGCTGCTGATATTCAAAGAGTTCTTGCTGCTGCATAGCTGAAAGACGATTTTGTCTTGGTAAACAATCATAGGGACATAAGACTACAGCTGGTTCGAAATCCACTCAATATAAGCCGTGCATTTTGGAGGGAGCGTCGGAGCGGTAATTTAAAACATTTCTCAAAAATTGGAGCAATTTATCAGATCGAGTGTTTGGGTTGTAACGCAAAACCCATAGTGTAAACTGAAAGAGTTCTGGTGGTTTATAAAACAACATCTAGCAGCAAAAAAGATGGATTGAAACATGAAAAACTTAACTGATACTCCTGTCGGAGCTAATCTAAAGTGAAATGTACTATACAAGTGCTCCGACACGCTAACGGCGTGTCTGGTACTTTGCAGCCTCAATGATCTATGAAAGTAGTTTTTGTAGAACATTAAATTCGTTAAAATCTAGAACCTGGTGCGTACTTCATCGGCATCAAGCATTTCACCATTTCGGTACCTTCATCATAGACATTCTCTCCGGACCGGCCATTAACGTCATTGGTTTTTGCAGCGCATTATTTCTGTCCCTCAGGTTGCTCCTTCGCAACGTTCTCATGCTCACAGCTAGCGTTTCCAGATATCGATGACATGTCTTCCGAAGCCAGGTTCCCTCTCACTCGTTTCTTCTTACTGGATCTAATTGCTGATCCACCTTTACTGGTCTTCCCTCTCCCTCTTCAGTTCCCACCTTCCTGGTCCCAACTCCTGGCCCATTGCTTTGTTTCCATTATTGACCCCCTACTGGTCTCTTCTTGCTGGTTTCCCCGTCCTGGCCCCTTCTGCTTTCCATCCTGGTCGCTCTCCTGGTGCACCCTAGAGGTCCCCTTTACTGCCCTTTTCCACCACCCCCCTAATGGTCCTCCCATGCTCACGGCGGACGTCGGTGGCACGTATTCGGAACGCCTGTTACGCGACGTAGAGGGTCCACCTTCTAGATCCAGAAGCTCAGAAAACCCGTCTTCCGAATCTAATATAGAAGCTCAGAAGCTCACGCAGTCGCCGCTGCGTCGAGCATAAAGAGGCTATGCATAAGGCAGATTCCTTGTTCTCCGCATGTTATCCCTTACGGCTCCCTTCTTGTTGGTTCCCTGTCCTGGTCCCGCTTACATGTCCCTTCTTCCAGGTAGATTCCTCCCCCTCAGGATCCTCCTTACTACTCTATCCCAATTAAGTAGCACTTCCACGCTCACGACACGACAACGGCGAACGAACGCTCATTGTGCGACATCGGCGTCACATCCTCTAAATCCGGTCTCCCTTACTGGTAATGGATTCCCTTGCTGATCCTCCTTACTGCCGCCCCCTCATTGGTAACTTACTACTGGTCCCTTCTTATTGTCTAAACCCTTCTCGGTGCCACCTCCTGGCCTGCTTCAATGTTCCCCCTATCGACCCTCCACCTTGCCGATGCCTACTTTTAGTCGCTGTTGGCCTTCCACCCTCAATGCCCCTTCTATTCTTACCCCTTTAGTGGTCTTCTCATGCTAATGGCACGAAGTCGACTTCTGAATCTGGGCGCTCAGAAACGCGCGCAGGTGCTGTTGTGTTAAGCAGTAAAGGACTGCGCTTCCCCTGCTGCATCAACATCCCACGTTCAATAGCAAATTTTGCCAGCGCTGTAGATGATGAGGCGTATCTTACTCAGGTTAGATCTCTCGACCATCCCCGCTGTGGATGATGTGGCGTATCTCACTTAGGCTAGATCACTCGACGGACAAACTCTTTTTTATATAGGTGGTGATTGGCCATTGAAGGCGCATATCACAGCACGGAAAGCTTTAGAAACTGTTAAATATAAGTCTGTATCAGTCACATAATATGATGATTATCATGCAGCGATTAAGAGCCACTATATAAAGGATACTTTGGCTTTTTTTGTACTCGGACATTTGAGTTCGACGAGCCGAACAGCGCTCCCTTCAACAGAATGGCATGTGCAGTTGCAAACAGAAACCGCGGGCGCTATTCTGTGGGAACGGCAACAGTGTCTTGCTATCCTGTTGGAGGCTCGCAACGTACTGTTGCTATTCGGACGCAGTGACTAGCGTGCTCCAGTCGGCACGCTCGCGCCGCAAGGAAGAAGTTAGAGCTTAGCAACACACTGTTGCAATCCAGACGCAGTCAGTTCCTATTTCTCTTTTTTCCAAGCTTTAAGCACTGGACTGTATCGCTAATTTGTGCCTGCATTGTTGTGCACATGGAAGCCCCGAGAATCATTCTAACCTTCGCTTTGCCAGAGGAATTTGGTTCTGTATCTTTTTCCAGGCCTGTGTGGTTCAACCTCTTTTTCAGGGGATTCGTTCCTTAGAATGGTACTCGAGTGCAGAGCAGAGGACTGTGTTACAGTGGTTTCACAAAGGTTGCTTCATGAAGCAGTCAGAAAGGTCGGTTGTCTGCTTTGTTTTACTTATTGCACGAATTGCGGGGTTTTCTGCCATTTTTCGCGTTGTTTCTCCATTTGGTCATAGTGTGGCGGGTTAGGTCAACTGTCGAATTTGCACCCGTTTCGAGGTACACGGTGGTTCAGCATTTATTCGAGGACGTACCGTCCGAGCCGAGGTGTTATAGAAGACAGCTGTTTTGGTTGGCTGCGAGCCAATCGCTTGCTCGCGGACAACATGATTTACGGGGGGTTGTGACCTTTGTCCACGACACATAGTTTATTATAATGACTCCATTTCAGGATTAGCTGAAAAGTATTAAACATTTATCTGTGCTGGCTACCGGTGAGTATCACTTCTAAGGAACCCCATCACGGTATTCCGCGTTGCACAAAATAAAGAGTTTTATGCATCACCCTTTTGTTCTGCATTTGTGATGAACTAAGCGGAAGATGCCTTCTGTCGGCGCTATACCCCGAATTCTGCTCCTTTTCCTTTCCCAGAGAGTCCTGTTGAACGCATTTTTTGCAACATCTCGCCTCCAGGATAGGAAAGCGCTTTTCCTTCTAGCGAAGGTTGAATCTCTCTAAATTTTCACTCTAATAGAGGACTCGAAGCAGAAAGGAAGCCTCATGACCTTGGCCGTCAGCCAAGATGCAGGATTTCACCATTTCAGTGATGAATTTCCGCCCTCGTGACTGACTTTGGCCGTGAGCAGCCAATTCATAATGGCTCTAGTCTTCGCTGAGCTGGTTGTGTGGACGAGTAATTAGCTAAGGTATGTCCTTTCTGCAGTCTCTTAAATGTCTGCGTGATGTCGGTACGTGGTACTAGCAGAGGAGCTTTCGCTTCTCGTTTGTATTTTCATCAGCGTTTTTGTTTCAGTTCAGTCTCCTCCGAACTCCTTGTGGTTCGCTTAATGACGATGAATTAGCTAAGGCATGTCTATTCTGCAGTTTCTTAAATGTATGTGTTTATATCGGCGTGATACTAAACATATTTGCCTATGTTGCTCTTGAAGCCTTCTAGACTCTTCTCTTGTTTCTTTCTTGTTCCCACTTTAAGAACATCACCTTTTCTTAGCAAATTTTGGTCGAGATTGAAGTCCGTAGGATTTCGCTCATCCCATTTCTCACCTTTTTCGCACCCGTCCCATCCTGAAAATCCTTCTGTACTACTCGAGTTCCTTTCTATTTCGTTCTTTGGACTACAGCGCTCTTATCCAGCCACGGTCCTGTATTTTCCTTCATCCTTCTTTCAAAAACACTGCTCTCAGTACCACTCTTATCTTTGATTATGGTGTTCCCTCTTCGGAATTCGCTGGTTTCAGTCGGCTTTAGCGTCGATCCAGATCTCGGTGGTGTGGCGGAATGAACGATGAGGAGTAGACGAGAACTCGTCCGCACGACTATTCGAGCGCAGCCACATCAAAGCACTTGTTGGTTCGTGGGCTTCTTTATTGTCCTTGTTTTTCTTTCAACTGTTTGTTGAATTTTTGCAACAACACACCTTTTGTTCTTGTTATGTCACGTGTTGCATATATTGCGTATTTTAAAATTTTCGAAAACATGCCTCCGCGAAATGCCGTAGAAGTAGAATGCGTGGCGCAACCCAACAGGGATTAAGTAACGCCTGCCCTTCATCTTTTTATCCTAATGGGAAATAAGATGACAGTACAATATGGCATCAACCCCAACTGCACGCGTTTGCTTCTTCCTGACTTCGTGAATGTTGTAAAGACATATTCCCTTATCATCTTTTGCGATTCTCACTTATCATATTTTGCGAATTATGCTCTATTCTCCCTATTCTCACCTATTCCTTGTGTATAGAGGATTCTCATTTATCACATTCTATGCTTTATGCTCTATTCTCACTTTATGAATGTGAATGCTCGCTACTTATTAAGCATTCTCGGATATCACTTATGCTATACCACTGTTATTGTCAGTTCACTTGCACCAATTTATAAATAAATTGTTATATTATAAATTTTGTATTTATAAATATTTCCTATATTCTTCTTTATCCTGCTCATACATATGTGTATATAAGTGTATGTATGCCGACTAGCAACCGAACGGCGACACAATAGCAACCAACGGCAACACAGTAGCAACCGAACGGCAACACAATAGCAACAGGAGCCGCCCCTCAGTTGACCGGATTCTCCCGGCTAGCAACAGCTGTTCCACCCAATAGCAACTCGACCCACGTGACAGCGTGACTCGTGTTGCTATTCGGTTCGGCTCGTCGAACCCGAATGTCCGAGCCTGAACTATAGTTTATCGGTCGTCGGCAAATAAAGTGTCTATAGCCTATCACGTCTCTGTCATCCAACGAATCTACACCGCATGGGCCGGTACTCAACAGTGGCGATCAGGATCAAGAACCTACCAAGTGGTAAGATGGCAACTTTTCGGAGCAGCAATTTCAGCAGCTACTGAGTATCCTTACAACCGCAATTCAAGGAATCACCAAGAACGTCGCCCATCCCCCGGAAACATCGGCTGCCGATCCCACCAAGCACTCCGATACACTCGCTAGACGAATTACGCCCTTCTCATACGATACTGAAGCCAACGTTACGTTCGAAACTGTTACCGCCGACATGAGGATATTTTCATCGTGGATGAAAGCAGCCTAGACGAGCCACCAAAGGTAAGCGACTTTTGCTGCACAAAATGGATGCTGTCTCCTATAAAAAATTTCCAATTACATCCTTCCTCGATCGCCAGGGAAGTATCTTTTGACCAAGCAGTCAAGACACTAAATGATTTGTTCGGACCGCAGCAATCCCTATTCAGCGCGCGATACGCCCGTATAAAGCTAGTCGAGGATCCAAGGGATGATTTTGCCACAAATGCTGGACACGTTTATTGTGACTGTGCCAAATCCCTCGGAATGCAACGACAACCAATTCAAGTGTCCGATGTTCGTCTGTGGACTCCATGCATCCGAAGAGGCCTTCATCAGACTCAAACTGCTCGACAAAATTGGAGCAGATCCTAAATGCACTATTCAGACACCGAAGAATGCAAGCGACTGCTAAATCTTCGTCACGGCACCAAAATGATTGAAGAACGCAGACCAGCGGTTCGTTCGATTGATGCACCACCGAACTCAATGCGGTAGCCTCGAGATGATGCTCGCAGATCATGCTATCAGTACGAAAACAACCGCCGCAACCAAATCCATCCCAATCAACGCCAAAATCTTAACAGGGCACCCACTTCACCACGCTGGAACTGCGGTAACATGCACTTCGTCAGAGACTGCACTTTTTGGAACCATGTGTGCTCACAATGCCACACTACAGGACATAACGATGGCTTCTGTTCCTTAGCCAAACGTTACCTAAGACCCAAACGACCTCCTCGCCGCAACCATTCACCAGCAGAAGTCAAGAGCGAATGCAATTTTCAGAAACTCGAATATCGATTACATATCGACGTTACGCCACAATCAAAGTGGCACACATGTCATCAACTTTCAAGTCGACCACAAACACAAATGTACCTACAGTTTCAAGGATGTTTCAGCCGAAGGAGCGTTCCGTTTAGCCAGCAGGTATCAGAACCTGCTAGGGCGAAATGGATATCGAAAATGAGATTGTACTCAATCATGGACACCTTGCCCACCATAGACCTAGGCTCAACCCATCCCACCATCATGTCCTCAGTTGCGACAAGCAGCGATGTAACAGATGAACAGCAACGATATCCGAAGGGATTTAGCTCTGATCCCAGCTTCAAACATTTCGAAGCATTCCTTCAACTAAAACCCAGAGCCAAACCCGTCTTTCGCCCAAAACGCTCAGTGCCTTATGCAACTCAAAAAGCAACAACATATCCACCCTTCAAGAGGCTCAAATGACCAGCAGAACTATTTGTTGGAAGGACACTTCGGCCTCCCTTGTATCTATGTATTGCTGCCCATTCAGTCTAGCCGTGGGAGCCGAAATGAAACCATTGAATGTCAGCTCAACGGCAAACATGGAGATAAGCCTAAGATTTTTGAGCGCTGTCTACGTCAGGGACTAAAAAGATGAAAAACATAAGTGAATAAACGTCTCCATATTGGATCGCATTGAAAAGGTGCTCTATAAAGTTCGCTGTGGAACACAAACTTTGACACGGCATGGAAATCAATTACGAAAACGCCGCAATGGTAACGGCGACGAAGCCCACAAAGACTTGGATACATTTTTCGAAACTTCCACTTGTAGCGATCCCAGCTCCAGACTCAAACACCTTCCTCTTCGCCTGCTAAAACTTTTTTCCAGCTTCAACTGTTTCAACTGTTCCAATTGTTCAACATGGCACGCAGCTACGTCGATCGATGCGAACACGAAGACCTACGAGAACGCTCCATGTAGATTCAACTCAGAAGAGATTTCACTTTTGTCCTTATGATCGTTGTAACAATTTTAGGTAGTCGTAATATCCGATTGTAAAACTGATCTACCGTCTTAAAACATGGAGGTGTTACCTATCAGTCTGTATCATTCACACGATATGATGATTAACATGCAGTGATTAAGAGCCTCTATATAAAGGCTGCTTTGGTACGGTTAGAAGTTTATCGGTCGTCGGCAAATTAAGTGTCTATAGCCTATCACTACTTTGTCGCCTGTCAAATCTACACCGCACGGGCCAGTACTCAACAAAGACATTCTGAATATTTGCAAGAAATCCAGTAAATGACAACCGAAATGAGTATCTATCCGCAACAAGTGATTTCTTGTCATTTGCTCCTTATTGTAAACTGTAGAATGACTAAAGGGTGATATCGGCACAGTTTGATTCATTCTACTAGTCATCACGCACATGACCAATATATGCCGTTAAATTTGGACCTAGGTGAGCTCGTCTCTATCATTTGGTCTCTCCGGGGTTGTTGCAGATCTAGGTCGAAAATGCCAGAGTTCTTGAGGCGATTGATGGAGTAAAGCACAAATTTAGACATCACACCATGTTTAAGCCTCTAAAGATGACGGGACGTCAAAACGTCAGGAAAATTTTGCTGAATAAATTCGTCCGCTTAAAAACCTCGTGTGGCTCAATATTGTTGTTGCCTGTTATTGTGAAAATGAGCGCAGAATTTGTTTAGAACTTAAGCAAATGAACGAAGCTCATTTAACAGTCTTCTTTTACCACATTTCTTTAGGTTCCCAAAGCATAACATTAGAGTGAAAATTCAGCATTTGATACGTCAGTTTTCAAAAACAATGACGCAAACTTCAGTCGTAGTATTCCAACCATTATATCCTTAATCTCGTATAATTAGCATAGCTTTAGCTACGTTTGACAACATAGAAGCGTCAAGACACTGAAATTTTTATTGAAAAAAGGAACTTACTTGTGCGGTCGCCTTCTTCATTTTATTGACCTGGGGTGGAAATCACTATGGAGTCGGTTACCTAGTTACTGAATAAGAAGCGGCTGACTTTTTTTTGGATCGGACATTGCTTTAGAAGAGAAGAAAGGGTTCTTCTCTTCTAAAATCCCTTTCGGTTGAACAGAGACGATTTTTCTCACTGCCTTTTGATTTTTGCAATATAATCGAAAGGACAAAGCAACGAGCATGGGCCAGAAACTAAACTTTTCTAATTGATCTTAATACGCGTAACGACGACCTAAGCACATACGAAAGCAATCGTCCAACGTAGACGTGAGTTCTAACCACGCATAAAAGCCGAGACCAAGTTATTTAGAGAAAATGTGAATAGTGAGAGCCTTATTAATCGATTAGTTCAGTACGAATTACACACGGCTTAATTATATGCGTCGTCAGATGTGTAATTCTTGGAAAATTATCTACTCAGGGAGGGATAATAAACATGTGAGCAACCGTGTACCGAAAATTAAAGGTATTCTTGAGGATGAATTACTTATCAATACTTCGGTTGCTAGTGCAAATGCGAAGCTTTTTGTCCAACAGGACATGCATAAGTTTGGAGTAATATTAAGGTCTTCTCTTCGCCGGTGAGGTGCTGTGCTTTTGTAGGGATAGAATTTCATGTCGTCTCTGATAATTCTTTGCATCGTTGAACGACGACTTCAAGCGAAATTATGAATATCTAGAAACGGAGAATAGAACTATAGTAGGGCTAAAAAAATATCGACAAGAGGAACAACACCATGGTGAACCAAAAAAGCGAAAAATTACCAAAAATGGTCATTCAGTAACCCGAAGTGCATGATTAGATCACCTGTATTAAGATCAACAGGTGTGAACTCTCACAAGTTACATCTTGCAAGTATCTTGGATGAACAGTGCGTATAAAGTATTAAGGAATACTCGTGTGAATGCGGCGTGATCAATGGCGCTCGCTAGCTGAGGTGCTCTTCGATGAGACCATACAATACCGGCCTTAACTTTTGGTCATTGCGCGGAAAAAGCGAAAAAAAAACGCCTTTTCCGCCGTTTTTCTGTAGCGCTCTTCAAAATGAGCGCATTGTAAATTGAGACACATATTCGTGATCAGCTCTGAGCCCTCTTCCCGATGAGCTGAAAAGAGCATAGCGAGCGCCTGAAAAATAGTTCAGTGACCTAATTTCTGCGCGGCGCTGCTGACCCTTGTGCTCGCGGGAGATAATTACACCCACAGCTCCCAAGTGGCTAATGAAGGAAGAGATCCGGCCTATTAAGGCCTATTTTCTTCCTTGTATATAGCAACGCATAGCTTTCTGGATTCTGCAGCTTCTCGCGATCACAATGATGTAATCTTTTTATGGATCCGATAACTTAATTGGCATTGTTTTCAGAAAAAGTGCCCTCTTTGGAGGACTCTAATTTTGAAATATCAAGTTTATGTGTCCTTATACTCATTTGTCCCGCTAAACGTTGCAGTTGAGATTAAGCTGCAAAGTTGGAACCTTAGGGGTTGAAATCTTTAGCAATTATACGCCGACAAAGTTGTGCCACTCCTTTGCCGCTGCCCAGGCAGTTTTGCCATGATTGAAGTGGCCACAGAATCATTTCTTTGAAGAAGGAAACATAGAGATTTAGGGGCCTATGAAAACTCTTCATGCTCTTCTATATGTGAGATTTTGACTTTGCTAGATGAAATTTTAGCCACTTAGCTACGCAGCAAACTCACTTCAAATGAGAAAAATGTGCCGTTTAAAAAATTGTTCAAAAACGGAAAAGTAGCCTACGAGAGCATTCCCCAGTTAATTCTGACTTGAAGTATGGTTCGATTTCAAATTTTCGTTCATTTGTACCAGTTTATTACGAGTGAAATGTCCAATAGCCCTGGTCGGTACCCAGATTAGTTCCGGAATCAGTCCATTCTCCCGCCTCTATGACCCCTCGCGCCATCTTAGGACGCCGTAAATCGCCTAACTAGAGTCTTCACACTTCCACTGCCGCGGCGCCATATTGATCCTTCCAAACGAGGGTGGAGTAGAGTACGTGGTGTACACCAAGCAAGAATAAAAAAAACTAAGAATAACTACGACCTCTCCCTTTTGCTTAATATGGTTGTATTTTCTATTTCGTATTCACGATTTTACAATGGTTGAATGCGTGGCGTGTCCCAGAAAAACTGCTCGAACTCGCTTCACTTTCACAACCCCTTCAAAACTCATGCCTTCGTTTTCACAATCATTCTTTTATTATTTTTTACCTACAGTACATCCCAGGCCTTCATTTCTGCTTGGCCGTTGATCTCCATTAAACTTTACTTTATTTTTACTTACTTTTTCTTTTTTCTTTTTTCCTGGAGGAAAATTTAGTTTTTCCTCTAAACTTCGTCCTTTACTATACAAAAGTCTTAGCACTCCACTGCCCAATCTGTAAACCTACTGCACTTCTAAGGGTACAAGATGAATGTGAGGAGGTGAGCTACTCACTTTGGTTTACGAAATATCGCCTGAGCAATTTGACCGATTGATTGAAACCTAAACTCTTTCTGAACATCTCATGTCGCCTTGTTGATCGTGGATTCGCTGGGAAGAGCATCAGCAGCCCCTCCGTTGTCCCTGCTACATACCAGAGTGATCCAGCCGTGCTCTTTCCAGCATGACTTTAAAAGCTCTAACCTGGACAAGATTGGAACTTGCAATGCTCCGCTCTGCACGTGGACGTGTTTTCCACTGCGCTGCATTGCCCTAAATACCTTCAAGCTTTGAAGACTGTTAGTTAACACCACCGACGACCGTTCACTCGCCCATACTCTTCCATACTGTTTTCTTGTGCTTTTAGATAAACGACAAAAGGCATCGCTATTCAATCCTCTTCGGGATTCGCGAGGCATTCTACTTCTAAGGATGTCGTGGCGGCGATTTCAATGCGTATTAGGCCATACAATGAGTGCGGTAGCCGGCCGATGAACAAGTCAGCGATTTATCCTTTCCAAAGTAGTTCGGAACCAATTTAGCGACCCCGGAGTGATGGAAGGCTTAGTTGGTCTGGGCGGGAAATCCGAACCAAGAGCCTGGTATCGTGCGAAAGCGACAGCCGGCACCTCCGACTGCGCCTCAGACGCTCCATGCGCTGCCTTTAGATGGTCTTCTTTACTGTAGTACGCTTAGATTTCCTGTTCTTCTCAAATTCAGTAATTACAAGCTTCTAGGTTTTTTGTGAGGATAATTCACGGCTATCTAAGATTGTCTCTGAACACAGGATGAACCGTCACAAGTTGGCTAGAAAAAGGAGATCTTTCTAGGTTTATCTGACTTTTTTTACATGTAGACGAAAAGGATTCCAAGTGTTGTGCGCAAACCAACTAGATGGACAAAGTTCCTGTTCGCTGGTGTGCAAATCCGTGCTATAAGCGAACATCTGGAATAGCTACACGAACTTTGAGGAATGCTCCTCGCATTTCACTCCAACACGACGTCACTGATGAGAGAAATTCGGTCGAGCTGTTGAGCTACTCGGCAGCCAGAATCGCTTCGGACGGATCTGGTTGTCGTCTAATTTTTAAACGAAAGAATCCATCAAGTTGTACACATGGATGCCAAAGAGCTAACAGACGTGTGTGGGGTATCAAGGAAGCCCATCTGAGGAGACCTAACAAATTTCAGGTCTGAAGATTCTGAGATGGTGCTGGCTAAATACTTTCTTGATTATTGACTTGTGGTCGATCAATAACGCCATTACCAGCCCTTCTGCTCTTCTGTCAACCGCAGCTCTCGTCCATACAGTCCTAATCCGCCTAATATTCTAGGCCTTTTGTTGAGCACAACAGATTTCTCGACTCAAATGCAATTGCCGCTTAATGGCAAACGTTGCTGGAATATTATGGCGGTCTACATCAGCAATAAATGTCCGTAAAATTTATCTAAAGCCGTTTTTAATCTAAAACTCTACTATCATCTCTAGCATTCTCAAGGATTATAAGAAAGCGGAGCTACGCTGTTCTGCAAAGTGATCAGTGGACTACATTACTTACTTCAAATTACTTTTTCATTGGGCGAGTGGTAGGCTGCGCCGGCTGTGGGAAGGAAGCCGGAGGAAACGCCGGCTGTAAGGAGCACTCCGAAAAGAAGCTTATTGGTTTTGATTTCCCTCCTGGGCTAACTAAATCCATCACT